>QRDG01002046.1:370710-496159 GCA_012064385.1 Puccinellia tenuiflora
CCTACTCCATCGATCACGCTTGGTACGCTGACTCAGGCGCCACCGATCATCTCACCTCCGACCTTGATAAGCTCTCGGTGAAGGAACACTATGGAGGCAAGGATAAGGTGCATACTGCAAACGGGTCAGGTATGCATATTCATCATGTTGGTCATTCCACTATTCACAATTCCACTATATCCTTGCAACTCCGTGATGTTCTTCATGTTCCCGCTGTCACTAGAAGTCTTTTATCAGTTCCTAGATTCACTAGAGATAATAATGTCTTCTTTGAGTTTCATCCTTGGTATTTTTTTGTTAAGGACCGGGACACGAGGGAAATAATCCTTAGAGGAGGAGTCCGTGATGGCCTATATCGCGTTGATGAACCGTCCGTGAAACATGTCTTCAGCGGGCTCAGGGCGTCACGGGAGCAGTGGCATGCACGCTTAGGCCATCCAGCTACACAAATAGTTCAGCATGTTCTTCATAGTAATAAACTTAAATCGAATTCGTCGCATAATAATGTAATTTGTGATGCTTGCCAACAAGGCAAAAGTCATCAGTTACCGTTTTCCCTTTCAGATCGTGTAACCTCGAAACCGCTTGAGATTATTTATTCAGATGTGTGGGGCCCTGCCCAAACTTCTATCAGTGGTCATAGCAGCTATGTTAGCTTTGTTGATTCTTATAGTCGTTTCACATGGATTTACCTCCTTAAGCATAAGTCAGATGTGTTTCAAATTTTTCTTGCCTTTCAAAAACATGTTGAGCGTCTCTTGAACCACAAAATAATCCATGTGCAAACTGACTGGGGGGAGAGTATCACAAATTGAACAAATTCTTTGATGATATTGGCATCTCTCATCGTGTTTCATGTCCACACACTCATCAGCAAAACGGCACTGCAGAACGCAAACACCGTCACATTGTTGAAACGGGCCTCACATTACTTGCACATGCCTCCGTTCCGTTTCGTTTTTGGAGTGATGCCTTCACGACCGCATGTTTTCTTATTAATCGTACTCCGAGTCGTGTCATCAACATGCAAACACCTCTTGAGCGTCTTCTTGGAGACAAACCAGACTACACCTTCTTTAAAGTCTTTGGGTGTGCATGTTGGCCCCATCTTCGACCGTATAACAATAGAAAGCTTGAATTTCGGTCTAAGAAGTGCGTGTTTCTCGGGTATAGTCCACTTCATAAAGGTTATAAATGTCTCCACGTGCCCACAAATCGTGTCTATATTTCGCGAGATGTCATATTCGACGAGAGTGTCTTTCCATTCTCTAATCTCCCCTCCACACTTATGGATACATCGCTGCATCGCTCCACACCTACACCTGACCAACTAGATGATGTTGCATATTCTCCGTTTTTGCTACCTAATCACGGTGCAGGTATTGGACGTGCTGCTCGGCTTGAAGGAATTCCGGACAGAACCGAGCGTGAACCTCACGTCGATCACCATGCAGCCTCGGGAGACGCGGACGTCGACCATGCAGCAGACTCGCACACGTCTGCCCCATCATCGCCATCATCAGCGCGCGGTCCATCTTCGCCACCATCAGCGCGCCCTGCATCGCCTGCTTCTCCAACTGGGTCAGCATCAGCGGCCCATACTCCCGCGTCGCCTGGCTCGACTGAGCTGGACCGGGCTGTCTCCAACGAGCCAACGCCCGCATCAGCGACACCAGCTGCTCCGCTGCATCGAGGCCCTTCGACACGCCTTCAGCAGGGCATCCGTCAGCCTCGGAAACGGACTGACGGCACTGTAGCCTGGATGACTACGTGCATGGCACATGCAACTTCAGATGCCTCCGAACCCCCTGATCTCCAGCATGCTATGACCACCCCACACTGGAGAGAGGCAATGCATCAGGAACTTGATGCACTTCACCGCAATGGAACATGGCAGCTTGTTCCACGACGACCTGGTATAAATGTAATCGATTCAAAATGGGTATTCAAGGTGAAACAGCATGCTGATGGCTCCATTGAAAGGTACAAAGCTCGGTTGGTTGCAAAGGGGTTTAAACAGCGACAGGGACTCGATTACAGTGATACTTTTAGTCCGGTGGTTAAGCCGACAACTATACGTCTTCTGTTGTCTCTTGCAGTTTCTCAGAAATGGCATCTCCGTCAGTTGGACATTCAGAATGCATTCCTGCATGGCATCTTGGATGAGGAGGTATATATGCGCCAGCCCCCTGGGTTTGAGGATTCAGCGCATCCTGATCATTTATGTCGGCTTGTGAAGGCTATATATGGACTCAAACAGGCACCCCGGGCATGGCATGCTCGTCTGAGCTCAGTATTGGGTAAACTTGGATTCAAGGCATCAGCTGCGGATACATCATTATTTATTCTTCGGCGCCCTGAAGTTACAGTTTATCTTCTTGTCTATGTTGATGATATCATTGTGGTCAGCTCATCATCCGCGGCTAGCTCACAGCTTGTTACAGCACTTCGGTCTGATTTTGCAGTTAAAGATCTTGGACCTCTCCATTTTTTCTTGGGTATTGAAGTTCTATCTCAGTCGTCAGGTGGACTTGTTCTTACTCAAAGAAAATATGCACTCGAGCTCCTTCGTCGGGCGGGAATGCTCAAGTGTCAGCCGGCGAATACTCCCATGACAGTTACCGATCCATTGAGTAATTCTACTGGTACTGCTCTCTCTCCTGTTGATGCTAGCCTTTACCGCAGTATAGTTGGAGGTCTTCAATACCTCACCGTCACTCGCCCAGATTTATCGTATGCTGTTAATCGAGTATGTCAGTTTCTGCATGAACCACGAGATACACACTGGGCTGCGGTCAAAAGGATTCTTCGCTATGTTAAGCTTACAGGTGCACATGGACTCAGTATTCGTCCTTCCTCTGCCACCTTGTTGTCTGCTTTTTCGGATGCCGATTGGGCAGGAGATTCCGATGATCGGCGATCAACGGGGGGCTATGCTCTATTCTTTGGAGGCAGTTTGATCGCCTGGAGTGCGCGAAAACAGGCCACAGTTTCTCGCTCTAGCACTGAGTCTGAATATAAGGCTCTTGCTAATGCCACGGCCGAACTTATCTGGGTACAGTCTGTTCTTCAGGAACTTGGGATTAAACAGGATCGTCCTCCTGTCTTATGGTGTGATAATCTTGGAGCAACGTATTTATCTTCCAATCCTATGTTCCATGCTCGAACTAAACATATTGAGGTTGATTTTCATTTTGTTCGAGAACGAGTTGCTCAGAAGTTACTTCACATTCAGTTCATCTCTTCGAAGGATCAGATTGCAGATATTTTTACCAAGCCACTTCCATTGCCAGCGTTTCATGCATGTCGGCGCAATCTCAACCTATCTGAAGTAGGCTGAGATTGAGGGAGGGTGTTGAACGACATATTGTAACAATATTAGTTAGCATAGTCGTATCTTAACTATAGTTGTTAGCTGTTAGTTAGATGGTTAGCTGTCAAATATCTGTACTTATCTGTAACCTAAACTGATCAATATAAAGAGAGACCAGCCGGCCGTGTTGAGCTGTGCGACTCACCAAAACAATCTTTCCACGCCTTTTATCAGATTTTGGTCCGTGTAATCATTTGTTTCCCCTGTGTTAACCTTGGAATAATTGCCGTGGGGATGTCATTTAATAACGCTCTGCAGTTATGGTAGGCTTTGCTCCGTGCGGATGACAGGATGCGTGGAGAAAAAAAAAATCATCAGGCTTGACGAAGGAACATGTGTGGAGAAAAAACAAAGCTGAGAGGCTTGACGAAGGAACGAATCGTTCCTTTTAAATAGTAGAGATATAAAGTTCTACAAAACTATCGTCCGACAAATCGCATGTCAGGCCGATAAATTGCTGATAAGTGGCAAAAATTGGCTGAACGAAAAATCAACGCCAGCGATAAACTCGACCGATACGCTATAATTCTTATCGGTCGCCCCACGATTCACGATAAATTGGCCGATTTTTTGAACATTTAACGACATACTTCTCCGAACAGAGAGTATATTTTTTTGTCAGTACTTAGACGATATAGGACGAAGCGCATAGGTACGTTCAACCTGATCTATATAGGCAGGCCGTGCCGCCGTGTCATTTGACTTCCAAGTCGAACGGACGTATGTAAATCCTATATATGGTACTGATCGATCCCCACCTCCTTAACCTTTAACTGATGCAACAGTGCTAGCCGTACATAACATAAATTGTCCATTCCATCGCCAGCCAATCCACTCAACTACCTCGAACTCAAATTGACATGGCTACCATGGCATGCACGCATGCAGGCCCGACTGAATCTGAATTCAGATCGATAACTTAATTTAAGCTCGATCTCAAGTTCTGAACTATGACTGCCTCATGCATGCATGGACACATTCTAGAAGCCACGTGGCAAGGACGCCAACCGCAACCAGCACAATAAGGCCTTGTTTACTTCCCTGGTTTCTTGCGGGTTCGGAGGGGAAATTCCCGGCCCACCCACCAATCCCCAAACACACCCACCGGGCCGTTTACCTCTAGCGTATTTTCGAGTTTCTTCCCGGCCCATCCCGACAAATCCCCCCAAGGCCCTACACAAGCTCGCGTATTCTCGCACGCGAGGGCAGGCTCGAGTTTTATCGGGGAAGAAAGGAGACGGCGACGCGGACCGGATTAGAGAGGAAATTTGGGGATTTGGTGAAACAGAGGGATTCACCAAATACTCTGAGATCCCCAGATTTTCCATGGCTGAAAATACCGGAGAGGTAAACAAGGCCTAATGCGTGGAGGACGAGGAAAAAATGAGGTCGGGCGAGTGCACGAACAGGGAGCGAAGGGATCAGCTGTTGCTCTTGTTTGGCCCAGCTAGCGCGGCCAGTCGTGGTGGCCCAAATTACGTTTTTTCCTTCATTTTTTTTTCCAAACCTTCAGAAAATACTGAAAATGATATATACATCAGGAAAGTATAATTTTTTTTTTGTCAAAAATCAAGGTAGGGCAGCCGCCCTACTGGGTCCTCCGCCCCTTAATACCACATGCATGAGTGATGAGTCTGCATGCATTTAGGGCTTGTTTGATTCAAAGGAATGGATTCCTATTTCTATGCAGGAATTGATTCCTATCCTTCATATTTCAAAGGAAAAAAACATTAGCTCATACCAAATATTAAAATTCCTTTGAAGGATTGATTCCTATCCTTCAAATCAAACAAGCCCTTAGTCTGCCCATCGATCAAACTTGACCTCTACGTACCCATTTTTACTTGTCCAGACTCCAGACACGTCCGTACGTACGACAAGTTCAGCGCGCGCCTTAATTTCTCGGCCAGGCTCGACGTGGACGACGCAGAGATCCCGACCGATGGGGATGGTGCAAGAGTCAACGACGACACCAAACCGTGTTGCAGAATTTAAAATCACCTCACCATCCACCATCACTCACGCTGTCACGCGGGCGCGTGCTTTTGACACGTACTCTCGCGGCATGCAAATTCACGCACACTACTCGATCGTTTTCTTTGATCTTGATCTTGCCCCCAGTTGGCTGGCAGTTGTTGTCGCTCTGACCAATGGATTGGCCTTCCGCTGACGTAATAATCAATCTGTGGTGACATCTTAAAATGTACTAAGGTACTCCCTCCGTTTCTTTTTACCCTGCATATTACTCCCTCCATATCAAAATATAAGTCACACTTGTTCATTACGAAACATATGTATCTAGATATGTTTTAGTGCAAGATTCGATTTGTCTTAAATCAAACTCACTAAAGTTTGACCAATTTTTTAGGAAAAAATATCAACATTTGTAATATCAAATCAATATCATTCGATTCACCATGGAATATAGTTTCATATTATATTGATTTGATATTATAAATTTTGGTATTTTATTGTATAAACTTGGTCAAACTTTCAAACGTTTGACTTAAGACAATCCTAATATGCAGAGTAAAAAGGAACGGAGGGAGTACTATCCAGCTTGAAACATCTCCAGTTGCAGCCAGAGGAAACAAAGCGGGTCACCACCGGGAGAGCAGAATAGGCCGAATGTTCATGGGTTGGGGGAGGGCGACCCCCCCCCCCCCCCCCCCCCCTCACCCCCGGCATACAGTAAGCTAAGGGAGTATCTTGAACATGATTGGGGGCAAATAAGGACCTATACCTATCAATAACTGTGATAACAAAAACAAATAATTAACTCAAAAAATCTTGGTATCAACTTCAAAGCATGCAAGCTAGAGTGTAAGTTCCGTTCATCCCATCCTTATGAAGTTTGGAATTCTCTACAACTCCCACCTTTGAATATTAGTAATCTATCACCATGTGAGTTTTATGATTTTGTCATATGAAATATGAATAGTTAAAGAAAATTTCTGCTTGTGTGGCTAAAGGCACAAGTGCATACAGTTGAAATGTCATAGGCCATGGGACAGCGGCGGAGTTGGCATCAGCAGGAAGTGATGTCAAAAGCTCAAACTAAAGGCCATGTGTTACTAGTGTGGTCATTATCCAGTACTTGTAGGGTCAAATTGGTGTACTTGTAGCTGATATTATAGTGCATACCAAATTTTTGTGATGTCGCTTGACCACATATACAACATGCAGCTCCGCCACTGCCATGGGTTTAAGTTTAACAAGTATGAACTTGACAAAAGAGCCTCGAATAAGAAGTTTCTAAATCATGAATACAAAAATCTGGATTACTGAAGTGTATGCATCATGAAACTGCCCATAGTGGACATAGGAAATAACACATCATAATAGTAGGAGGAAATGCACATATATTCAGAAATAAAAAAAATACACTCTATGCATCATGAAAGTGTCCATACATCTCTAACATGCGGACATAGGAAATAACACACATCATAAAAGTAGGAAAAAAATGCTAATATATATCTAGAAATCATCAAAATGCACACGATGTGCAAATAATTAGAACCCATTGATGTTTCAACAGTTAGATCAACGTAGAGTTGACAAAATGTACTAGTAATCATGCATTAATATGAATTTGTGGACTAGTATACTGATAATCAGGCAAGAGATCATAACATGCAATCTGAAATAATAAAAAATGCAGTAGTACCAGATCCAGCGATCAATATTCAGCAGACAACTGCACTTCTAAATTTTAAGAGGGAATTCCACTTTTTATCCTACAGTTGTGCATTTGTGATAATTTCCCCATTGAGTGAAACAAAATTAGAAATACATCATATATAAAATATGAACAAGGTTTTACACCATTTTGGCATTATTACTCCACTGGTCCATTTTCATATTTCATCTATTTCACTATAAAATTAACCGCTTTGTTTTCTGCGAGACCGGAAAGATTGACAACCTTTCCGCCGTTGGGGGCAAAGTATTTTGTTTGAGTGTGTGCAGGTCCATGTCTGTTGAAGAGTAAGCGTCAGAGATCTTTGACATTCACTTTGTTATTGATTTCAAAGTCCTACTGGTTCGATAAACCTCGGTTCGTTAACGAGGGAAAATTTATACTTGCTACATCCACGACTTCGCTTGGGGCACAACCCAACGCATCCATCACCGATCAGCAAGCTCTCTTGTGGCGCCGTTGCCGGGGAACGCTCTAAAGCCACATAAGAAGATTAGTCCCCGCCAACTCTGCCAGCAGTAATCACGCCACCTTCTCCTCCTACACCTCATAGTGCCCCGATGGTGACGACAGAGGAAATAGGTTGCACGGCGGCGAAGGAGTTATGTCCACCGAAAAACGCAAGCATCTGGCATTTTGGAGAGATGGTGAGGATTAAGAAGTAAGGTGAGTACGATTTTGGAGAGATGGCAATTTTTTAGTCTGAACCCTCATTAAAATATTGGGATTGCTTTGGGGGTGCCGGTGGAGATGCTCTTATAGTTTTCCTGGGTACCCTAAACCTCGACGCATATACTTATCTCGATGGATCTCTGCGCAAGTCAACGATGAGATAAAACCGTCTTCAGAATAGTATAATGTTAACTAGAAGTATACCCCACATCGTTGGAGCAGGAATCATTTTAGAAATTGTTTTACGTATATAAAAGGGCATAAAAATATGATACAATAAGTTGTTTAGGAATACGCAAAATTCAATTTGTTGAGATACTAAATTTATTCGACACGAAATTTGTGTATTAAAGATTATTAATGTGGACAATAAAATAATTAAAATAGATGATGAGGAGTTTGCATGTTAAAATTAATAAATACGAAGTATATTAGTAGAGATGATATGAACAATTGTTTGGTTACAAGAACGAATAATATGGTTAACCTGCTTATTGAGATAAGGAAATCATTAGTAGATACTGTCTTAGAAGAGATATAGATATGTTCTCCAATGCTTGTCACGTGCTTGCTTTTGACACATGTACTCCTTCCGTATCAAAATGTAAGATGTTTTAGCAATTTTCTTTTCAGCCGTATCTAAACGTGTTTTAGTGCAAGATTCATTTGAACCTTACACTAAAACATGTCTACATACATTTATGACGAAAAATGATAAAACATCTTACATTTTGATACAGAGGTACCAAATAAGCACGTGCATACCCACTGATCTTCCAAAAAAAAAAACGGAACTGGCCCATGCCGTCTCATCTGAGAAGCAGTGGGTATGGTTTCTCCTACTGGGTCTTTCCCAACTTGTGTCCGTGCCACCCGGGCCTGTCGGGCAGTCTTTTTCCAACAAACTGAGTGCGTCATAATGCTAAAAAAGTGGATGACACATTTTTTTTTCGTCAAAAAAGGTTCCATGGGATTGGCTCGATCAATGTGCTGCAGTCCGGCGATTGAAGTAACGCCTGCTCCATCCTTTTTACTCCCTCCGTTCCACAATATAAGATGTTTTGATGTTTCACATATTGTCTAGATTCGGACTAAAAGAATGGAAAGTGAGTGAACACGTACACTAAAACATGTCTAGATACATGTGTTAAAAATACGAATGTGGAAAAGTTCTTAAACATCTTGTATTATGGAACGGAGGGAGTAGAATATATCTCCTTTTACGTAAGATTTTGACATGGCAAATATCATAGCCTGCTAATTATGGCTTATCAGACTTGCTCTAAGACCGTGTTCTAGAAGCCACGTAGCACGGTAGCAACGCGCCACAATAATGCCCATGAGTGATGACTCCATCATGCATATGCATTTAGTCTGAATGATCAAGTTGAGAGCATTATTCTGTGCCGGGCCGGACGACCGATGCAGCGATGCTGGAGCTATCGATCAAGTTGAGAGCTTTGTCAGCCAGGCTGGAGCTGGACACGACCGATTACTGCAAGTCAACCACGAGACACCAAAGCGTGTTGCAGAATTTAATAATATTACTACTAGTACTTCCCCATCACTCACGCTGTCACGCGCGCGCGCGTGCTTTTGACCAAAGCATATATGCATCGCAATCGCTCGTTTTCCTCTTACCTTCGACGACAGTTGGTATCGCCCTGTATATATATGGCTCTCTCACCATCGGATTGGCCTTCCCGTGACGTAATAATCAGTTTGTTGTGATGCCATGTAAGTGTGGAACTTAAATGTACGGCCGGAAATTCACTTTGGCACCCGAGTGCACCTGCATCCGGTTTGCTTTTTAATTTTTTTAAATTTGAAAATGTTTCGGAAAAATATTAAAAAATTGGACACAAACATACGCAAGTGTCGAATACTCGTGAAAAATTTCGACAGAAAATACCGAATTTTCTGCTCTGTGTAAAAAAGACAAATTTCTGAGAAAAAAGTATGTTTTTTGTTAGAAATTTGTCTTTTTTGCACAGAGCAGAAAAATTGGTATTTTCTGTCGAATTTTTACACGAGTGTTCGATACTTGTATATGTTTCTGCCCAATTTTTTCAGATTTTTTTGAAGTGTTTTTATATTTTTCAAATTTCGAAAACAAAACAGGGTGCAGGTGCACCCGGGCACCAAAACGCCGTCCTCATGTACGGCATCCAACTTGAAACATCTCCAGCGCGCGGTAGCCACAAAAACACAAAGCCCTTCGAGGCTAAATAACACTAGTAGAAAACGGACCTTTCGTCCAGAGCAAGTTTTTGCTCTAGTCCCGGATGAATTTTGAACCGCGACTAGAGAGGGGTTCTAGTCCCGGTTCATCGGCTGCGAGGCCGACAGCCTCTAATCCCGGGTCGTGGGCGAGCTCTAGTCCCGGTTCGTATCACGAACCGGGACTAAAGGGTTGCGGCAGGCCTTAGCTGCCGTGGGGGCCAGTGCGAGACCCTTTAGAACCGGTTCGTATCACGAACCGGTACTAAAAGTTTCCCTATATCATCTCCTATCCTGAGTTCCATTTTTCCTGCTCGAGAGCACACTCCATTTTTGCTCTCTTTCCTCTCCCGAGCTCGAGTTAATCCCCATTTTTCTCCACCATTTGTCAAGATATTGGCGGCACCCATCTATCCAAGGGTTAGCAACTTCATCCTTTCTTCCGGCGGCATTGCAAGTTTAGCTCATTTCATTGCTAAAATTTAGCTCATATCATTTTTGTAGTGCTAGCTAGGTGTTTGATGAAATGCCAATTTAGAGAGTTCATTTGTTTTATATATGTAATTTGAGCTCTAAATTAAATTATGATTTGTAGGTTTTAGTGTCGTCCCGTCCCCTTCCTCACCCTCCCCTTTCTCACTGTCGTCGATCGCCCGCGCCGCCCTGTCGCCGGCACCACCTTGGTGAGTCTCTTGTTTTTATATTTTTTTTAAGAAAAATTCTTTGTATGATTTAGATGCATAGTTATTACTTGTATAATTTTTCTTACTTGTATGACTGTTTGTTATATGTATAGTGCCATGGTTTTGATATCCGTCCCCGTCGGCCCTCGTCCGGTCTATGATTCGGATGTGGTATATTATCGTTTATAACTATTTATTGAATTACGTGTTTATAACAATTATGCCGAACAACACTTGACATAGATATTTTTATTTAGGAGAGATATGAACCGGAAATTCCAACCGACCCTCTTGTCGAGAAGTTAAATTTAGTTGAAAAATAAAACGATGATTTGAAAGAAAAATTGAATTTTTTTGAAAAAGAGAAGATGAAATTGGAGTTGTATCTTGCCGATGTCGTCGATGATCACAAGATCAAGATGGGTGCAATGCGCTTGAAGATTAGAAAGATTAGAAAATATGCCATTAATAAAGAGGCTTGGTATCATTATGTTGTTGGATCAATGGTTACCTTAGTTGCGATTTTGATCGTATTTCTTGTTGCATTTAAATGCATTAGATAGTTTGTATGTTAGTGATAACCCCAAGAGCAAGGGATCACTGTAGCATCTCTCAATATGGAAATAAGGTATCGATCCGCAGGAGCAAAAAGGAAAAGTTATATATTCCCTACAACTAAAGTGTCACAAGTTTTAGTTGATTATGCACTAAACAAGTTTATAGAACAAGGTGGTTGATTTTATGGATGGAAGTTTAATGTAACAAAACAAGAGTGTGAAAGCGTCCCAATCCTCTTTAATGCAAGAGGACAAGACAAGGGAATAAAAGTGTGAAAGTGTCCCAAACCTCTTTAATGCAAGAGGACAAGACAAAGGTGTACACGGTGCTTTGGAAATAAGGCCTAGGGATCATACTTTCACTAGTGGACACTCTCAACAATAATAATATAATTGAATACATATATAATTCCTCCTCATCATGCTACTCTGAATTAATTTCTAGGTTCAGAAAAAATGACAATTTTGTGGACCTGGTACGCTGAACAATGCACATTTGGAAGAACTTGAAAGTTTAACAAATTTATCATTTTTAGGTATCCTAAAATATAATGAATTTTACAATGATATTTTGCACAATAGTAGAGTTCGACGTTCTTTACACCCAGATTTTTTGCTATAAATTTTTTGAAATATAAAAAGCTTGATTTTATTTTTATTTAAAACGAGCTCCATATAGCTCGGTCTCATTTTGGGTTTCCAACCTACTATACCTCTTTTGTAGCCTTGTGACCCAAAGCCCTTTTAGGGGTTTGTTTATAAAGATGCTCCAAGAAGTTAAAACTTCAGCGATTGTTTCATTTGATATGAGTATGGTTTTTCTAAGAGTTTGCTTCATGCCAAGAATGTGCATCCGAGTTTTTCACCCAATTCGCCGACATGTCATCGTGGTATCCATATGAATCTGGGCCAGGATTTTAGTTCGGGGAAACTAATTAAATAAGTAAAATATGTTCAAAAACTCATACTAATTGGCAAATGTGGTTATGCTTTCCAAATGTTATAATATTATCACGACGTCACAACTGGAAGGTAAAAAAGTGGAGTACTATTTTTCAAACATATACGACTCCAAAGATTATGCATTAGAGTGGTCGACCAATCGTCCGCCATGTCACTTGACATGCTGACCCATGGGTCCAATTTTCTGTTAGGGAGAAAAAGTAATTAGGAGTTACACAGTTTAGTTGAACCTGTCAGATGCATGTGGGTCCAGCTTGTTAGTTTGAGAAAACTAAAAAAAGTGAGCTAAGAGCCAAGATCACAACTAAGAAACAAAATGTTGCAATACTTAGTTTACTCGAAAAACTATCCATATTTCAACAATAACAAGTGAAATATGTTTTCTTATCCTAAGCTACAGAGGGTGATGATTTTTTTTTTTTTTGCGGGGTTCAGATAGTGATGATAACAAATCTATCGAGTAGCTCTCTATCTTAATGGTATGTTGACCAAGTACCACAGTACTACCAAGTCAACCATATGATATGTGTATATACAAACACGATTTTTTTTTTCAAGAACACGCAAGCTGCGTGTCTTCTTTATTAAGATAGAAATAGTGATTGTTACAAAACCAATGGATGGCTAACACTCCACACACGCGCCCCCTCAAGCCACACGCCATGCCAGCCGGCTTACAACACACTCCCACAACAAACACACGACGATGACTAGCCTTGTTCAACCTCCAGCCATGAGCGAAGAGGCGAGACACAAAGTCTCAAAACCGCGTCACAACCGAGACCGAAAGCCTCACAACCACAACACAACTCCAAAAGGGACGGATCAACGTACTGACCACCCATAAGTGCCTAGGAGAAGTCGGCGAGTGGCCGGCAGAACCCGTCCGAAGAGGAGGAAGGCAGCGACTTAGAGGCACCGGCATGGTGTACATTGCGCCCTTGAGACCCATGCTCTGAGTAGCGGCGGCTATCGATTCTCTCTGCCCCTGGGACTCCACGAACAGCCGAAGCAGCGCCTCCAAGGAGGACACGATACCATGGTGCCGTCACAGCTTGATCCGGAAACGGGATCAAGGGTTTCCCCTAGCGCTCGTGGTGGGGCGGCACGGATGCGGCCATGACGACGCCTCCAAGGAGGAGACGGCGCCCGCGGGCGTCGTCGTCGTCAGCAAATGCGGAGCTTTCGCCTCGGCCCAAACACCAGCCCCGAAGCCCAAATGGAGAGCAAAACCGAGCAAACAGCAGCAGAGTACTCTAAGAGGCTAGACGAACCTCGTCGCCGACGAACGGGGAGGTGCAGACCACCGACCCACCTTGACTACGACCGGTCAGACCTGGATGGCGCAGATCCAGGCCGTCGCCACCATGCTGACCGCCGGCTCCACCTCTGCCGGCCGACATCCCCACGCGGTGCCCAGCCGCCGCGCTGCTCAACGACATCTCGACTCCACAGGGGAAGCCGCCCACGTCTCTTGCTCGTCCAGCCCGCAAAAGCCCATCGGCCCGCCCTCGGGCCTGATGCGCTCTGCCGCCGCAATGCAGCACCGTGGGCGCGCCTCCCGCACTGCCTACGCCGTCGTCGAGCTAGCAGCCGAGCACCATCCTCCGCTGCCGGCCGTCGCTCCACTTTCCGCCACCGGCCGTCGCTCCACTTTCCGCTGCCGGCCGTCGCTCCACTTTCCGCCACCGGCCGTCGCTCCACTTGCCTCCGTCGGGCCCGAACCACCCCACTCCAGGAGCGCCGGAGAGGGAGAAGCCCCGCTGCCGCCATCACCGACCAGGCTTTGCCCGGTGGCGAGCCCTGGCGGCGGCGAGGGGAGGGGGCGGGCGAGGGAAGGCCACCGCGCCGCGGGTCTGGGTCGCCGCCCGTGTCGCCTAACCCTAGGCGACGCGGGGGCCAAAGGGGCTTTTTTCGGGGGCCCACACGATTAATTTGAACATGTAGCCACTACAAAGTCCAAATCGTGTAGTCTAGTTATTTGTCTTGTTCCAGCTGCATCATCAGGTCTGGTATGCCCATCAAAATTAGTTCACTAGTAGTTAGTACCTTACGATCAACACGATTCTATCTTAGTGATATCATGATTTGTCTTATTGTAGCACGTTGTGTGTCATCCATATAATCAGATACCCATCAGACCGGTAGATGAGTAGTAGTATCTGTTCATATGTGTGAATGCAGGAGGCGAGAAACAAATCCATTAGAACCCCCCTGCTTGTGTATTATTGATCCGTCGGATTTCAAGGAAACACGTCCGTATATATTTGGAGTTGTACGACTCGTTCGGCCTTGGACATATATACGATGGTCAACAAAACACACTGCACGGTTTCGAAAAAAAAACACACACACTGAATAATTTGGTCTCTTATTGACTAATTAATGCAGCAGGTCCCCGCATGCAGCGCGCATCTCTCTGCCGATTTCATGACGTTGATCGATCCATCCTTCTGGTATGTGCCAGCCGGCCATCTTAGCTTAATTTCTAACGTTGCAAATTTCCTAATAGCTTCAGGTTTAACTTTCCCGAAAGGAAACAAAAATTCGATCGAGAGATATATATATATAGAGAGAGAGTAGTAAACTCTGATCTCAGTGGGTGATGAAGCAACTAAGGAAGTTCAGTAAAAGACTAAAAGGCACAACGACCTTGATTTTCCTTTAGCATGCACAGTCGCTTTTCTGACTTTCTTTCTTCAGAAACCACCATTTCTTGGCACACATGCATCGTACGTATCTTCCAATGCAGATCTCAATCAACAATGATTTCTTGGTCAGTCGAAATTAAAATGTGAAAGGATAAAACAAAAAGGAAGCTAGAGAAAAAGGGAAAGTCGGCATTTAGGAGGAAAAAACAGAGGAGAGTGCTGGCAGGGGCGAGATATATATAGGCAAAGCTCTAGTCCCGGTCGGTGTCCAAAACCGGGACTAAAGGCTGCAACTTTAGTCCCGGTTGGAGCCACCAACCGGGACTAAAGGTCCTCGCGCCTGACGGCACACCTTTAGTCCCGGTTCATGGCTGGAACCGGGACTAAAGGTCCCGCCCGAACCGGGACTAATGCTTTCTGGTCCTCGCGCGACGTCCTGGCCGCTCGAACCAAGACTAATGCTATCATTAGTCCCGGTTCGTGACGTAACCGGGACAAATGCTCTTTTTCGGCGTGGACAAAAGCCTAGTTTTCCACTAGTGGTTGCTCCTAGTAGCTTAGGTTAATTTCCCCATAATGAAACAAAAAGTCTATGGAGAGAGAGAGTAGTACACTTTGATCTCAGTAGTGATGAAGCAACTAAGCAAGTTCAGTAAAAGGCATAACCTTAATTTTCCTTTAGCATGCGTGGTCGCTTTTCTGACTTTCTTTCTTCAGAACCCACCACTTCTTGGCACCCATCGTATCTTCAAATGCACGATCAATCGCAATAGCGAAAAGTGCAAAAGGAGAATAGGAAAAGGAAGCTAGAGAAAAAGGGAAAAGTTGGCATTTTCTTAGCACTAACATATGCTTATCTATCTCTGTAATGCGTTAGGCGACAGAAGACTATAGTTGCCAGCAGATGCAGATATGGCTCATTGTTTTCATGTTGTGTCAACTCAGACATTCGATATACGCTAGCAATAACCAGCATGTGCTCAATAATGTAGTGCATGCTTGCTAGTACTAGTCATTTCATATCACACCTTTTTGGTAGGCCATCACATTTCCCCACTTAACATGTGCTCAATAATATAATGCATGTTCCTAGTGGTCATTACAGAACAATATCATAGTCAGAAAAGACAGAAAGTGCAGCCAGTGACCAAACGTACTTTGCGAAATTGTTCCTACGAGCTGGCCATAGTCACGGTGAACGTGCAGCTACCTCGATCATAGCAAATTAATTCAGATTATATACACTTGCAAATTAATCAACCTAGAGGACGGAAATTCAAATGTCAAAAAAGTCTGAAAATTTTACACGTGCTCATGTGCATGTCCTATATTCAAAAATAAATTTTCAGGATTAAAAGGGAACTTTTGTGACATGTGTTCATAATTATAAGATATTTCTTCAGATATTTCAGTGTTAACTATATACGGACCAAAATGATTAAACCTACACACTGAAACGCATTTATATACATGCTTTAAAAAAATAAACATTTTATAATTATTAACGGTGAAAGTAATATTTATACCTGAAATGCGTTAAGCGCTAGCAGATTGTAGTATTGGAAAAGCTACCAGCACATGCATGGCTCATTATTTCCAGGCTAATAAACTCATACATGGATATATATGGCACATATATATCAAGAGATAGCTTATAACTAATCTGTTTTGTAATTGGTTGCATGGAGTTGCTAAAAAAGAAAAGGCCCAAATTAGAGTTGGAGCTTGCGCTTTATTACGGGCTATATGGCATGTGCGTAATGGTATTATTTTTAACAAATCGAAAGTGTCCTCTTTCTTGCAGGTGATTTCTTTGGCCACACACTGGATTTGTATGTGGTCCTATCTCCAGCCGGCGGAGCACCGCCAGGCCATGGGTTCTGGGTGCAGACGTTTGGAAACGGTTACACGGGAGTTATTCAGCCGATTCGGATGGCAGCTTAACTTTAGGTTAACATGTTGATGCATAGGCTTTTCATGTTAACAGTTTTATTCAGATGGTTGATTCATGTTCCAACCCTTTGTGACCCGTGAGATGTAATAATGTTGTGGATCTAAACTTCAATAAAGCAATAAAGAAGCCGTATGCATCACTTTGATGCAGAGGCAGGGATACCCGTTTGAAAAAAAGAAAAAGAAAAATCAACACAACACATAGCTTTGCTTGTCTTTGGTGAGGCCATCACAGTTACCATGTACTAAGAAAATGTAATGTGTGCTTGCTTTATGATTGGTTAGTGCTCGGCCCCATTAGCTGCCACAACAGGTCAGCAGCCGTGTCTGGCTGGTCAAAGTCCGTTGACCGAATTCGCTGAAAGCTTAACTTCGTGATACTAATAATGCGTGTTTTTATGAAAAATATTTTTAAAATTAAATCTTGACGATTCAATGTCTGTGACTTCGTCGGTCTCGTAGTAAATTGAATTGTTCAAAACATATCAAGAAACGTCTGCTACTTTAAGCTGCAGCCAACATTAATTTGGAGGTATTCGCATGTACTATAGACGTGCTAATTAATCAAATCAGCTGAAAGAATAAGATAATGTATCTTAGTGTTTCCACGAGGGTAGCTTTGACTTCACGTACCTCTGAGATTTGAATGAGTAAACCTGAGGAAACAATGCGTGTGTCTGCATCACGCATTCATATTCTAGATTTCTAGCCTCTCCGGACATTGTCTTGTACTACTTTTGTTTTTAAATGGGTTATCTTGCACAGTACTACTATTGTGTTAACTGATGACGATGCCTACAAAGTCAGAAGTCAATGGAGCTAGCTATCTGACCATAGCGCGTGTTCAAATTGATGGTGCGTGCGTCGATCGTCGCCGTAGAGAGGCAGAGTATTACCTCCTTTTCGGCAAAAGAAAAACTTGATGAATTTTATGTATATAATTCAAGAGTTTGAGGTGAGACATATGATAGTGATGTGCTCTCATAGTGTCATATTTATGCATGTATACTTAGGTTTGGTGTATAATCTATCTCAACCAGCTCTTAATTTACATCCATGCACACAATTCCCTACAAACAAAAGATGCTTAGTCGAGTCAAAAGTTTCTGCTCATGTAAGCACAAGTAGTTCAAAACTGCACCTTCTTGCATAGCATGTATGTACGTGAACACGTCGACGAGAAATAAGTCATGGTTATCTGGTTGACTGGTTAAGATGTAAACATGGTTTTAGTTTGGTGCTAAAACTATATCAGAGACACAAAACGAGAGAAAACCAAGCCGCTGCTGAAAATAAAACTGCTTATCCCTCCGATTTTTGCCGTCGGTTGTCTCTGTGGAGTTGATCATGCCGTCCGGCACTTTGGGGTTTTTCTTGTAATACTATTGTGTATTCAACTGATGATATTGAAGTCACAAGGTTGAGATAGCTATCTGACAAATGACCAAAGTGAGGCGTTCAAATGGACCGATTAATTAAGAAAATTTAAAATTATTAATTTTTATGCATAAAATCCAAGTGCTTGAGGGTGAGAGATATGCTGATACCATCGCATAACCTCACATATATCCTACATATAACGAAGATGCTTAACTAGTCAAGTGCTTAACTAGTCAAGTAAAAAGTAGTTGCTCATGTAAGCAGGCACAAATTCACAACTACATACATCTATAGCTTCCTATATAGTGGAAAGTGTCTTTGGCTCCCGAGCACCAGTGATTCTAGTGGTTTAAAAAATTCGAAAACAGTATCTATAAGTTCTAAAAAAATCTGAAACAAATCATGGATTTACCCAATGATATATATCGCCAACGTGCAAAAAATCAACTTCAAATACATTGTAGTTTGGGCTGCACATAAATGACAAAAGTGTTGATCTAAATATGTATATTTTTAAATCTTCAATTTTCTCATTATCATGTAGCCTAAAAAACAATGTATTTGAAGTTGATTTTTTGCACGTTTGTGGGATACATAATTTGCTACATCCGTGATTTTTTTTCATTTTCATTTTTTAAACTCATAAATAGCGTTTTCGAATTTTTTAGACCACCGGGATCATTGGTGCTCGGGAGATCAAATCTCACTAGTAGGAAAAAGCCTACCACTGGCGAACCAAATTCGGCTACCGCCTGCGAACTGGTGGTTCGCTAGTGGTACTATCGCCAGTGGTAACAGCTTACCACTGGCGAACATCACGTTCGCCAGCGGTAAGTGAGATACCACTGGCGAACCAGTTACATGTTCGCCAGCGATTGACCTTACCACTGGCGAACAAGAACCTGTTCGCCAGTAATATATATTTCTGCTTTTAAAATAAAAATAGAAATGTATTACAGCAATATATATACAGCAAAATTCATATTTCAGCAGTATATATAGAGAAATATTTGACAAACCAGTACAAATACACAATTTTCAAAACAGTATAAGTAGCATACAACCAAGTCCATCTACTTGGCTATTTGTGCATATCACTAGCTAATACATAAAGGTCTGAAACTAACTTCGACCGGTTCCTGAGCCGCGGGGTGCTGAGCCGCCGACGCTGCGCATCCAAAGATAAGGAACCCTCACAGGATCATAACTCACGTGAGAAGGAACCCTCTGAAGAAACGACCACCTACTGTCATACTGCCTATCCAATAGATACATATAGCGACTGACGTGCTTATCCTCCTCCCTGATACGGCGACGTACCACCTACTCGGGGGCCGGCTCCCTCTACACTGAGCGTGGCCCACACGACTGCCACCACAGAAGATCCGGGTCGATGATGTCACCCGGATTTCTCACCAAGCTACGCGTCCCGGAAGGTAGCACCTCCCAGTGCGCCCGGTGGAGCCCAGTCCCGCACATCGCCGCTCTGGTCCAACATGGACATCGTCGCCGAGAACACCTAAGTCAAAAACGCCTAAGTCAAAATTTTGTTACAAAAGTAATATTAAAATTTACGAAATGCGAGAAGTTAACAATGGAAAGCCTCATATATCATTGCCGTGCAAAACAAGGTAAAAAGAGTGTCTACAAGACCATATATTAATACAAACACTCCAATTGTATATACTACAAGGCATTGTAGACACTCTACTTGCCTTTACCGTGGCATAGTTTAAATCATCGGCTTTGTCAATTCATAGAGAAGAAACAAAATGATTCGAGTTTATGCCTCATACATAGATTGGACACATATTGATCAGGAACGGGGCAAGCGGACCAAGTAAGAGTATGCACAAGATGTTTATTTGCGCATATCACAAGGTCCGCTAGCACCTCCCTGAATCACATAGTGTGCCACAACATTTTAATCATCGATATTCGGAAAGAGAGAGAAAAAACAAAAATGATTTCGGATTTGTGCCTCATACATATTTAAATTGGACACACATTTCAGAGACGGAGCAAGTGAACCAAGTAGGATGCACAAAATGTTTATTTGTGCATATCACAAGGTTCACTAGCTCCTCCCTGAATCATACAGTGTCACAACATTTTAATCATCGACTTAGAAGAAAAAGACAAAACAAAATAAAAATGACTTAGATTTTGCGCCTCATACTTAGGTCGGACACACAAGTAGACCTGCAGTATCTTGTGAGCCAAGTATGATGCACAAGACTTGGTACTTGTGCATATCACAAGGCTCACAAGACCTGCAGGCCTACAACCTAGTGCCATAACATTTTAATCATCAGCTTTCGAAGAAACAGACAAAACAAAATAAAAATGACTTAGATTTTGCGCTCATACTTAGGTCGGACACACAAGTAGACCTGCAGGATCTGGTGAGCCAAGTATGATGCACAAGACTTGGTACTTGTGCATATCACAAGGCTCACAAGACCTGCAGGCCTACAACCTAGTGCCATAATATTTTAATCATCGTCTTTCGAATAAACAGACAAAACAAAATAAAAATGATTTAGATTTTGCGCCTCATACTTAGGTTGAACACACAATTAGTAGCCCTGAAGGATCGGCGGAGCCAAGTATGATGCACATGACTTGTACTTGGGCATATCACAAGGCTCCGCAGACCTTCAGGGTTACCACATAGTGGCACAACATTTTTAATCATCGGCACACACACAAGCAACCCTAAATAGCTCATCGATCATAATAAAGCAATGTAATAAAAACATTATTTACAATTATTTCAAGTTGGACAAAATGCTAACATAATGGCATGCAGGAGCATGCTAAGACACATTGTAGAACAAAGCATCTGCCTATACACACACAAATAGAAAGAAGTGCTAATAAATATTACAATACAAATATGAGGTTATTTTTTTAGTTGATTGCAATACAGATAGGAACTTTTCCTTTGCAGGCTGGATTCTCCTAAGATACACAGGAATCAAACAATCTAGTCTGACCTCTTTTTTTCTTTTCTTTGCAAGGAATGAGGCATATCATTGGTGGTGCCGAGTTAACCCTGCTGCAGCATGGGCACAAACACCACTTAACGCTGCTCCCTTCCTTATTATTTATGCTAATCAAGTTCCTCCGCTTTCAGTTCCTAGATTTCAAACGACAACCAAAGGAAACATTCCTCTACTCTCTGGTTTCCAGTTGCATTCCTATCCTATTCTCATGACTATTCCTATTCGTGCATTTCTAAATCCTACGAATCAAAGGAGGCCGAAATATGCTCACCTTGAAGAGAGGAGGACGGCGGCGGCGGCGACGGGGAGAGGAGGGCGGCGACGGGAAGAGGAGGACGGCGGCGACGGCGACGGCGGGGAGAGGAGGACGGCGACGGTGGCGGCGACAGGGAGAGGAGGACGGCGACGGGGAGAGGAGGACGGCGGTGGCGGCGGCGACGGGGAGAGGAGGACGGCGACGGGGAGAGGAGGAGCGCGGGCGCGTATGAGAGGAAAAATGGTGGGATGGGATCGAGCTCGACCAGTCCGCGCGCTAGCTATACTGCTACTAACTACCGCTGGCGAACAGGGTCGACGGTTCGCCAGCGGTACTTAACTTACCGCTGGCGAAACACTCAGACCGTTCGCCAGTGGTAGGTGGCCCGTTAGGGTTTGCCCGAACCCGCGCTTAACACTGGCGCATTGCGTGCACTGTTTGCCAGTGGTACTCTTCTTACCACTGGCGAACAGGAAATCATGTTCGCCAGTGCTATTTACCGCTGGCGAATGTGATTTCCAGGTTCGTCAGTGAGGCCCCGGCGGCTATAGCCCTTTTCATACTAGTGTCTCCTCTCATTATATAGCGGATATCCATGTGAACACATCTAGGAGAAATAAGTCATGGTTACCTGGTTTAGATGTAAACATGGTTTTAGATTGGTCCTGAAACTAGACCAAATACCAAGAGAAAGACACGGTGGCAAAGTTTGACACTTGAGAGAGACCAACAAGCTAGTTCAGCACGAACTCTTTGACAAGTTCTACCTAGCAACACGTCAACAATAACCGTTGTGCTACTATTGTCAACCTCCCAAGATCGCATGCATCTCTATTCTCTGCTTGCCACTTCGCTTTCTGATTTTAGAACAACAAGGTGGAAAAGGACATGCAAGGACAACAAACTAGCCATCATCTCTTGTTTGCTAATTAGGACGAAACCGTAGGCAGCTTGCCTGGTCAAACAAACTGATTGACCACGGGTGTATGTGGTGTACATCATTCATTGGACCAATTCTAGCCGCACCCAACAAAACCCAGGTCAATTAACAAAATTCAATAGTGCTTTTGTACAAACCTTTTTTTATTTAACAAATTTGATACCCTTTCTTATTTTTTGAATGTTATGCTAATACCACACTCTCCATTTGAACTAGGTTTTTGTAAATAATTCATGCGCAAGTGGCATTAACAATCTTGATATTTCGCTAAGAGCTTTCCGAGCTTTGCTATTTTAAGTATCCGGCCATATACTCACATGTTAGCTGTAAAGTTTTTAACATTCGAAGCGCAAAGTTGAATTGATCGTCATTTTTTATAGAGTGAATTCCAGTTTGTTGTACATTTGTGACACTTATTGAGGGAGGCGTTTTGGCTCTCGAGCTCATATGCTCATGGTCAATTGAAAAATGAAAAAATATTTAATCATTTTTAAAATTCTCAAATTTTTTGGTGACAAACATATATATGTTTTCTATATTCCTGTCAAATTTCGCGATCAAATGATATATATTCTGCTATGCGCAGAAAAGATGTATCTAGTGACCAATGAGATTTAAAAAATATCTTTTCATAGCAGTGATTTTTTCTATTTTGCACAGAGCAGCAGAAATGTCATTTGATCAATAAAGCTGACATGAAAAAACGAGAACACATTTTTGCACACCATACAATCTGTTTCAGAACAGAGTGCAGCTGCAAGAAGATGTACTTGACTTAGCTAAGCAATAAAGCAGAAATCCTTTTTCTGGTAACATACTAAAACAAAATGGAAAGCAGCGCACGCAGATTGAGTTTCAAGGAAAAGGAAAGTTGAAGTGCAGTGCAGCCCGGGGCACATGCAGAAGCAAGCCAAAACCGGAGACTTTCTGCAGCCGGCAGTTTCTCCCGTCTTCTTCCCTCCCCCCACCCTGCACTCGCTCCCTCTGCTTACTTATCAAGCCTCCCCCTTGACTTCCCCCTCCCTTCCCTACTCGTCTTCTTCCTCCTCCTCCTCTTCCCCTTCCTCTTGTCTCCTCCGCCACAGGCCACCCTCTTCCTTTGCTCCTACTTGACTCCAGAGGAAGGAAAGAACAGAGAGGGGGTGGGGAGATGGGGAACATCTGCGGCGGCGCCGGGCGGGCGCATGTGGCGGTGGATTACAGGCCGTCCAGCCCAGGTGAGGAATCTGGTCTCATTCAACAAGGATTCTTGGTTCATTTCTTTGTCCCCTAGTTTTTCCGTGTGTTCTTTCCAATCCCTGGATCCCGCGAGTGGGTTGTTGTCCTAGCCGGAGGATTCCTGCTCCGATGTGTTTCTTCTGTCCTCGCCGTGCAGAGACACCGTGGCCGTCTCGGCGAAGAATTTTTTTTTTTTGATTTTGGCCCTGAGTTAGGCGTTCTCCCAGTTAAAGCGATTATTATGTTGTGTATTTGGTGTGTGTGCGTGTGAGTCGGTCGTCTGTCGAATTTAAGGAATCAGGACAAGCTGTCTGATTCCCTAGTTTCAGATTTCTCTGTTCTTCGTGGTGGTAGTAGAGAGAGAGACACAGGGACACAAATTAACTGAATCAGTATTGTATCATAGAGCCATACTTTTCCAAGGTTAGTGATTTTATTTCATACTAACATCTACGGAATTTTAGTTGAGAAATACTCTGTCAGGAGAAGAAAATCATACCGACTTTAGTTGCACTCTCTAACAATCAAATTCAGGATGTTTGTTTTTGCGACTGATTCAAATTCAGCATGTTTTTTTTTTGCGCTGGAAATCAAATTCAGCATGTTAACGTGTGGTAATCGTACGACAGGGACGACAAACTCCAAGACAAGCGGCAGCATCACGACCAGCAACAGCACCACGGGGAAGCTCTCCTCTGGGAGTAGCAGCTTCATGGCCTCCTCTGCCGGCAGCGGCGGCACCACCGGTGGGTTCGACGACGGTGGGTTCCTCCAGGGCCAGATCCTGGAGGCGCCGAACCTCCGGACGTTCACGTTCCTCGAGCTCCGGACGGCTACCAAGAACTTCAGGCCAGACAGTGTCCTCGGGGAGGGAGGGTTTGGGAGGGTGTACAAGGGGTGGGTGGATGAGAAGACGATGAACCCGACCAAGAGTGGCACCGGCATGGTCGTTGCTGTCAAGAAGCTCAACTCGGAGAGCTTGCAGGGGTATGAGGAATGGCAGGTAAAGCCTGGTCCTTTTCATTTTTATAAGTCTTTTCATTTTAAGATTCCAACTTGATGAGTATGAATGAGCGTGGGAATCTTGGCAAGCTTTAGGGGTTTGACTTTGTTTTGTTTGCTCTTGATGGTAACTTCGATCAGCACATGTTGAAGAACTGATACAAGGAATAGTTTTTGTGTTATTAGCTGAGGATACAGTCTGCCTTCTGTCGTAATTTTGATCACTGTGGTCATGTTTTAAAAACTCACAATTTTTTTGAAAATTTTCCTGGTCATCACCTGCTTATGGATTTATGGTTCTATATGCTTTGTTCAACTTCTAGTAACCTGTCTGTCAGTTTTATTTAATAGTAATGGGGCTGTGTTATCTGGGCAGTGCCATTTGGCCAGTGCTAAGCAGAACCATTTTTTTGTTGTTCACAACTGCTCACCCGAAATTTCCAATAATCCACATGTTTATCACAATGTAGTAGCTTCTCTTTGTTTGGTCAGCTCTGTTATATACAAAATATTACTATGAGGATGACTCTGTGCTCCTATTTTAGTGCAACAGAATCATCACTTTGAAAGGTTGTTGTAACTGCCGTATCTAATGATCATTTCTGATTGTCAACTTCCAGTCAGAGATAAATTTCTTGGGAAGGCTCGCGCACCCAAACCTTGTCAAGCTATTGGGCTACTGCTGGGAAGACAAGGAACTATTGCTTGTGTACGAGTTCATGGCCAAAGGGAGCTTGGAAAACCATCTTTTCAGAAGTGAGTTATTGCTGCCGAAATTTTTTATCATCCTTTCTTACAAAATAGTTTCACGACCTTGCTCGTTTCTTCTTCTCTGCAATTATTGGAAGCAACTACTGTTCTCGAGCAAACCATTTGACTTAAAAATACTGATATTGGAACCTGTTGCATTAATGTAGGAGGATGTGCTCCGCTAACATGGGAACTGAGACTGAAGATAGCCATTGGCGCAGCTCGAGGACTTGCATTCTTGCATGCATCAGAGAAGCAAATTATCTACCGTGATTTTAAGGCTTCCAATATTCTTCTAGATGCAGTAAGCTTTCCACCCTACAATGTATCACTCATCTATTCGTCAAGGGCAAACACTAACTGCATTTTTTGACAGAATTATAACGCGAAGCTCTCTGACTTTGGGCTTGCCAAGCTTGGACCAACTGGTAGCAACTCACATATCACGACCAGGGTCATGGGCACCTATGGATATGCAGCTCCGGAATATGTAGCCACTGGTATGTGCCCTTCTGCATGTCACCTGCTGATATATATGATCCAATAATGTGCGTGTAGTCGAAGTACTAGTCATAGTACAAACTGAAACTGAAATACATGCCAGATGGGTTTAGTTGTCCCATATGGCCAATGACTTCTCACACTTCACATCTTCCAAAAATAGAGTTCTACTCCCTCCATTCCACAATATAAGACGTTTTAGCTAGCTAAAACAGCTTGCTAAAACATCCTATATTTAGGAACAGAGGAAGTATATCTAATAGTTCCGTCAATCATTCATGACAATTACTTCTCTCAAGTGGATAATTTTTCACAAGTGAATTACTCCATGTGCTAACACTACTTGTATGTGCTCCATTCATCGTTGCAGAATTTAGAGGTTACCTTTTGTAGGTGCTTTCTTAGCTGTTGATGGTTGTTCTCACTACATGCTCTGAACTATTTCCCAGGTCATTTATACGTCAAGAGTGACGTTTATGGTTTTGGAGTTGTGATGCTGGAGATGCTGTCCGGTCAGCGAGCGTTGGACCCCAACCGTCCCAACGGCCAACTCAGCCTCGTCGACTGGGCGAAGCCCTACTTGGCTGACCGGAGGAAGCTGGCGCGTCTCATGGACCCGCGGTTCGAGGGCCAGTACAACTCCAAGCAAGCCCACCAGTCGGCGCAGCTGACGTTGAACTGCCTGGCCGGTGAGCCCAGGAGCAGACCTTCAATGAAGGAGGTCCTGGAGAAGCTGGAGCAGATCGAGGCGATGAAGAGCCGGACGAGGGAGGCGAGAGGAGGGAGCGGGCCGTCGTCACGGGACCGCGCCACGGCCGCTCCTCTGTGCACCAGCGGTTGTCGCCGCGCGGTGGCGGTAGCGACGGGCGCCGCAGTTCGAGGCCCGCCACCAACGGCCATGCCACGAAGGTGCGGTGACCCCGATTTGATAATGATGATGATGACATTCTTCCTGTACATGTCCTAATTACATTGATTTTTGCCTGATGTTGGTGTTGAGCTTGTGGGACCACGTTGCATGTAAGATGTAGCAAAAAGGGAAAATAACCTAGAGATAATCTTTGTAACTGTATATTGTGAACATCAGGAAGTAGGAGAGGCAATTATTCCTTGGGTGCTCCTGTGCCACTTGTGGATTCGCTCTGCATTTTGTTGGATAATAGGTACACCATGATCTGGGGATGCAGTTTTCCCTTTTCACTGCAGGGTCATCATTGGTAGCAGTTTATTTGCTGGTGAATTTGTGACCGGTATTGTTCATATTCTGTCTAGAGGACTGGCCAACTGAATTCATGGCACAGAATCCGTTCATCGTTGGCGATATTTTTGTCTGAAATGGCAACTGAGTTGGCACGGCATTGCTGCTAGTCTTTCGCTTGATTGACCTTGTTTGGTAACTTGTACCAAGTTGCAGTAGCTGAAGATATGGCAATAAGAAATCAGTGTGAATGATGTGACATGGCATCCTGCTGTGAACGTTATCGGAAGTGGGCCGGCAACTTTGAACTTCTGAAGTCAAAAGCAAAGCAACAAGTCTCTGGTCTCCTCCTGTCTCCAACCAACCAACCAACAGACCGACTACTGCTGGAGTTCCATGCCTCATCTTGGGAAGAATTGACTCAAGATACCAGTCTTGGTTCTGTAAAGATCAAGGTAATTTTATTAACATTTTCTCATAGTATCAATTAATTCTCAGTGGTAATACTGTCAAATGGCCCCCACAATACCTCTGTAGACAAGTTGATTTTTTTTTTTTTTGCATCAACAGATAAAACTTGTGATCCACACCGCTCTATTGGCTTTTGCATTAGGGGATTCATCACAAGTCCTTTGCATTGAGTAAGATTTACAGGCCCAAACATACACCTATCATAAACATACATGATTCCCTTCCATTATGTTTGCAAATTCTTTGGTTTGCATCTCTGTGCAGCTAAGCTACATTTGTCATTTTTTCGACACATAGAAGCTTATTGCCCATACATGAAGTACAGAGCACATAACACTTGTCTTTGCCAAATATATGACCAAAATTAGTAAAATTTGAACTCGAACTTGCACCATCAACTTTGTCTCTAGCTCCGTTGCCTGGGCTGCTCTGCATTTATATGGACACAAAAGGCTCCAACCAAATAGGATGTAGGCTTCCCTTTCCCCTGATCAAATCAAATTTTTAGTTGTATCATATATGCCGAGAAGGAGTACTGATGTTTCACTGGCATTAGTAACCAGAGGAGTTAATCAGTTAAAGATTCTCACTGGCCATGTCGCAAACCAAGCAGAAGGAAACTGTGACATTGCTGGATGGAGAGAATAACATTAACTTTATGGTACCTTGAACGAAGATTGGGGGATAGGGCGACTAATCATTGAATCAGATTCCCAAATTCTCATTAAGGCTCTACAGGGTACCCAGTTTGACCTAGCACCTGCGTTCTTTTTGTCGGCTCAACTTTATTTCGGTTGACGTTTGCTATACCCCACTGGGAGTACTCCCTCCGTCCCGGTTCTTAGGACTCAATTGTCAAATCTCTGGACCCAAGACGTTTGTTGATTGGGGCTAAACTCTTACATTCATTGGTAGATAGAGCCAACCAGTCACTAATTGAGAGGCAATTAATGTAATTGTGCCTAGGAGGTGGAGGAGTTATGGGACTAAATGGTTTTGGGATTGTGCCCATGGGACGGAGGGAGTAGCTGCTTTAGGTGCTGCACAGGAGGCTGTGCGTGTATCCTGGTTGGACTATGTTCCAGACTCTGTAAAATCTGTCCTGGCCAGTGAGGTCACTAAGCCTAGTTAATGGAATCGTGGTGTTCCAGTTCAAAAAAAAAAAAAAAAAAAAACGAAGATGTGGCAGAAAGAAGTACTTGCAAAATTTGGCTGTCTTCCTCTGCTGTTGTTGCCTGCTCTTCATGTTCCTTTTAATACCCCGAGCCCGATGAAACTCCTTCAGGGTCCTATTCTGCATCAACTGCCACTGGGACGACAAAACAGATGAAGGATGGAATCAACAGGAGTAAATATATGAAAAATCAGTGAACAGAAAAGCAAAGCGACAAACTAAGCTGTACGCGTCTACTCACCTCCCGGTTCAGATGACCCGCTGGCAAAGAAGTACTGCGACAGCATATCCCTCGCCCTGACAGCGTCCTCATTTCCTAACTGGTGCACTTGCTGGCAGTAATTTGGCTCATCAACGCTCCGCATTGCCGCCTCATCCTCCATATCTATGACTATGTTATGCAACATGCAGCAGGCATAGGTTGACCTAGAGTGTCATTATTGATCAGACACCGCGGCACTCCCTGCAGGTACTTCCATGTGTCTATGAACCTTGCCAGCGTCTTTGGCACGCATGATGTGGCTGCGGAGTGTCTCCTATTGAACTCCGCTTTGGCGTCGTTACATTTTGTCTTATTTATAGAATCCAAAAATAATTAGTATGGTAAACAAGAAGCTTGGTGAGTTTGCTACTTCCAATAATGATTATTTACGTGCACCCATCACTCAGCCCGCCGTTGTTACAGAGAACTATGAAATTAAGCCTAATCTTTTGAACTTGATTCAACAGAACCAGTTTAGTGGTTTAACTTCTGAGGATGCAGGTATGCACTTGAATACTTTTCGTGAATTATGTGATATGATGGGTATGAAGGATGTTGATCCTAATGCAGGTAAGCTAAGGCTATTCCCTTTTTCAAAGGCAAATTTTTTTTTTGTTATTAGCATTGCCCAAAGGCACAATTACATCTTGGGATAACTGTTGCAATATATTCATGACTAAATATTTCTCACCTGCTAAGACTATGCAGTTACGTTCTGTTATTACAGGATTTAGGCAGGAAGAACGCGAGGCACTAGCGCTTACATGGGAACGTATGAAAGATTCTATTAGGAACTGTCCTAACCATGGAATGGAGGAGCGGTTATTCTTCATTTATTTTATAGTGCTTTTACATCATGTCAAAATCTATGCTTGATACAGCTGTAGAAGAAACTTTTATGGGAAAAGAAATTGAGGTAGCAAAGAAGTTGCTTAATGATATGCAAGACAATCATGCACAGTGGCACATAGAGAGAACTAATACCAAAAACATAAATGTCATCACTAAAACCAACAATGAAGACCTTACAACAAAGGTAGATGAGCTAATTATTGTTCTTAAAGGTAAGAATGAAGCTCAGGTAAATGTCATCTCCAATGCTCAAATTGAAGAAACTATTAATCCTGGATGGAAAGTTCCGAACTTTGGATCAAACTATTCGAAACCATATAACCCAACAACAACTACAATGGAGCACCAATCAATAGTAATTATAATGAAGCAATCAGTGGCAACCCTCAAATCTTTTATTAATTTTCAAACTGAGAAGAATAGTGCCTTTTATAAAATGGTTGACAATCATGATGGGTGTGCTCTATCTCTAAGATGGTATCCCTATCGTGTTCGATGTCTTGTACCCCTTGCCGGTCGAGGCTTTGTTAATTCGAAGTCGGGCTCGTAGAGCCTTTCATCTAAAAACAATATTGTCAAGTATGAGTTACCATAGTAGACAAGTTGATTTGGGGTGTGTTTTGTTCAGAGGATTGATTTATGTGATGAGGTTTAGAGGATTAGATTTAGGGAATAAGGGCATCCCCAACCACCTAGTTAGGGGTAGCCATTTTCTATTTGATTGGGTGGGTTAGGAGTTGGTTAGAGATAGCCATTTTTTTGCTTGATTCAGTGGATGGATTGATGTGGTCACCACTTTGATTGAAAAGGTGAGAATACACTTATGGACATGAAATAGACTCGGTCGAGGATACCAATTCTAATCAAGCAATTATGCTGCCACGTCACTCTTGCAAACTGTGCTGCTGCTTCGGCATTTTCCAGCTGCTCTGCTTGGCCTTGATGTGCCACGGCAGTCTCTCGTCCCAGATCTGGCGCCACCGCTGGCCTGTGAGAATGAGAGACGAAGAGGGGTTTCCTTTTTTTTGGGTGGGGGGGGGGGGGGGGGGGGGGGGGGGGGGGAGTAGGGGGGGTAGGTGAGCTAATGAAAACGGTTCGGAGGTGAGGGACGGAAGAGTGGTTGGTCTCATCCACCAGTTTCCGGAAGAACCCAACTAGTTTTGCAGTGAATATTCTTCGAAGCTCGCTATTTTTGTCACCTCTCACTCAACCTCTAAGAGCATCTCTAGTAGTGATCGTAAAACGCGAAACTGAAAAAACGGTTAGGGACGGGCTCCACGAGCGAGGCGGCGATGTCCTGGTCGAGGAGCACGTCGTTGACCTCGGTGTCGTTGCGCCTCGAGCTTCGCTGCCTCAGCCGCCGACCGCTCGCACAGGGTTGCCACGACGGCGTCGACCACGTTCTCGGGGATGAAGTCGAGCGCGGATAAGGAGTGGCCGAATGCGTCGGCGTCGTACCCGTCGACCTCCTCCGACTCCTCCCTCCTCACCATCGTGCGGGAAGAGCTCACCGCGTCGGAAGAGCTCCCCACGCCGGCGCCAGATGAGCTTCCCTCGCCGCTCCTGGCGGCGGCGCGGAGGCGGTCAAACTCCGACATGGTGCGGTACAGCAGTTCTTCGGCACCATGGCGCCTACGTTGGTGAAGGCCCGTGCCGCCCGCTTCCTCGCGCCGTCGGAGAGAACGAGGCGCCGCCTCACCTCGTCGGAGAGATCGGACGGGTCGATGACGGGATGGGAGGACGCGTCATGCTTCGGGGTGGTCTTCTTCAGCGGCATGGCGACACAGAGGAGGCGGATCTGGCGGCGGAGCGAGAAATTTCTCGTCGAACGTTGGCAGAGCGAGGCGGATTTCTCGTCGGATGGAGGCGGAGGGACTGGGGCGTGAACTGGAAATGGGTCGCCGGCCTCTACTTAAACAGTTCCGTGCCTCGGATTCTCAGGCGCCCAAAAAATATTTTCGGGCCGAGGCGGCTTTACGGGCTCTATTCTGATCCAAAAGACGGTCCGAGCCCGTAAAGACGCCTGAATTTTTTGATTCCCTGCGTTTTACGATCACTGTTAGAGATGCTCTAAAAAGTGGCTATCCCTAGCCAATCAGGGATAGGGATAGCCACTCAACCAAGCACACATCCAGACATCCTTACTCTCACCCCTCTTTTCATTTTATTTTCCCAAATTCGGAGCTGAAAAAACATGTTTTGCTACCATGTAGAATTATGAAATGAAATGATTTGCATATCTTGTTTGGCTACCATTTAGCGTGAATTCACAACCATATCCAAATTATCACATAATGGAGACAACAACGTAGCAGTTCACCACATAGACATTTCATTTTTGCACATATGAAGTTAGTATTTCTCATTGAGGCAAAAAACACATACGTCTGTGCTGCACAATAGTTGGCCTAGAAAGATCCTTGCACTAAATAAGATTACATGCCCAAACATTCACCTGTGGTAAATAAACATGTTTCCCTGTCATTATATTTGCAAAAAAAAAAAATAGTTCACATCAACTGACGAACGGAAATTACAGTGTCTCCATGCATCCACGCTATATCATCGTTTCTTCAACACATAAAAGCTTATTTCCCACACATTAAGTACTGATTGCGTACAAGCTACATACAAGTTTTTTTTTCTGGACACATACAAGCTTATCTTCCCAACACATACTGATGGTCAGCCATGCCCCGGGGGCTTTTCAAACTCTGCTGTATGAACTGGACCAAAGTTTCGTTTCTATGAAATGGAGCTGGGGCGAGGCCCTTTTCCTCTAAAAAAAGATAAAGTATTGATTCTAAGTCTTTGCGAAATCGATGGCCACAATTCAGAAAAAAAAGTTGAACGTCAGTTCATGTTGTAGCATCAAATCAGCCTGGTCTCATTGCCATGGCTGCCCCACATTCATACATTGAGAAGCTCCAATAACAACCAGCAGGATGAAGGCCTCCCTTGCACCTAATCAAATAAAAGTTTTAGTTGTATCAGATAAACAGGACGCGGTTTAATATATCAAGAATTTTCATTCCGATGCATAGTATAGCTCACAACTTTACTGTCCAGATTACGCGTGGTACTAAATGAACAATAAGCGAAAGAATTTGCTATTATAGAACCATCAGTTAAAGGAATTTTCAAACAGAGAGGGAAATACATGGTATTAGGTACTAATGTTTTGCTTAGCACATTGCTAACAGTTGTATAAGATACTGGCATATCAAAAGAACAAACTAAGCAGAAGAAAGCTTTCTTATTGTTGGATAGAGGAAAAAAATACCATTTAGAAAAATCTCCTGGATAGCGTTCCACTGTTGTTCTTATTTGTGCATCCTGTTCTTATCTTCATGCCCTGAGTCTGATGCAGTTAATGAAGGATGGACACGACAGGAGCAAATAAATATAACAAATTAGTGTACAGAACAACCAACGAGCAAATTAAGATGTAGGAGCAGTTGTGTTAATTCACCTCCTGATACGCATGACCTGCTGGCCAAGAATTGTTGAGACAGAGTATCCCTCGCCCCGACAGAGTCTTCATTTGCTAACTAGCGCGCTTGCTGATAGTGATCCCAATCATTGGCCTGCAACCTCGGTTTGGCTGCATCATCCTCCATATCTATGACTATGTTATGCAACATGCAGCATACAATAGCTACCTCAAATGAAATGGACCAATTGACCGGCCACCACGTCTCTGCCTGCAGGTACTTCCATGTGTCTTTGAACCTCTCCAGCGCCTTCATCCCACAGGCTGTGGCTGCGGAGTGTCTCCGATTGAACTCCGCCTTGCAGTCTGAGAGGTCTTCGTCCTGGAATGGTGTGAATAGCCAGGGGAGAAGAGGGTATCCTGCATCACCAATTATGTATTCCCCGACTTCTGATCCATCTAATGCTACTTTCAACTTGCTACCATTCAGCCAAGCACCCATCTCGCACTGCTTGAAGAGTAGAGAGTCCTGTAAAATGCTTGACTTGTTCATGCTAGCCATTCCAGGCAAAACGTTCGTGAATCTCATATTTGGATCAACCACGAATTCCATAAGAAACCCGCCATTCTTCTCATGGTCCCACTTTGGTCCAAATGGGATGTGGGTTGTGCATATAACACCGCAACAGTTAGGCATATTGTGGATCTTCTCAAATATGGATTTTATCTTATCCACTTCAGTGGAGCCTGGCCAGCGCAAGTGGTGCATTGCTCGCTTGAACACAGCATTAACAAACCTCTCAGTTACCAACAAAACAGTTGACTCGTTCACACCAACAGAGGATCCCAAGGTCTGTGGTGGCTCACTAGAGTACAACCTTCTTAGAGCAATGGCTACATGATCTTCAAAACATAGTACCCTCCCGTCAATAAAGGTGTAGCTGTTCATATCTTCCATTAACGGTCCAATCACCAAGCTGCAGATATAGTTAAAGGTTTTTCTTGTCATTTTCAAGACAGACTCAAATGTTTGCACATCCTCAAAAGAAGATAAGGTTCCTGCATGAGGACAAAACGGAAAGGTGGTTTCACAATCCATAACTTGCAAGCAAAGAGCTCCATTGTGACAGTACTCAAATAGTGAGATCAAGAAATCATATACTACCTACATTCACTAATGTAAGACCTTTTAGCTATTTCAATATTGACCACATATATACTAAAATGAATGCCCATCCGTACTAAAATGCGTCTAAATACATACGAATTAAGAAAAGACTAAAAAGCCTTATATTAGTGAACGGAGGGAGTATTATATTTAATAATTTAAGATCTATTTTTAGTTTTTGGGTGTCGTGGTAACTTAGAAGACCTGTGAGAACCAAAGATGTATAGCGGCATGAGTGCGTGCATTGGTCAACATATAAACATAAACACTGAAACATCAGCTATTCCAAATTATAAGATGTTTTGGATACTTCACTGTTGACTAAATACGGATTGAAATGAGTGAACAAAAATACTAAAACATGTCTAGATACATGCTATCTATTATATACTAAAAGCAATATAAGGATGTCTAACAGAGCCACCACGTTAAGCCACATCATCCCAATTGTTTTTGATAGTTGGATCTAAAATTGGTGGCTATGATTTAATGAAAGATTACGGATTGCGTAACTATGTAGGTTTCGTTTGACACGGCTGAATATCTAAAAGATTACGAATTTTTAATAAAGAATCTTTGCCTACGTAATCTTCCTTCTCCTCAACCGTGACAGATGAACCTGTCTCTAAGAGCAACTCCAGCCGCCCCCCCACGAGGCCCCCCAGGACCGCTTTTTGGACGCCGGCGGGCGATTTTTTCTCCCAATTGCGCCCCCAGGGTCTCGTTTTTCACCGGATTTGGCCCAAAAGTTATCCGGCGTACCCAGGCCGAACCCAGCGCGCTGGGTTCGGCCTGGGGGCGCCGGCACAAGGGAAAAGCCGCGCGGGCCAGCCCTGTCGGCGAGACAATTGTTATTCCCGCCGTTTTTGTTTCGCTTCCCTCCATTTCTCCTTCTCCATATCCCGTAGCTCCCGTCGTTTCCCGCGGAAATCACCTCCCATGGCGCCCAAGAAATTCAACAACCCACGAGCCGCCGGCGAAGAACCACCGGCGAAGAGGGCGGGGGCGACCTCCGGTGGGAGGGGGAGGGGGCGGCCGGACGGCTTGAGCAACACCGAGTGGGCGAACGAAGTCGAACGAAGGAAGACGGTCACCGCCGACCGCAAGGCAAGGGACGAGAGGAAGAAGGCCAAGGAGGCGGAGGAGGCCAAGGAGACACGACGAGCGGCGGCGGTGGCGGCCGGGAAACCGTGCTTTCCTGCGCCGTCGCCACTGTATGCGCCGCACGGCCTCTATTTGCCGCCCGGCGCTTGGGGAACCCAAGGAAGCCAAGGAGGAAGCCAAGCAAGCGTGGCGTCACCGTCACCGTCGGCCTTCTCGCCGTCGCCCACCGCCTTCTCGCCGGCGTCGCCAGCCACACCCCACTGGAGGGGGGACACGCTGGACTACGGAGACGGCGACTCGCACGGCGGATTCAACCCCAACATAGCGTTCCGCGGCCCTTCCGCACTCAGCGCCGGGGGCTCGCCGGCCATGCCATACCGTGGCCCTCTGTTCCACCCTCCGGTCGAGTTCGATGGTACCTGCAGCGTGCTTGGCCAAATGCCCGACCCCGACCCCGACCCCGACTCCACCCCCGACGATGACCCCGACTCCGCCAACGGAAGGCTCCACCACGAAAACGACGCCGAGCACCAGTACTACCCCGGCATCGTCGCCGCCGATCGCTGCGCCATCGACCGACCCCTCCTACGTGGTGCAAGTGGAGGACGACGAGCCGGCATCGTCACCGCAGATCGCTGCGCCATCGACCGACTCCGCCGTGGTGCAAGTGGAGGACGACGAGCCGGCGATTTGAGGTCGACGTCGTCGATTTGGCCGCTTTTGATCGCCGAATTATGTTTTCTTTTCTAAAACTATGCAAACTTGACCGCCGAATTGTGGCTGGATCACCGGACTAGCGATCGCCGATATGTAGCGGGAACATGTCGATTCAAAAAAAGTGTCTTGGGGGCCGAAAGCTGGGGGGCGGGTGGGAACCGAGGCCTCCCCAAGGCTTGGGGGCGCCGGCGAACGGGCTAAAAAGCCTTCGCCGGATACCCTGGGGGGCCAACGGCTGGAGTTGCTCTAACTCTCCGGTGTCCATCCTCCCCACGTCTCCCTGTTGGAATCGTCAAAGTACACTACACGTGAACAAAGAATACAAGGAAGCAACCGAATATACGATCGGTTTGGCTAATACGGTTTATTTCAAATTGATTCCTTGCCTTCCATCGGTCACTGTAACCAGGCCTTAATCTCACAGGATTTAATGATAAGAGATTAATTATACATGGTAGGATCTTTATTTCAGCAGTGGAAATTAACTTCCGTGGTGTGATGGGCCGTTTTCTTTCTCCGTGTTATACCAGGAGATCATGCATGTGTATCATTGCAAGAAAGGAACCATTCCTTTTTCCGTTTGGCAATCATGCTGATCAACATATCTCGGCGTAAATTATTTTTGGGGAATTGAAGCATCAGTGTTATATTAACGATAGCCTATTCTAAAAAAAAATGAACAACGCCCGATTTGAATTTTATTTCAGGAAAAAAACAACGACAACGGAACTATCTACCCGATTACAACAACATGGGTGTTGTGGAGATAACTTTAGTTTCTTTGCCATTAATTTCACTACAAATCTTACGGGTGACTGCAAGCTTTTTTTAAAAGTACGTATTAGTTACAGATGGATTGCGTCATTTCGATTCCAGACTCGCTAGAGCCCTTTATTTTAAACATCTAAAAATTGTATTTTCAAAGTTACCAAAAATTCTAAAAAAATGTACATGCAGGCAATGATTTATACTTCAAGTGTGCAAAATCTCTGTCCGAAATATTCTGTATTCTATGCGGCATAAAAAATGAAAAAATACAGATTTAGGTGTGTGAATAGTGCACCATAAAGATCTACATAATTCATGGCAAACAATTTCAGGTCCTCTTCAATTTGCACGTTTGTTAACAGTAAAATATCATGTTATCTTAACTTCTACAAGATTAGAATATTACAAGCATGAGCATTAAAGAGTGTTCTAGAAACCATAAAAAAACAATCATACTAAGAGGCTTGAATGGATGATAATTTTCCTCAAGAACGCTGTTAAATCTAATCCAAGGAATCAAATGGCCTACACAGGAAACATAACATGTCATCCATATTTTTTTTTGTATCGTTAATCCAGAGAATCAATGGAGCTATAATTGAAAAAAAAATGTTTTTTTAGATAAAGAATTGAAAAAAATGTATCGTTAACTCATAATTAATAAAGCATGCCATGATGGCTTTCCGTCCATAAACAAAACCCCGCAAAACCCTATATAGTGACATATGGTACGATGGTTCTACAAAATATTTTATAGTGTTTGGTGTGTTTATGATTGAACAACCTTCAGTCAGCGATGTTTTATTACAAAAAGTTGTTTCCACACAATTAGGATTCCTTTTGTATTTGCATAGCTATTCTACTCGACATGATGGTGTGCGACATAGTATATTAGCCATCACGCAATAAGTCACCTGATCTGTTGTTCTATCCTGTTTTATCATGCCTAATTTACTGCAAAATTGTTTACTAAGAATGGGCTTCATTTAGGCTAAAAAAAATGCCCTTCATTTGTTCATATGATATATCATATTATGCACTTTTTTAGTTTTCTAAATAATATATAGGAATAATAGGGCATGGATAGAAAAATAAATAATCACAAGTTCAAAGCAAAAGCAAATGTAATGCGAATGACTAGAACAGGTGGCTTCAGGAATTTGGAAATTTGAATGGAATTAACAAAAAAAATATTAGCAGTGCCACTCCCGTAATAACCTTTTTGAGGATATATCCAGGTTCTAATAAAGTCATATAAAAACCATCTAAGTAAACAAAGCATTCAAAACTGCCACCACCCAGTGTGAATACGCAAAAAAGGAGATTTAAATGATAAATTTCATAAGCATAGGAAGTCTATCCATGAAAATTTGGTAGTGACCTTAATGTAATCTAATGATATTTACTTAATTATTATTTTGACGAGCGGATTTGTCATAAAACCACACGAAACTCCTATTATCCACCCCCATGCAGTCCACTTCCTTCTTATATAAAGTAGTATCCAAAAATCAAATACATGTACTAAATTAGCTTTTCACACATATTGATTGAATATTGTTTAACAAATTCCTTTTGCTTCTCAAGATATCACCGTTCTACATATGAATGATTCAATTTTCCATTGCAACGACCAAAACGGGAACAAAACATCACGAAAAAAAATTTATAGCCTTTTGACATTAGAAGACTTATTTCATAAAGCGATAAATTTGTCGCAAATACTATTTTATAATATTTCCTCAGGGATTTATTAAAGCATCTTAGAGATCATTCCGACGGACAAAAAACATCTTTTAGTGTACTAAAGGGAGAAACATTCATTATCTAAGAACATGAGTTAACTTAAAATTCAATTAGTAAATAATTAAATGTATATATCAAAGATGTTTCCCTCGCATTTGCGAGGGCCACTGTGCTAGTTTAGAAAAAGCTAGAACATCTTATAATTTGAGACCGAGGGAGTAGTTGTCTAATTCTATAGATAAAATATAATCATAATTTATTTTTCTGAACCATGAAAGTGGGATTCCTATATTATATTAGAGAATAAAATAGAGTTTAATTAAGTCATGTAGAAGATAAAAAATCGACGATGACCAAACTCACATCAATTAGCGACACACGGTGGTAAGATCCATAGTGCAAGAACTATACTAGTGGTAATTTGTTTGAACCTGCAGCGGACAATAGATTGATGGGATTGGCCTCTTTGTTGAAGACTCTATTTTTGTCCTTCCAAATCTCTCGAGCGGCCAACATGATCAAGCAAATCAGACACACACACACACGCACGCACGCACGCACACATTACTAGATAAAAAGAAGGCTATGTGGTTACTGTTTTTATCAATAAAAAGAAGGTTGTGTGCATCCTTTGGATGCAGAGGCCGGGGGAACATCCTCCATTTCTAAAAAAAAAACACACACACACATTACTACGATGTTCTTCCTGTCCTACTCTGGAAGGGTGTATTCAAGGGCGACTAGGCGAGTGTGGTGGCGGCCGTGTGCCAAGACCATAGAAAATGGGCTCAGAGATAGAATTGTACGGTTAGCTTTCTACGGAAATTCCCTTACAGGAATAACTGACTCATTGTAAATAGTCCATGTTCTATAACATCCTGTAACATTAACAGTTGGATAGGACTTGCAGCTCATTTAAGAGAATGCAGGAATATATTCAAAATCTATCATACAGATGAAAGGTAGAACACAAAAGAACAAATGTAATAAAAAGAACAAACGGATAAATTAAGACGAACGAGAAATTCTAATTTACCTCTGGACATGAAAGAGAGGTTGACATTTGTCTCCAAGTTGCAGGGGTCAGCTGTGTACAAGACATACCATTTCCTTGGAATAACTCCTTGATTTGCATATGCCTTGACATGATTGACATGGCTGAACTTGTCCCACTCAAGGCCAGATTGTCCCCCAGCAATGGAAGCGAGCAACGATACGCTGCAGTATAGCACCAAATGCCTTGGGTTTATACTTTCCATGTATTCTGGGAGTGTCTCCATGTCATTATCATCAAGCATGAGCCTCTGTAGCGCAGCAACACCCTCCAACACCTTCAACTTTGGGCAGTTGGTGATGGTAAGCTTCTGTAGTCTAGGGAGATTTGTGATCCTCTCCAGATCAAGGAGTTCAAACACTTCCAACTCGACCAGAGAAGCAAAATTCTCTACAGATATGAGACCCTGGACATATTTTATGGCTAGTTCATTCAAAGCCCTTGCTTGGGAGGCAAGGCCAGGAGGGAGACGTCTCAATTTGCAGAGCTTTAGAATCAGCTTCTGCAAGACAGGAAAAGCTTGCACTTTCTCCTCCCACTCCCACTCCTCCCATTCCAACATTTCCAACAAAATCATCTGACGTAATTTTGGAAAAGCAGCCACCTCCTGGGAAGAATGATGACTCTTCTGATGGTAGGACTTCAGAAATTCAGGTCCAACACGCGTGATGGCTGGAGCACGGTTGATCTGAATGAGCTCCAGATAGGGGAGCTGACATAAGCCATTAGGAAGTTGTGTACAGCAAGCCAGGTCTTCAGCCATCAGAATCCTCAAGCTCTTAAGAGACACAACTGATGATGACATCATCCACCGTGGGAGCTGTCGGCCAAAATACCCCTTGATGCTAAGATTATCTAATCTTTGTGGAGGGCAGAGCTCATCAAACACCTGCTGGATTCGTTGTTTTTCTTCTTCGGAGATGATATCTTCCTCTGAAATTAACCCATTATCCCCCAATCTACTACTGCAGGTTAATTCTAGGCCATAAAGATGCACCTTCTCACCAAGCTTTGCCTTCGCTGTAGACGAGGGCACAGTTACCTTCTCTAATCCCTCTAGTCCAAGTTCACTGAGCTGAGAAAGAGGGCCAAGCTCTTCCAGACTGCACCAATCACCATCCTCCAGGGCTGGAAATCCACGTACTATCCTCAAATTTGTAAGAACACGGAACCCCCTTGGTATGCCATATATACTTGTTTTATTGAAGTTAAGATACCTTAGCTGCCTTAACTTTACAATGCTATCTGGAAGTTTCGCAAATTGTTGGCTTCCACTGAGGCTAATGTATTGCAAGAATTTCATCTTTCCAATGTTATCTGGTAGGGAAGATATGTCAGAGTTCTGTAAGGACAAGTACCTCAGGTGCTTGAATTCATGCAAAGATTCAGCCAATGCAACAACACCTGTAGAATCTGTATCTAGAGTCCTTAAACATGGAAAATGGACCAATGAATCTCCAGGTTTCATATTTATATGGCCAACTGATATTAGTGTTCTCAACGTCGTTGTGCTTGTAACGAACTCCAGTCTAACCCTTCTAACTCTGATGCGTTGCTTTCTAGGGATAACCGAAGAAACTTCTGTGTACTAAGTTTACTAAATATATTAGTTTCTCCACTATGAGCTGCTAGTGCCTCATCTCTAGCCACAAGTTGTCCAAATGAGCGAACAACATCATGCATGTTGCAAACACATTGATCAACGTATCCTAGATCTGGCTCTATAAGGTTCCTAACTATCAGCTCCTTGTAGTACTTGGTTCCTAATTCTTCTAAATCTTCTGAGTCTCTGTGAATAAATCCTTCACTAATCCACATGCCAATGATGTTGCTTCTACAAAACGGTCTAGTTTTAGGTAGAAGCGAGTAGTACAAAAAGCATTGTTTGATGCAAGAAGGCAAATCTTCATAGCTCAACTGTACTACATGGTTTAGCTCTTCGGTCATTTCGGACACTTGCCATATAGAATCATTCAGAATAATCTCCCAGTCACGGTGTTTTCTGTCTCTCTGGCACAAGATTCCTCCCATTACTTTGATAGCAAGTGGCAAACCATCACATTTTGCTACAATCTGCAACCCAATATCCTTGAGCATATCAATTTCACATCCATCTGCCTCAGTTGAGACTATCTGCAAGCAGTAATTTTTGAACATATAGTGTCAGTTCAACCTTAGTTAATAATAAGCCCGTGAAAAATATAACTAAATAAAGACTGCTAATGTAATACCTAAACTGAACTGTGAAGTGGATGAATTGGTAATCATGGACGTTGTTGTCAAATGGGATACTGAATGTGTGAAATGCTAAGTATCTTGCTTTCATTCATAATTTTATTTTTCACTGATCTACTGCTAAAACAGTACACACTTAATTGTGCAGATAGATACTGCAATGCATATATTAATGCTGCAAACAGAGTCAGCAATAGTTTTCTTTTATGTTCGAATTATCTTTGTATATGCATTTTATAACCTGGACTTCCAAATAGGCGGAAGATATTTGTAGTATAAATAGGAACTCAAATTCACGTGTACAGGCACTTGAACCGATGTTTAGGGATTGTACTTACATTCTCCTAAACAAGTTAGGCTGATTCCTAGGCGGACAATCTTTCACCTTTTTTGTTCTTCAATTAATGTGAAATTTACAACCTCTTAGAATAAATTGGAAGCTACTTTCACTCTAATATACATAATCCATCATTTTGGCGCACACACACACACATCTCAGTTTCAGTTAATATGGATATTTTCATCCTCTTGGAAAACATGGAAGCTCTTTTTACCATAACGAACATAGTGTTACAAACGGAACCAGAGCATCAACCTTCGATAAAAAAAGCATCCGCAGGTTTTACACGAAGCGAGCACAAAAGCGTAATGTGCTATAGTGATACAATGCATGTTCTTCCATGGTCGGTTGGTTTGTGCTTATTTGGGCCGCAGGGGTTATAACAGTACATTAACACAAATTGGACTCATGTATTTCTGTGAGCACTGACCACTGTGGAAGGAAAATAACATCTTGCTAGTTTAAGGGAGATATAAGCTGAAGACTGATGTAGAATTGTGGAACTACGCTTGTTTATAGGCATGGTTACATTTTGGTATTGTTCTACACTTCTACTCAATAAAGTTTTTTCATACTACACTGCTAGTATCCTAGAGTTTTATTGTTCTCACAAATAACTACCACATTGCTCAACGTGGTTTATTGACACCTCGAGTCCTCGTAATACAATTTCTGCCCATCGATTGACCGTGTTTGTATTTTATCAGAATGCATTGAGAGTGTCTTTGTGAGCATGAATGTATGATGAAAGAGCAATACCACCTTGCTAATTTCTTGCATTTTTACTATATGCCTAATGATCAATTTCGTTTGGACTTGACTTTTAGGTGGCTATTACATTAATTTCAAAATTAAACTTTAAGATACAAAATGTTCGGTAGGAAGACGCTAGTCCAAATATATGAACTACTGCCATGGATTGACCAAGTTTTTATGAAACAATATCAACATCTGCAATACCAAATAAATACTAATATAAAAAAAATCCTGATGAATCTAATGGTATTGGTTTATATATGTCGATGTTTTTTCTATTATGTGGTCAAAGTTTACAAAGTTTGATTTAGGAAAAAACTAATATGCACTATTTAGACATAGAGGGAGTAAGAAAGAATATACCACTATATTCAAGCAAGCACTGAAAACAGTACATAGATTAATATATAAGTATCATGTTGTGGCGTTATGTGAGAGGGAGGTTGTCCACCACCCAATGCCTAGGTTTAAAACATGGTGCCCATGTGTGGTGTCAAATGTATAGTGTCCACGTGTTCTACAGTTCAATCTTGTAATACAAAAAATGAATAAAAGAATGTGCAAAATTAATATTTCATCTACTCCAAGAGCAGGAATACTAGTTATTGAAGATGCATGGAGTGTAGGTATGTACCTGTTTCCTGAGCAATGACCAGGCATCCTCCTCATCTAATTTGTCGACGTGGTGGTAGGGAATCACAGCTTTCATCCCTCGGGCAACTCTTTCATCTCTAGTAGTAATGAGGACTCGGCTACCTCGAGCCACCACATTAGCCAAGGGTATTTCAAGCACATCACCCCATGCTTTTTGGCTCCATACATCATCTAGAACCAGCAATAGCTTCTTCCTTGCCAAGGCAGTAGTAAGGATTGGGTGAAGCACAGACAGCACTGTTCCACCACCGTGTTCTCCTCCGGCAAGGGTGATGATTGTCTTGATCAGTTCAACCTTGTGAAAGTTCTTGTTGATGCTCAACCATATTGTCTGGTCGAACTCGGCATTCAGGGTTTCGTCAGTGAAGACCTTCTGTGCAAGAGTGGTCTTACCGATCCCACCGACACCAACAATGGCAACCACCATGATGTTGGGGTTGCCCTCTTTTTCAGTCAGCATGATCTCAACGAGTCTTCTTGTGTCTTCTTGAATCTTCTCTCCGACTACACCCAACCGGTCGAATACCCCTGACGTCTCGCTTCTTGGATTGTCAGAACGATAGGCATCCACCCTAGTGCTACGGTCCTCATAGGATCCAAGATTGATGAAGCTGAAAGTAGCGCTTCGTTCCTTGATGGCGCCGAGCCTCTTGTTGAGCGACTTGATGCGGATGCCGATGTCATGGGCATGAAGGGGATTCCTCATGCAAAAGAGCAAGGGGTTGAAGCACCCCAAGTCGAGAGTAGACGGATCACGTTCCATGGCCTTGAGCTCGCATAGGTCGAGGATGTCGGCAACTTCGTACATGGCACGCTTGAGCTGTCCCACCCACTCTTGCACGCTCTTGTCGTTGATGTTCCTCCTATCAGCATCGGCGAGGAAGTTTTTGAGGTCCTTAAGTTTATCGTTCATCTTGTGAATCTCAGTGGAGACTCCGAGCAGAATGTGCACCTCTTCCATTGCCATCTTGGTCAGCATGCTTTGCAGGTAGGATGCGAAAGCATCGAGGACCATCGCCATTTTTGCTGCGGGCTTCTGTAACAATGATAAATGAACATATCATCCCCAACACTCGTTGGAGCTAATTAAAGATTACCATAAAAAAGGAAAGCAATGGGTAGCACTAGAATGCTAACATGATTACACGAGCAGCAAAAATAGCAAGTTTAGGCCACATAGATCAATAGATGCATGCAAAGCCAGCTAAAACAGAGGGATCCAAAATTACCTTCAAGTCGGATGGATACTGGCCGTCCTGCTCTCGAGCAACTTGTACTGATGAAGGGCTAAGATGTACAGGGCTCTGTACATCTATAAGCCAAAGGGAAATAAGTTACATGCAACTTGTATGCTCCTCTCTGTAATTATACTAAATCGCACATCGTGAATCGATCCTATCACATGCTATATGTTGGGTAGTCTTGCGTTGTCTCTGTGATTATACTAAGTCGCACATGGGGAACCCATCCATCCACGTCCTATTTCCACAAATGATGCTGTGTCTAATCTAGAAAGTCAGATGTGCTCGTGATATGTGCCTGCATGTGACGAACACTGGAAGATGAGCTGCAGTATATATCATCAGGGCATGCACCATGCAGGCATGAATTGTTCATCACATCGATCTGCTAACTGGTCAATGCTACAACTGATGCCTCCGCATAGAGGAATATTTAATACCTCGAAATAGGGATGCTGAAGCCTTCACCAGAAAAACTGTGAAGGGGAGTTTAGCACTCACCCCAGTCAAGTATATAGTCTGTTTTTAAACCCATCAGTAACCAAAAGGTTCATTGTTTAAAGAAACTTCTTATTTTTTATTTTAAAATATGAGAGTTGTTGACAGCTACAAAGTTTATTAACGTACAAACATCCGAAGCTTTTTTGTGTAATCCCATGATGCTCCAATATGTTTACCAGTAATATTTGTAACTAAATATTATGTATGTACTGTAGCCACCCCTTTTATGAATAAAATTTTCTTCATTGATTTTGTTTTCTCGTCAATTAACATTGCAGCCAAAAGTTTAGACCTGGACAGTAAGCATCAATTAAAGATGCTAAATGTACTGAGGAACAGAGTCTACACAGAGAAAAAATGTATTGTGTACGAATGCAAGTAAAAGAAAACTTGGACCAAGGTCATATGTACGATTGCATAGATCTCAGAGAGAACTATTATATAGGATTTTGCACAATAAAGGGAGGAAAATACAATTTCTTGGTTTTGAGTATCACAGGATTCGATTTGGTTGCAAACCACATATGTCTAATTTCGAATTCAAGCAAGTGTTCGAGAAGAAAAATTTCTAGGTCAATCAAAGGTGAATTTTGTCTGAACACTAGTGAATAATGCTTAATTACCACCAATTGCATATGTCTGAGAATTTGGTGGCTGAGGTTGAATTGGGAGTCTTAGTGTATCACAATACGTCCAAGGTTGAGTAGTGGATATAGAGTAAAACTGAGAAGCAATAGTACATACTAGTACTTCGTATGGGTTTGTCTGTAGGCATTTTTTTCTGGGCTAATCTTGACCTGACAGAGGTTACCTGTCCCCTGCGTCGCTCCTAGAAGCGGAACGGGCGGAACCACAGCCCACCGGCAGCCGCCACCGCTCCCTCCCTTCCTCCCCTCGCCGGCGGCGGCTGGGCTTCCCTGCTCGTGGCATGTCCCGCGACGGTGCGTTGCGGCAGGAAGGCGATGGGATGCGGCGCTGGCGGAGAGGCGCAGAGGTGCTGGCATGGCGGAGCTGTGCAGCGGCGCCGGCGGAGAGGCGCAGTGGTACGCAGAGGCGAACTGCAGCTGTCGGCGGCGCATATGGGCCAAGCCAAACTGCTGGCCCGCTCACACAAACGGGCGGAAGGCACATCTAGGTTTGTTCTTCACTCCGCCACATCTCCGACAACCTCGCCGCCGCCTTCCGCTCGCCCAACGACGTGCGTGTCGCCGTCCCGGGCCCTCCCTTCCTGCACGTCCACCGCTGCTTCCTTCTCCGCCGGAGCCAATTCCTGCGCGCCGTCGCCGGTGTCTCGTCAAACCAGACGATCGCTTGCCTCGAACGGGTGCGCCGAATTTCTCTATCACGGTGCCTCCCCTGATTCCCTCTCTCACCCGGTTCCAGCGCTTCCTCCTCAATCTTCATATTGTCAGGTACTAGTAGGGGTATGGCTTAGTAATATGTGGTAGTTGTGAGGGCATAGTAGGTATTTCATATATGAGGCCACATTGTATCCCCTAGCTCTATATAAGAGTAGCTTTGTATCCTGTTACAAGAACCAAGAAATATAAACCCTAATTTTACTTTCCTTTTCCTGCAATTTATCTTTATTTAGTTCTTCAATTTATCTAGTTTATCTACCGATTCCTCTCAAATCCTTCTTCTTCGTGATCCAATTCCGCCAGGATCCATCAGGATCCTGACAGTTGGTATTAGAGCCAGGTTCGATCGATCGGGCCTGCTCCCTCCCTTCCCTCCCTTCTTCCTCGATCTATCGCACCGACGATTTCTTCTTCCTCTCCTTCGATCTGATTTCCGTCCATGACGAACGCGCCCTATCCTTTCCCCGCCGTCTCCTACGCCGCCACCTACTGCTACCCACCTCCCGCCTCCGCGCACGCACCCCCGCCTGGCTTCTTCCCCGCTCCACCGTACGCTTTCCCCTACCCAAATCAGCCACCACCACCATCCCCATCCTACCATGCCGCCGCGTACCACCACCACCACAGCTTCCAGCTTCCTCCTCCCTCCCACCCGAATCCCCACTGGCACCAGGGCATGCAGCAGATGCAGCCGCCGCCTCTCGCGCCCGGGAAACCCTGGCATCCTCACCACGCTGCAGCCCAGCCCCCACCGCCGAGCTCCCCGCCTCCACGACAGCCTCCCCCAAACTCACCTCCTCCACTGGCCGCATCCATGGCCGCTGTCGCCTCCGCGTACGCCCCCGTTCCCGATTTCCGATTCCCCACCCTCCCTTCCCCAACAGCGCCGCCATCCGATTCCCCACCCTCCCTTCCCCAACCCCAACCAGATCCACCACACCCCGACCGCTCCAATCGATCTGACCCCGCCTCCCGTCTCCTCCACCGTCGCGCGGAAGCTCCCCATCAAGTGCCGCTCCCCGCCGCGCCCCACCACCAAATTCGTGCCTCCACCACCACTTCCTCCCCTCCCAATCTTCCAGGCGACCTCCTCCTCCACGCGCGAGACGAGAGTGTGCCAGTGGCCACCAAGCACGACAGCTGCCGCATTCCCGACCCCCTCCACAAGCTCGCCTCATCTCCGCTCCATCCCGGACGGCAGCCTCCTCGCTACCCTCCGATTCCAGCGAGCAAGATGGCAAACGCCGGCGTTCCCGCTGTCCGCGTCGCGATGGAGCCGTTCGAGGGTCCCCGCACGGCGGAGAACTCCCACGCGCTGGGCAAGGGCGGGAAGAGTGACGAGCAGAGCGGCATCGTCTTCCACCATGCTACTCCTGACTTCATGTGCCAGGGCAGCAAGACAGAGGAGAACGGCCACTCGACCGCCGCGCTCAGCCACCCACCCCTCGACTGCTTCCACGCCAGCGTCTTCGACGGCACTACAGAGGTAACCACGACTGCCTCCGCGAGCGTTGGTTCTGGCGATTACGCGTCAAGCACCAGCACTGGCCCGACACCATTCTTGGGCTTCATAGCATCATCAGGAAGCAAGGCAACGGCGAGTACCACTGTTTCTGCTCCCGCAACGAGTGCGTCCACGGTGCCATCAACTACTGCATATGCCACCCAGGTGTTCGGTGAAATACCTACACCAAAATCCTGTCCCAGAACTCATGCTTCAGCTCTGCACTACTATCAGGAACATGTAACTCCAGTTCAGAGTACGTTTGTGCCAGATAGAAACCGCAATCTCACTGAGCAACATCTTGATGCTATGTCACAACAATATGGTTTCCACAACCTCAATCGCCGCAGTGTGTTCCTAGCTGATGGTTCTAAGCATAGCTATTTTGCGCTGCCAGAAACTTATCCATTAGAGCGAGCTGTTCCGGAGCCGGTGTTCGATGTTTATGCTGACAAAACAAATGATTGCTCAAATGTGTTTGGTAATGTGTTTGCTAGCACTTCTGAGAAGCAGCCATATGAAGAAGAGCAACAAGAAGGTGAACATCTTTTCAAGTGTTTCCGCAAGGCACCAAAAACTGAACACACTAGCGCTTGCCTGAACATTATCTCAGATGTGCGGGATTTGTCGCTTGAGCTGCAGCAACAACATGATGTGAGGGCATACAATTGTCCTGTCATAAAGGCCTCTGATTCATCTGCCACAAGGTCCAGCCAACTCAGTGTCAAGCATAGCATGAGTGAATTGAGAATGCTATGGGATCCTGGAGCTTCAGCGTTACTAGTGACCCCTCTGAATAATGGCAGCAGCAACGCCACTAATACTAGTGTCACTTCTTCTGAATGGTTGGAATTGTTTGGTCCTACTTCATGCATATGTTCTGTTCAGGCTCCAAAGTGTTTCAGCATGCCAATATTCGGTCCCAAGAGACCTACGGTTGGTGACATAGACCAACTACTCAATTGCCCTTGCAGAGTTTCAGAATGCAGAAAATGGGATGAAGAATCTCAAGGCGATGAAAATTTATTGTGTGAGAAATCTGTTTGCCAAACTGCTACAGGGCATTCCATATCCATTTTTCTTTGGGATCCAGGAGCCACAAAATTCCTGGTTCAATTTATGACAGCTACGGGTGTTACAGAATTGCATACATGCTTCCACCCGCAGTTTACTAACAGTTGTGAGATTCAGAAGTTGTTGCATTCCTTGGTGACCTTAAAGAAGATGAGACATTGGCCTTACTGGAAGCTTCCATTTAGCACTGCCTTAAAGCTGTTCCTGCAAGCACTATGCACAAACACAGCAGTTCGGGTGACTAAACAGAGACATCATCCTGAAGTTCCTGTAATTCCACAATGGTATACTGCAACACCTTCTATGGTTACACATCCAGGAGCTTCACTGCCTTGTTTCAGTGGTTATAAATGCTTATCATTCTGGATTCAGCACTTCTTTGCGCTTTGGAAATTGGAAATTGGTATGGCAACATACATTTTATGGGATCCTGGCATTGCAATCCCTTCATACTTGCATATCTCGAATGATCTACTCCAGGTACACTGTTGTTTATTGCATAGTCTGTTTTCCACAGCTGCTAGTGCTACAGAATTGCAGTGCACAGATGCCTCCAAACCTGTGATGGTACAGATACTAGTGGTGCAGTTTAGTGCATCCATTTTTGAAGCTACCACCATGTGTTCATATACCTTTGAAGGGAGTTGGACAGAAATGAATTCACCAGCAAAGCATGTCCTGGTAGTTCCACTTTCTAAAATCACACCTGTAGCAAAGCATGCCCTGTTCCTTATCTGCCAAGATACTCATGATCAAGAACAAGTGACAGAAGTGAATGTATCAGCTCAAATTTTCATAGTTGTTCCATGTTCTACAGCCAGGTTAATGGTTATGATGCTGCTGAATGGGCATGAGTTCCTGGATGGACAGCTGGCATACATGTCTCATCATACTAGGATTAGTTCTGCTGTTTGGGTAAGGTATCCTATCATTGTTTTGTCTTGCCGGTTCCCTTCATTTGAAATGGCCAAACTACAGTGGGACCCTGGAATTGGAATGCCATCTTCCTTGTATCTCTGGATGCAAGGTTTCACTGCTGGGATTGCAACAGCAAAATCTTTGTCTGGGTTACCAATTCCTCTGCTCGCAAAATGGCAAAGTAAAGTGGCTAGTGCTTCTTTCAAATGGGATCCTGGTACTATGTCACTCATGTACAAGTTCAAATGGTGGTTACTGCATACAGAAGAAAACACCAATTGGAACAAAAACATCAAGTGCTATGGAGTTGCTCTTTGGCTGATCCATTTTCAACCCCCTTGACAAGGATGAATGAATTCGGAAGGATAATTGTCAAATGATAAAGTTTCTGTAGAAACTTGTTCCATTGGTGACCAATGGCTTCAGGGGGGGAGTAATGTCAGGTACTAGTAGTGGCATGATTAGTAATATGTGGTAGTTGTGAGGGCATAGTAGGTATTTCATATATGAGGCCACATTGTATCCCCTAGCTCTATATAAGAGTAGCTTTGTATCCTGTTGCAAGAACCAAGAAATATAAACCCTAATTTTACTTTCCTTTTCCTGCAATTTATCTTTATTTAGTTCTTCAATTTATCTAGTTTATCTACCGATTCCTCTCAAATCCTTCTTCTTCGTGATCCAATTCCGCCAGGATCCATCAGGATCCTGACACATATTCCTAACTTCACCAGATCTGGCGGTCTGGTTGTGCAGGACGGCGTCCTCTCCCCAACCCCTCTATCCGATCTCATGCCTCCACCATGTTCCCCTCGAGCCGTCCTCACCGGGGACTCATGCACCTGCGCGGCAGCGCCCGATGCCTCTGCACGAGGCCAACCGAAGAACTGCGCCGGCCTGCGACCAGATGGGGCACCACACGCTCGGCGGCGCCCGCATCCACCAGGCACCAGCCGACGAGCTCGTGTTCCCGTCCCTGTCTCTTTGGGGAAACGACACCTTTGGACAGTATGTAGGGCATGCGACCTTCAGTGATGGTTGCTCGTTCTGTGGGTAGAGCGATGGCGTCGCAGGTGCGAGGCGAGCTCGACATCCACACGCGCTGCCCAGACCAACGAAAGGGTGGTGCAGGAAGGGAACTGTGTGCTGCCTGCTGTACTCTACTGCATGTGTACATGTGCTTTTACTTAAATTTAACTTTTCATATATAACCGTGGAATTAAAAAATTCATAGATTCATTAGGACTCGATGGTTGAATTTCACATTTTTTCTACTTAGCTCTGTCTCAGTCTGTAGTTTTCCTGGGAAATGAAAGGTGAGTATTATAGAATTTATTAGCAAGATGTACATCGAAGCAATTTCATTATGAAGTTTCCGTGTGTATATATGTGAGAATTTTTTAAACACAATACTTTTTTGAAACATTGAACCTAGGATATACTACTCCATTATATGAATCAAGTTTTGTGAAATGAAGTTGTTGATCGAAAGATGAAATCTAACTCTATTTTGTTTCTTTGGACGTTTATATTCAGTTCTTGTACAGATTCAGTCCGTAAATTCTTTCTCACGAAGCTATGCATCGATGCATATTCCTATTTGTAGATGTTCATTCCTCGTTTATTTTTTTCTATAAATTAAAATTCACTGTGTCTATGTACAAGATTTAGTGGTTTCTATTTTTTTAAGAAAACACAGCTAATCGGAAGTTTAATTTAATCATGCACATAAATTATCAAGTTGGACCTTGTCCACGTGCTGATGATTCAGTTTGTTGTTAATATGGATATGTTTTATTTCTTGGTGGTAAGAAGGTAATGAGACAGTTCATCTACAATAGGTTATATCTCCAATTAAAACAACTATCTGTGGGAGTGGTCAATCATTGATGGACGTGGGGCAAGGCGACCTGGTTGACTGAGGTATTTGATCATACTGTTGCATTTCGGCATGGCACTATGTGAAATGGAGAGCATGCCATTTCTCACTGTATTGTTTTTTTGGAAATTGGAGAGGCATGTTGCTTCCCCGACTAGGCTCAGTAGGGGCTATCAGCACCACAGATGGAAGGATTGCCACACAGGCATGCAAAATTTGAAGATGATAATAACTAAGTGTAGGCAAAATAATTCTAGAGTCAGTAATGGGGATACCTACTGATCTTGATACATATAAGTAAACGATAAAAGTTACAATATAATGGAATCATGTTTGCATACTTTTAAGGCTTCTTTGAGTGCAGTCCTACTTCATGTTTCTATACAATGGTATAAGGCCCTGTTAGAAATGGATTGACTATTAATTCATTATCATGTTAATGTTTTTCTTTTAGATGAAAATCAAAAGGCTGATTGCAAAGTAGAGTTGTTAGATTTTAGTCGACTTCCTTGATCCTGGTTACACCAAGATTCTCCAGATATGACATGCTAATGCGTATCCTAGCGATAGTAGCCATGTTTGATTTGCAAGGTTTTGAATAGGGACAAGTGATAATTTGTAATTACCTGCAAAAACGAGAGATGATTTTTAATTCATTTCAGTTTTACAAGACCTTCAAATTCTTACATTTTATCCTTACCAGGGATTTTAAGGGCACGCGGTGGCCTGAGGCCGCATCTCCAGTCGCGGGGAGGGCAGAGGGCTGAGGACGAACAGGCCAGAAAGCACATGGGCCTGAATGCGCGGGGCGGGCGTCGCCTGATCGAGGTCGCCGGAAGGCGGTGGCTGAACTGCGGCACCTCTCCCTTCTCTTCCATATGTTCTCTGTTATGAGCTCTCTGCCCTCATATCTGCATCGTTTTCTGATTTTTTTTTTGGCTGTACGATATAGATTGAAGTAGTATGGAGAGTCTGTCGGACTTTTAATACAAATGGTAATCAATGCTTATCGAAACTGATTATTAAACATAATTTTGCTTTATAGAAGGTACTGCTGCTATACTGGCTGAGATTCAGTGTTACAGTTTTCCAAGGTTGCTATTGGTAAAAAAATAATAGTGTTCAATAGGACATCTCTGATATGTAATAGCTTCTGATGCAGCGTGCCTGAAGATACATGATATGGAACACTCCTTCGACAACTACCATTATGCATTCGACAGAATTGTCTGGCATTTGACGCCATCCTCGGAAAAAAGCTCTTGATGGTAAGTGCAAATTATATGCTGATGTATACATGTACCTTGAATTTTCTCATCAATACGGCAGTTCTTTAATGTTCATTGAAGAATCATGTGTTGAATAAAATTTTAACCAAGATTGTGGCCAAAATCCTTTCAAGAAGATTGGCACCTCATATGAATGACATCGTTTCGCAAGCTCAAAGTGCATTCATCAAGAAGAGGAGTAGGCGTGTGTTGGAGGTGGTTCCTCCTTTGTGTGTAACCAAAACATTGTTACCTAAACTTCTCCTTATTTAATGAATCAAGGCAAATCTTTTGCCTTTCTTTCAAAAAAACATAATGAAAACCCCAGTCCATAAAGCAACAGAGAAGAAGTGAGGGACTTCCGCCATCGCCGTTGTCCAGCAACACAAGTAAGCATAGTGGCGTCCTCACTTGCGCGATAGATAAAATTTCGTCACATGCTATCCATTCGGTCGGTGCCAGGCTCGATCATCACATGCCACCCCTAGCATATGGTCGACCTACTTACTCTACATTATGCAAGTATTCTGTTTTGTCAGAGATTTGTACCGTTACAACATTTTTTTTATTGGTTTAGTTATGGAACCATGAACGAATGAACATAAAGGGGGAAGAAATATAGCTGATCACTTTTTTGCATATTCAATTTTCATTGGGTCAAACACAATGATCAATTGATTAGTAAAGGAATTCAGATTTCCTTTTGCCTTGGTTCCCTTGCTATCGACGATTCACCATTTGACACTGAGATTGTATCAAATATGCATTTCATCAGCTGGCTACTCTTCGTGTTATATTAATGATCAGATAGGAGACATCAAGTCGACTTGCAAGGTGAAGTTAGTAGTACTGAAATGTAAATTATGTGTATCCGTACAACAGATATGTAGATATGTATGTATGCTAATTTGACATGGTCGTACTGAAGACTTTCTATGATGAATCAGATGTAATGTACATGTCTGTATTTGAATTGGTGTAAGTTATTCAGATGCTTACTGGGCATATAGCAAAGATGATACAGTATAAAATATCAAACTTCTGTAACACACGAGCCTATATTGAATGTGAAATTTGAATCAACTGAACAAGATCTTACCTGCTTTGCTTCTAAATAACAGTGGGTGCTTCAGTTGCCATTTTAGTAGTTATCGTGTTGGCTGTATACATTACTACACATATGATATTCTCTTATTAGTTTCCAGTCTAAGATAAAGTTATGAGATAGATGTAGCTTTGTAGCCATAGATGACCGAGTTATGTAAGAATAGTGTACTAAACGTCAGTACTAAAAAAAATGTGAGTTTGTATTTGCTAGCTCTTGGAGAAGATCATGCTGTTCGAGAATAATAACAGCCGATCCGAACTTAATAATTAAGATGATGTTGAGTTATACCTTTCTATCAGACTAGATTTTAATCAAAATATAATTTTATTGTGTTTGGGATGTTATGTAATTATTACTTTTTATGAATGTGAATTAGCATGTGTATTATATTTTCATGTGTGAAAAAATTTAAGAACCGCATTCAACTAGTTCTACCTAAAAAGAAAGTTTTGTTCTGTCGTCCGTCGTCCAGCGTTTCGCTCGTTGCTTTCGTCGCGCTCCCGCTCCAGAGTCCCCACCAGATTCACTCGCAATCAAAGGCAATTCAGCACGTCGCCATCATAATCGCGCGTCCCCGCCGCCTTGTGCCGCCGTCCTGCCCATGCGGCCCATCGCGCGCCGCCGTCAAAACATGCCGGCGCCGATCCGGATGCCCTCCGTGCCGACCTCTCTGAATATGGCCCCGTCCATGCCACGGTCTGCTGCCTCGCCAGCCGCGGCGGCAGGGTGTAGGACTCGTGGCGCGTCGACTACGGCGCCACGCTCCACCCTACATGCCGCGTGCAGCCTCGGCGCCGCCCACTTCGCCCTCCTCTTGGTCGTCTGCGTCTAGAAGCCGCTCCTCTATTTCCTGAGCATCCCACGCTCACATCGGACTGCCGCCGGCCATCGTCGACGAGCGCGGCCTCCACCGCGCGTCCCTACCTCCACATATTCCCCGTAGATGGCGAGCGCGGCCTCACCTCCCACCGTCAACCTCTCGCCTCTTCAACCCCCCCTCCCGTCACCTCGCTGGTAAGCTCCGACCGCGGCCATCCATGTGCAGGCGTCGTATTCCACGATCTACCCACACCCCCCCCCCCCCCGACAATGTATTCCACGATCTGGTAAGGTGCTGACCAACTATATGTGGATCTTCTTGCCGATATAGCGGAAGGTCAGGGTCATGCGACCGAGGCCAATCGAGTGTGGCACGGCAATGCAGAGGATCTATTGCACGTAGTCCAGTGTAAGTGAGCGCCCACCATTTGTGTTCTTGTTCTTCACACCTGATAGCTTGACAACATGTTAGAATCTTAGGCATAAAATTTGCATTTAGATGCAGTTGAACAGTTACTTTCTTTTCGTTTCTCTCAACAATCTGGGTGTTATAATGAGTAGTGCTGTACAAAGGAGAAGAAGCGAAGCTGATGATCTGTATGTAGTATGTACGAAGTTGAATTTACATGTTGTTTCTGTCATATTCGGTTCGTTCTTCAGACATACAGTAGAAATGGAAGCTTGACTGCCTGAGCATATACAGAGAGCTGTTTCAGCATAATTTTTTTAAAAATTGCATATCGTCTTGAGCTTTTGAAGGCTTGATGTGGCGACCAAAGTACTTACATTTTCTTACAAGACCCAGTGACAACAGTAACTGGTAACTTTTGTTTGATTTATCATTTAGATTCACCCATTTAATTAACTTATTATCTGCTCCTTGTATAATTGATTTATCATTTGGATTGCCTATATACATTAGCACTATTCTTTCTCATTTATGCTTCCATTGTGCTTTAGAATATGTTAATGGTACCATATCTCTTTAGAATCTGCTGCAAGGCCTGATTCTTAATGTGTTCTTCTCCTCCTTGTATAGTTGATTTATCATTTGGATTGCCTATATACATTAGCACCATTCATTCTCATTTATGCTTCCATTGTGCTTTAGAATATGTTAATGGTACCATAGCTCTTTAGAATCTACTGCAATGACCTGATTCTTAATATGTTCTTCAATTAAAATTCTTGCAAGAAGGTTTTGTGGTATCTTGACTTGATAGCGCTTCATCACTCTTGAGTTTCCTGATACCTGACAATAGTTGTTATGAAAGAGTTACTTATATGATTATTTTTCACTGTATATATACTGAACTAAGAGTGGATAATTTTTTGGGGCCACACATGATCCTGCATTGACGACAACAGATCTCATGTTTATTGTTTTTATGGGTGACAATTAAGGATGCAGGCTACAACTAATATATTGGCTAGGTTTATTAGTGTGTGGAGGTGTCTCTTAACTCATTAGAACTAATGCAAGTTGGCGTGCTGGATTTGTCCGGGGATGCTTGGAAATATAATCTCCATTGTTGTGCTATGCAAATTTTGGAATGTGTGTATGATTAATTCATCGTTTATGATCGATGGCGCACTTATGTTGCAGGTACACATACTTTAGCTCTTCTCTTTATTAAGCTTGATCTGCACATGATATCATTATTTCCGCTCATCACATTTCTTAGAGCAGTATTATTATTCTACAAAGTCTCTTTGGAGCAGAATAGTAGATCCATTTATTTATTTTATTTGATTCCATATATTCGGAAAATCATTTTACTATTGTTTTGACAGTCCGGGTTGTGTCTTACAATGGCACTTTAAGCCATGATATGTGGTCACGCGGTCACGCCTTCTTTGTTGTCACTCAGGGTATGTATACGATTTGAGTTGCACATTACCCATGATTTAGTTGCATGATAAAAACTGGAGTTTACGTTCTAGGGCCTTGTGCACGCATTCGCCGCACTTCAAACGCAGAAAACATCTCATGTTTGCTGGATATCCCACGCTCACATCGGACTGCCGCCGGCCATCGTCGACGAGCGCGGCCTCCACCGCGCGTCCCTACCTCCACATATTCCCCGTAGATGGTGAGCACGGCCTCACCTCCCTCCGTCAACCTCTCGCCTCTTCGACCCCGCCTCCCGTCACCTCGCCGGTAAGCTCCGACCGCGGCCATCCATGTGCAGGCGTCGTATTCCACGATCTACCCCCCCCCCCCCCTGACAATGTATTCCACGATCTGGTAAGGTGCTGACCAACTATCTGTGGATCTTCTTGCCGATATAGCGGAAGGTCAGGGTCATGCGACCGAGGCCAATCGAGTGTGGCACGGCAATGCAGAGGATCTAATGCACGTAGTCCAGTGTAAGTGAGCGCCCACCATTTGTGTTCTTGTTCTTCACACCTGATAGCTTGACAACATGTTAGAATCTTAGGCATAAAATTTGCATTTAGATGCAGTTGAACAGTTACTTTCTTTTCGTTTCTCTCAACAATCTGGGTGTTATAATGAGTAGTGCTGTACAAAGGAGAAGAAGCGAAGCTGATGATCTGTATGTAGTATGTACGAAGTTGAATTTACATGTTGTTTCTGTCATATTCGGTTCGTTCTTCAGACATACAGTAGAAATGGAAGCTTGACTGCCTGAGCATATACAGAGAGCTGTTTCAGCATAATTTTTTTAAAAATTGCATATCGTCTTGAGCTTTTGAAGGCTTGATGTGGCGACCAAAGTACTTACATTTTCTTACAAGACCCAGTGACAACAGTAACTGGTAACTTTTGTTTGATTTATCATTTAGATTCACCCATTTAAATTAACTTATTATCTGCTCCTTGTATAATTGATTTATCATTTGGATTGCCTATATACATTAGCACTATTCTTTCTCATTTATGCTTCCATTGTGCTTTAGAATATGTTAATGGTACCATATCTCTTTAGAATCTGCTGCAAGGCCTGATTCTTAATGTGTTCTTCTCCTCCTTGTATAGTTGATTTATCATTTGGATTGCCTATATACATTAGCACCATTCATTCTCATTTATGCTTCCATTGTGCTTTAGAATATGTTAATGGTACCATAGCTCTTTAGAATCTGCTGCAATGACCTGATTCTTAATATGTTCTTCAATTAAAATTCTTGCAAGAAGGTTTTGTGGTATCTTGACTTGATAGCGCTTCATCACTCTTGAGTTTGTCCTGATACCTGACAATAGTTGTTATGAAAGAGTTACTTATATGATTATTTTTCACTGTATATATACTGAACTAAGAGTGGATAATTTTTTGGGGCCACACATGATCCTGCATTGACAACAACAGATCTCATGTTTATTGTTTTTATGGGTGACAATTAAGATGCAGGCTACAACTAATATATTGGCTAGGTTTATTAGTGTGTGGAGGTGTCTCTTAACTCATTAGAACTAATGCAAGTTGGCGTGCTGGATTTGTCCGGGGATGCTTGGAAATATAATCTCCATTGTTGTGCTATGCAAATTTTGGAATGTGTGTATGATTAATTCATCGTTTATGATCGATGGAGCACTTATGTTGCAGGTACACATACTTTAGCTCTTCTCTTTATTAAGCTTGATCTGCACATGATATCATTATTTCCGCTCATCACATTTCTTAGAGCAGTATTATTATTCTACAAAGTCTCTTTGGAGCAGAATAGTAGATCCATTTATTTATTTTATTTGATTCCATATATTCGGAAAATCATTTTACTATTGTTTTGACAGTCCGGGTTGTGTCTTACAATGGCACTTTAAGCCATGATATGTGGTCACGCGGTCACGCCTTCTTTGTTGTCACTCAGGGTATGTATACGATTTGAGTTGCACATTACCCATGATTTAGTTGCATGATAAAAACTGGAGTTTACGTTCTAGGGCCTTGTGCACGCATTCGCCGCACTTCAAACGCAGACAACATCTCATGTTTGCTGGATAAGGATCCGTAAAAAGTCCGGGTTATCTAAGTCTCATCATTGGGAATCCATCTGTATGCATTTCCCATGTTTGATAAAATTCCTGCCTTGGTAATGTTTATTAATACCCAATGACACCAGGAAGAGGAGGATAAACCCCTTACTCCAGTTTCTCAAGTGGCCTTCGATGTGCGTGGACCGTGGAGTGGCTGACCATTAATACACTCCTTTTGTTTTTGAATATAGATGTTATTAGCTGATGTGATATGCATGTCGACACTTTGGAAACTTTAGTACTACTCTTCTCCTCTTCAATTCTATAACTCACCAACAATGTTCTCGGATTTGTGAATATTCTTGTATTCGGATTACTGTTCTTATACCATGTGTGCATTTAGTGTTTTGTAAAATTTCATAACTTCCATGTATGAAGGCAATGGCAGTGCACAACGGTTTGGATGGGCTCCAAGTTTGTCTCAGTTTCAAGGCCATGGCAGCTGAAACGCGGTGATTTTCCCTGATACTACATGATACTGAGATTTATGGTTGTTTTTTCCATTATTCTTCATGACTAAGCTAGAACTGAATGTATGCAAATTTGTCGCTTTGACCTTTTCTATATTTTCCTTTGATAGCATCTTGGTGGTAAAATTCTAGGTTCCCATACTACCGATGTAAGGGCTGACTACCATGTCAATCTATGTAAGGCTAGCATGAGCTGTATTAATATTTATCACTTACTAAAGTATGAGAAGCAGTTTGACTAAACAACATGGCCTTTATGTTGCATTCTCTATGCTAAAAAAACTGATCAAGGTTCTATTCAGTTCGACATGAATTGTGCAGTGGGATGCAGGTTACCTTTTGCAAGCGCTAGCCTCGATACATGACCTCAAGTATGTGCTCTTTCTCTCCTTCCTTTCTACTATCATTTATCTTTGTTGCCATATTGTATTTTGCCTTCAGGCTACATATTGTGAGGAGGTCTACTTTTTTATTTGTTCTTTTTTTAACAATAGAAGGTTTAGACAAATACAGAGGTGCATGTTATTGCCTTTCTGTTTAATTCGTTGGAGCTTAGTCTTTGTTTTACTTCTTTAACTCACCCATAAAGAATTTTTAGGATTATACTTATGTAACGATCATCTTTTCATTGCAGGAGCTATCCCAAATTTGAGGGGCACAATTCTGAGCAGTGAATCAGAGACTGCCAAGGTAGAACCAAACTGTATGAGTAGGATCGTTGCTAGAAATCTCCATTGTGCTGAGGAAATAGTATGAGTAGGATCGTTGCTAGAAATCTCCATTGTGCTGAGGAAATAGTATGTACCTTATGCTCCTCCAGCTATACAATACTCCCTCCGTTCCAATGAATAATGCTTATATTTAAAAAAAAAAGTCAAGCTAAGTAAACTTTGACTAAATTTTTAGAGAAAACCGTCAACAACTATAATGTTGTGTGGATATCATGTGAAAATATATCTCATGATGTATCTAACGATGTTTATTTTGTATTGTAAATATTCATAAGTTATTAAGAAAACTTGGTCAAACTCCACATAGTTTGACTTTTCAAAAATAATATAGGCCTTATTCATTGGAATGGATGTAGTAAGAAACAATATGCACCTTGTTATTATTATTTCCTATCGGGTTGTGCTGCAAAAGATTTTCAAGCACCCAATTGATATGACTTAAATCCTGTAGTGGCCAGTGTAGCTTTGATTGGTTCTTTTTGTGAAAACGTCGTAATCCCATTGTATTATGGTCATGGGCCTGTGTCCCGTGGCCGGTTGGCATGTCGAAGCCAGCAAGGAGGATCATTATTGGAACTATTTTTCAACATTTTGGCTTTAATTGTTATCACACAAGATTTATTTTTCATCTCATTTCCTTCGAAAACATGCCAACAAACTATGTGTCGGTGGGCTGCTGCTGAGAAACAAGGGATATGCTGACAGAGGAAGATATAAGGATATCCCTATATGTGCTATCATAGTCTTGAGATTTGACGCATGGACATGATTGCTATACTACTACTTCAACAACATGTAATGTTCCGCTCTATCAAAACAACAGATGTAACAAACAACAACGTCCGACTGTCCAGGGCAAAAAAATCAAACACAAGCACACATATCGACCTTCGTGTCGTCTCCCTCGGTGTTCAACCTTCAAGATCAATTTTCCTGTCTTCGCCCAGCGTGGCCAAGAAGGACCTCTTCCTACATGCCTTTGTCGGCATCACTGCTGAAGGGTTTGTCTCCTGATCCCGTTTGTATCGTCGGCCGTGGAAAAGAGATATTTGGAAGAGAGGGACGGAGCGAGGCCGCAGTGATGGTCTAAGCGGACACTGAGGAAGAAGTAGGTGTGTGAGGCGACGAGGCATGTTGCTGTGGACTGTGGTGTGCACGGCCTCAGGTTTCGCTCGCCCCTCTCCAACTTTGTCCTCATCTCCATATCTGTTGTTAGTACATCCAGATATCTTGTGCGTGTGTGGCCTGTATTGGTCTTAGATTGGACCGAAGTATATCAAGAATTTGGTAAATGTTTGACTGAATTCGATCATTTGTGGCTGTTGAATGTGTGTTACGGTGTAGAAGCCCTCAATCATTTATAGCATGTTAAAAGAGATATTTAGTATTGTTCAAAGTTGATATGTGTGGAAAACAAAACACAATAGGGATTTTTGTCTTTGAATAAATACACAAATGATAGATCCACAGTCACGGACAAACCTAATAGAATATTCATATCCCCGTTGTAACGCACGGGCACACAGTAGGAGTGACACGTTGGAGTGAAGCAACTACGAAGTACATTATCGGTGTTGTTGGAGTGGAGTTGCTATGAAGCACAATAACAGCTTGATAAATCATCACCCGTAGCAAAGCACGGGCATTTTGCTAGTATAACTTAATTCTCAATTCATGAAACTCGAAACATCATGACATATAATATCATCCAAATTATTTAGCGGCACATAATGCATTATTCTTGGAAAGCTAGGTAATCAAATTAGACAGGAAGCGGTGGTGCAAAGGTCATCGCCGCCGCCGCCGCTGGGTCTATGGGAGAAATCTGGCGGCATCCAGCCATGCACTCTTCAATTGTTAGATAGAACCGGTCGTTCACTAAACAATGGAAGATGCATTCCCGTAGGCCATCGCACCCGCGACTACGTCTACACAGTCCGTTAGGTAAACTGACCCTAATCCTTTCCGCGTCTTCCAATATTCTGGCTGTAGAACAGAAAATGAATTAATATTCATATTAGTGTATGTTTATAAACTGAGTAGTTCATAGTTCATGCAACAGACAAACAGATACACAATCAGTCGGAAAACCCGTAAACACTTATCAGTAAATAGAAATCAACTTACACTGCACATGGGTAGCGAAACACGTGAGAAGAAGCGCCGACAGTACGATTGGTGTAAGGAGACGGTTCCTATAGCTGTCCATGGAGAAATTGCTAGGCTTGCTTGCCTCCGTCTATAATAGCAGAGTAGGTTTTCTGAGAAACAATGATAGATATTTTCGTTTCGGTGTCCTATTTATATACCCTACAATCAACATGCGGTACAGGGGGCAAAGAAGTAAAGCGTGCAATCGAAACAGATTGCTAAACTCACGGCCCTTTCTATTTTGCAACGATATCGTCCGGGCTCATCTTTGTATTTATGTGATACGATTGGATATTCCTTAATCAGCTGCTAACAATTAGCTAGGAATCGGACCCTAAACAGATCGCTCAGATCACGTTTCTTTCTATTTTTGCAGACACATGATGGATGCATGGCCTCTTATCAACAACCCTTAACACATCTCAAATCCCACACCGTCCGTACGTTTCATGCATCTCAAATCCCACACCGTCCCCACATCTCTACTACTATTAAACAAGTAAACATTATCTTTCTTAAGTACACCCCAATAAAGGCACACAACAATCAGCACCGTCGGATCACGTCCACTTAATGAGATCTAACTGCTAGGATGGCTCTAATCTCTACTACTATTAAACAAGCAAACATTATCTTTCTTAAGTACACCCCAGTAAAGGCACACAACAATCAGCACCGTCGGATCACGTCCACTTAATGAGATCTAACTGGTAGGATGGCTCTAATCTCTACTACTATTAAACAAGCAAACATTATCTTTCTTAAGTACACCCCAGTAAAGGCACACAACAATCAGCACCGTCGGATCAAGTCCACCTTAATGAGATCTAACTGCTAGGATGGCTCTAATCGAACATGAGGTGTGCAATTAGCAAATTACCTGGCGGACCGCACCCTGGCGGACGAAAAGTTCCGCGCTTAGCTCGCGCTCCATGGCGTTCCGCCCGCCTCTCCAAACACACTCGGTCCCGTGTTTAGCGGCACATCGCCCGTTTCCAAAATTCCTCGCCTGTCGCTGCAAATCACGGATTCCTAATCACAGCTATGGCCGCTCGGCGCTCGCTGACGTAGGGCGCCGGCGCGCCGCCGAGGCCAACCATTTTAGCCGCGTCCGGAGCCAAAGCTCCGCTCGCTGCACGATTCTGTCTCCGCTCGCGTAGACGTCTGCTCCAGCGGCTCTGCTGCGACCGCTGCTCTACCAGCCGAAGTCCCACTGCCAGTCGACGTCACGCTGCGCGTGACCCTTCCCGCCCGGCACACGAGCCTGCCGCCACGACACGTGAGCCTACCCACCTAATCTGCGACATGCACCCTTGCTCGCGCTTCTGTTGTTCTACACCTTGTCGTCGTTGACCACTTCAGCCATCACGTCATCACCAGTGACGTCGCCTCCCGCGCTGGCGTGCTGATTGACCAGGCGGAGCGCACGCTCTAGGCTTTCGCGGCGGACCGGACACCGGGACTTCCTGGAGTTGCTCCTCTCCAACGATCTGTTCGTGAAATTGTTGCGGCATTTGTACGTTTCAGTACAAGGAGAGCTGCTGTACGTCTTCCTCAAGGACTACATGGCAAAGCTCACTGGAAAATCATCCATAATGCAGGTCGGACCACTGGTCGACGAGGTGTTCCAGACATTCTGAACTCTGTATATGTTTTTATTTTTGTAAAGGGCATCACATAAATTGGCTATTTTTCTGTTCAGGTGATCGTTATGCATGTATGGCTACACCTGATATGCTAACATTATTTTGTCTGATGATCAGTGCAGCTGAACTTGTTAGGAACTTTGGGACGGTCATGTACTGACATGCTAACATTCTTTTCTCTGATGATCAGTGCAGTTCAAGTTTTTGTATGGAAAAATTGTTTGATGTAATCATGTAATGCTTGTGATTGATGCGGGAATACAGTCTGAGAGAGAAGTTAAAGCCCGGCATCAGAAGTTTGGAATGTGTCCACCGACAGCATCCAAGAGATACCCAAGGCTTGAGTACGTACGTGCAGGTTCAGTTTCTCGGCAAGAAAAGATGCTAGATCTGGCCTTTTGATCCTCTTGTATGCTTTGTTGCCACGGAGCATTCGAAGTCAATCGCAAGTTCAGCATCCCTGTGTGGAGGCTTTTTAAGGCATGCAGTTTCTGCTGATTGCTGGCCTTGTCATTATAGCCAGGTATCCTCTATTACGGTGAGATTTAATGGTTAGAGTTGCTCTATCTACAAAGTGTATCATATAATCTGGCCATTTTTTGGGTAAATATTTTCAACATGACAATAACAATACATGGAGTTCATAATTGTTTTACTAAGCCCCGCAATAAAAACCAAAATAAACATCACACTGGACTCAACTAAGAGGGGTAATAAGCATATATAATAGCATAATTAAAACTAAATTTGCATGGTGGGTGATTTCCTGAAACTTCCATAAATTGATACCTCACTAGATTGCATATAATATTAAAAGGGGAATAACAAGTGGTTATTCAGTAATGGAAGAATAAAATGACGGGAAGAGTCTATCCTTGGACAGGTTTTCAGTGTAAGACGGGGAGGGGAGAGAGGGGAGCCGCTTGAGTGAAGCATGGCAGGTCTGCGGGTGAGGTACCTGTAGAAAAATGAGGTGAATCACAACATATAAAGTTAGTTGGATTGAATGACGTGCATGATGTGAAAACTAGATTGAAAAGTAAATCCTGATTTTGTATTGGATTGTAGTGGTGAGTTGAATAGGTATCTGTAGAAAAAATGAGTTGAATCACAACATATGATTCCAGCTGTATAAATAGTATTCGATTCTCTATAGTGGATCTATAATTCAAAGCATGTAATTATTTTGTACTCTGGATACATTGCAATTCCAGCACATTGGGAATGATGTAGAAAGGCGACAGACTTTTGCATGACGGCATGTTCGTTGTCATTCCACCTTATCCATTACTTTATCGTTGTGTCATACTGTTGTGTTAACTGAGTCATATATAGTTGTGCAGTTGAGCTCTTCTCACAAGGATGATCAGCATGTCCCAAAGAAGTCAACTACTAATAGTTGGAAAAACATTAGAGGGTATTAGTTACAAGCAACATTGTGAAATCTTATATGTTGCTCTATGATATGGCTGCCGGAAGATATAAATACATCTCCACTAATATAACACTAGGTGTGCAGAAGGCGGAGCCGCTATCAAAGTGGCGAGATGGAGGGTGAACGGCTTGCGAAGTGAAGGAAGATAGTTGTCAGGATTGTCATGTAAGAGATTTCCATCTGTCTGAGAGCGGCCTCACTATGTGGCCAGTGATACTAACACGTTTTCTGCTTGCCGTTCTAACTTCTAACGGCTGAGGTTGATAAATTTCTGTTAATGTTGCTTCACGATGATACAACAATGTCGTATGTTCAACTCTGGTTCCATGCTTTCATGGAAGCTCCCGTGAACTTTAGTTTAATTAATGGAAATTTCAAATAATATTGCACATTTTACTCCATGTTAGATTAAGATAGTGTCGGTGTGTACCTCTTTTGTCCCAGCCAAAGAGGTGTTATGAGTTATATTGTTCTCATTCAAGAATCGTTTCATTAGAAACTATTACATAGAGAAACAAAGGGGAAAGAAATGTATATGTAGTTCATTCATAACATCTTAGAATCATGGAGGGGCTTTCATTAAAAATTTGTTGAGACCTACACTTTATTTGAAGCAAGATGCATTCAGGTACAACTCCATGGCTCACCAAGGATCATCTTAAAATGGCATGGACACAACTTGACTGGTGGCAAGGTGGCACTATTTTTAGGAGTACTAGCTTCAGCATGAAAGCTCTCACATTTGCAATTTGAAATCACGGGATATATATTTAGTATTTATTTATGGTATTTTTGTAATCGGATACGGAGCTTTGTTTAATAGCATGCAACAATTGGAATTTTAGTGGTCCTAATATGTTGGATTAAATAAATATTAGGAGATTCGTGCGTTGCCCGTGCACGCTACTAGTTTATTACAAAGGAAACAAAATTTCAGCAATTCGCAAAAAAAGGAAACAAAATTTCAGCATTAACACCTCACATACAGGTGCACATCTTTATATATATCCTATATACCTTTTTTTTAACGCAACTATATCTCTATACCGTTATTACTTAACTATTTTTAGTGAATACAGATACAATTACATAGTTTTGTTACTTCATCTGGGGTTACAGTCAGAAAGAAGTTCATCATGCTCTGCTTAGGCATTAGCAAGGGAAACATATTAAGTACAATGGAATTGAAAGTCACATTATGCTCTTCTTATGCCGATGCAGGTTTCGAGTTCTTCCCTAATAACCTCCTCACCGATTTGTTTCGGCTATTAACATTTCTCCGGTAGTCTCTGTTGGAAATGAGTTGCTGAACAGAGGACAAAAACTGAGAACTATTTCCTCACCTGAAGAAGGCATGCAGTACTCAGATCATCTTTTGGCTGTTGGGCATTTGGACAATGCTTAGTTTTCCACGGTTATGCCCTTTGTGCTTCACATACAAAGCACATGCCAATTAACTGTGCATCTTGCATCTCGAAATAGGCTTTCGCCCCGCTATATTAATATAGCAACCACCCGATACAAGACTGAGACCACTGCTGGGACAAACAGCACAACCACGCCCAAAAGAAAAGAAAGAGAAAAAGAAAGAAAACAAAGCCGACACTGGCGGATCAACGAAAACGAAAAAGACTCGCCACCGCTGCGTCCTCCGGAGCATTCCCACCACAAGCCTAGCACTCCGAATCGCCGCATACCAAGCAGCACCCCCAAGAAGGAAAGCGACGAGGACGACGCTACTGCCCGGACTGGTCCTAGGGTTTCCCCCGGTACGCTACAGGTAGTGGGGAAGAGGTACACCCGACACCCTTCAGGAAGGATCGGCGACACTCAGAAGCGTCACCGCGCCGGTGTCAAAAGACAAGGATTTCTCCCGACCCCCCAAAAAACCACTTCTCCGGACAATCCGTCGCGCTCCACCAAACATGCCATCCACCAACATACGCCACCACGGTCTTGTAGTCACCTTCGTCGTCTCACCATGGCAAACGTAGCAAGGTCGGCTAAGCCGAGACGCAGCAACCATAGACAAGATCCGGAAGTATGACAACCACGCGGGAGAGAACATACTCCACCGCCATAGGCGGTAGCCGACCGGACGCATCGACAAGAGCACACCGGGCCATTGTAGCCGGAGGGCGGCAGCAGCACAGCCACCTGGAGGGCATCCTCCACCGCCACCTGCGGGTGCCGACCGGACACGGCAGCAGGGACACACCAGGCCGGGCAGGCCCGGCCGAGCCCCGGGGGCTCGTAAAGTCCCCGCCGCCATGTTGCTGCACGTAAGCCGCCACTGCCGCTACCCTCGTGATCGGCCCATAGGCCGGCCGGAGCCACACTGCCCCGCGAAGCTCCCGTCGCCACGCTGCAGCAGGGGCGGCGTCATCACTGCCATCTCCGTCACAAGCCGCTCGTCGGGCCAGCCGGAGGCAACGGGGCGTAGAACCCGCCCTAACCCAGAACGGGCCCAAAGGGCCCAGATCTGGGCCTGCAGGGCCTGGCCACCACCACCGCCGTGCCCGCCACCAACGGCAGCGCCACCGCTGCACCTGCCACCCGCGCTGCTCCAGGGAGTCCCCGTCGCCGCGCCGGACCAAGCGCCGCCGAGCTGCACCTCCTAGTCCATGGCCGCCCCGCGTCGACCATGGCTAGCAGGGGAAAGGCCGCAGACCGCCGCCACCGGGGCCGCCAGGCCAAGGGCCGGCGCCTCACCCCGGCGACGGCGGGAGGGAGGAGCGGAGGGAGGAGCTGGGAGGAGGGAGGAAGGGGGCGCGGCCCGGCCGCCGCGGGGCGGCGCGGGTCGCGAGAGGGAAGGGGAGGGGGAAAAGGGGGGGAGGGAGGAGGAGGCGGCGGGGGCCGGCGGCGGCGGGCGGGGGCGGCGGCTAGGGTTTCGGGGGGGCGACAGGTCGCGGGCGGGAGGGGGTTTCCTTTCCGGGGGGCCGGTTCTTACTTACCGGTGGATTCCGCTCCATCCAACACTCCACGGGCATCATCTGGACTTCGACACGCATGATTTTGGCCCTGCTATTTCAGGCCATATTAATAATAAGCGTGCTTCTAGAGGTGTTATATTTTCCATGCAGTAGAGGAAATAATGGCATAACCTGCATATTTGGTGTACTACCAACATGTGATTCTCTGTAAAATAAAAGAACATGTGATCCAATCCCATGTACCTCCTCACATGCAAGGGATGAGCATATATTTCTTGCCTTCTTATGCAGTAAGTCATGAAGTTTTTTGTGGCCATTCTGCTTGTCACAGTAATAAAATTTAAAATTTGCTGGCCCAATGGATTGGGATCGGTCTAGATAAGAAAAACGTGATTTCCAAGAAAACTGAATACAGGCGACGTCTTCGAGAGAACAATTTATTATTGGTTAATCCGTTGCAACGTACGGGCATTTGCCTAGTTGAACATAAAAAGGCCCCTAAGGACCCAGAGCTGACATTATAATTGAAACAAGGTTACAATACAGCTCAAGTATCTCGTACTCTGAAAGACAGAGTTCAAACAACTAGTGACTAGATGCACACATTGAAAATCTACCACCGATTCATACTGTCTATGCAGAAGAACACAATTGGAGCCTGCCAGGAGGTCCGGCGAGAACTCGGACGCGAAGAACAGGGCCTCTTGTAATCTCACCAACCGTAGAGCCAGCGGCTCAACCGGCAATCGCGTTGACAGACGCATCCGAGGTAGGGGATTGAGCTGTAGATCAAGAAGATGCATCACCGAGCTCAATGCATAAATATCTCCTCCGCTGAATCTGAGGACCGACTTCGAAGACGCTCTCACCCGTCTCCGGCGAATCAACCCGAGCGGCACGAAGATTGCAAAGACAGCACGACCAGCAGCTTGCCAAGAGTCTGATGTGTTCCAACCAGACAAAATCATATAAAGCACAAAGAACCCCCTGCAACTCACCAAACAGAGAGTACGATGACGCCTTCGACATTGATGTTGAAGAAGCACCGGCGTGAACATGGTGGTGACAGACAAACTGCAGAGCTTGTAGGAGAAGCTGAAGTGTTTGCTTGAAGCCCAGGCAGACTTGGCGCCGGCGTACACCACCGCTAGGCCTACCACCGTCATCTCCTCCATGACTCCCGCAACCACCAGGAACACCAACAACCAAGCCAACAAGACCGGCCAGCACAGCGAACAAAATGCAGGGCAGGAGCCAGCAGTCGTGAGGAAGGCAGCACCACCACGGAAAGCTCCCATCCCCGACACGACCGCTGATTTGCAGAAGTTGGGGACGAAGACCACACCGACCTCTCTTGCACCGCCACGGTAGCCAAAGAAAGCCTCGGAAATCACCTCCAAACTTCCCCAAATCAAGAGCCACACGAGCTTATTTAGAGAGCCCATGCCAGATCCGTCACCAACTGCTGCTGTCCTCCATGGACAATCAACAGGAGGAGCAGACGAGGGTCGCCGGACGCGGCTCGCAAGCGCTGACGACGAGCTCCGATACGGCATCACGCCAAGCTCCACAAGGGAAATACTCAACCTAGATCTACACCTAATATGTACAGGCCGCCGTACACCTCTCCCCTCTCCTCTCCGGCCGGCCGCGCCGTTGAAGGAGCACCGCGATCGGGCCGGGATCTGGTGGAGTTCACCGACTCTCAACGGGGGTGAGAACTAGTCAGTCCTTATCCTCAAGCACCCTTCCTACTGCCTCAACCTCTTCTCCAAGCCACCGGTTTCTTCTTATAGTGCTAGTCAGAAGTGGCGTGTCTCCTTGAGTTGGGCTTGGGCCAACTCCCTTCGGACCTGGTCTTGTCGCGGGCTTGCCGCTGGGCTGGTGCAGGGTCGTGACATGCCCCCCTTCTTGAGAACTAGCTTGCCCCAAGCCAGTGCTTCCGGGAAGAAGAGACACAGGGCTGCTGCATCTTCCCAGGACGTCGTCGATGGATTGGCGTCATCCCATGCCACTCGCACTTGCGAGACGGCAACGCCGCCGCGCTGGATGACCCAGCTCGCCACCACAGACACCGGTTGCAGGCACCTGTCTGGATCCACCAAAAAGATCGCGTTAGCATCGCTGACCTATTGTTGCGGAGGAAGATGGCGCTTCAGCTGGGACACGTGGACAACATCGTGAATCCGGCTGCCTTGTGGAAGAGCCAACTTATACGCCACATTGCCAATTCATGCCAGCACTTTGTAAGGTCCATAGAATCTGAATGCTAGTTTCTGAGTGCTGCGGCGTGCGATCGATGTCTGAATGTAGGGCTGCAACTTCAGATACACAAGGTCATCAACATTAAATGATCGCTCTGACCTGTGCTTGTCTGCTTGCCGGCGCATGCGGTCCTGGGCACGCAGTAGTTGTTGTTGCAGAAGAGCCATTGTTGTCTCTCGGTCCCGCATGAACGTATCCAGGTATGCAGAGGAAGTAACAGCAGAATCCGGGATACCAAAATGCCGAGGCACATGTCCATACAGCGTCTCAAATGGTGAGCGCTGTAAGGCAAATCCAGGCCATGCAAACAGGCGCTTCACCCTCTGATAAGTTGCCAGCACACCAGAATGTCCTCCAATTCCACTAGTATGGAGAGACTGTAAAATGTGTTGCTGCGCCACCTTGTTCTGACCCACCCAAATGCACCCCTTAAACCGAAGAACACCATTGTCCAACGAGTAGCCTTTGTCATTGTTTTTGGTGACACTGAGTTCAGTTAACAGCTGTTTAGTTGTTGGATCGTCAGTGTAGTTTGCTGTGAGGACTTGCAGCCAGGTTGGCTCTGCTGCTGAAATGGCTAGCGCGGGCTCCCCGTGAGTGCAACGGGAGAGAGCATCTGCTGCCGCATTGGTAATGCCCTTCTTGTACTGTATCTTGTAACTGAGCCCCATGAGCTTCACAAATGCCTTATGTTGCTTGCCCGTTGTTAGACGTTGCTCTGTCAAATGCAGTAAACTTTTCTGATATGTACGAATAGTGAATTCCTGATGCTGCAAGTTCGAGCGCCACTTATCAATTGCCAGAAGAATTGCCAAACACTCTTTCTCATACGTTGAAAGCGCCTGATTCTTGGAGCACAATGACTTGCTGAGATATGCAATCGGCTCCTCTTTCTGCATCAAAAACCGCTCCAACCCCTGTCTGACAAGCATCAGTCTCAATAACGAAACGCTGTGTAAAATCAGGCACAGCCAGCACTGGAGCACAAGTGAGAGCAGTTTTCAGAGTCTGGAAAGCCGTCTCCGCCACGGGTGTCCACTGAAATTGGACGCCATTCTTCAACAATTCAGTGAGAGGACGACTGATTATGCCATAATGCTGAATATACTTGCGATAATATCCTGTGAATCCCAGGTACCCCCGCAGCTCCTTCAAATTCCGCGGCCGAGGCCATTTTTTGACTGCTGCAATCTTCTCCGGGTCCGTGGCCACACCACCACCACCTATCACATGCCCTAGATACTCCAATCGCAACTGCGCAAACAAACACTTGGACCTCTTGATTCGCAACTGATTCTGCTGCAGAATTGTGAGCACTTCGCACAGAAGTTTTAGGTGCGTCTCCAGAGTTGGTGTGTAGATTAAGATGTCATCCATGAAGACCAACACCCCATGGTGCAGGAGCTTGTCAAAAATCAAATTCATTGCCCCAGGTGCTCCGGTAAGACCGAAAGGCATCACCAAAAACTCGTAAAGGCCCTGATGCGTGCGAAAGGCTGTTTTATGTTCATCACCGGCCGCCATACGGATCTGATGATACCCAGAACTCAAATCGAGTTTGCTGAACCACTTAGCCCCCGCCAGCTCATCCAACAACTCATCAACCACTCGCAATGGGTGCTTGTTTTTTTTTACTGTAATTGCATTCAACTGACGGCAATCGACGCAGAATCTCCAGGAACCGTCCTTCTTGCGAACCAATAACACTGGAGAGGTGAAAGGACTGGAGCTGCGATGAATGGTACCGTGTTCTAGCATCAACTGCACTTGTCGCTCAATTTCTGATTTCTGATGCGGAGCGTATCTATACGGCCGCACATTTACTAGTTGCGCACCTGGCACCAAGGGTACCCTGTGATCACAGTCGCGATGCGGTGGAAGATTGACCGGATCACCAAAGAGTGTATCGAATTCATCCAACACTGCTTGCACTTCAACCGGAACTGCAGCGATGTCAGCCACATTGGTTAACGCGTGAATCCCTTGCTCCTGATGAATAGGTTTCACCTGCACGCATTCCACAATTGCTCCCCTGCGCAAGAGGCCATGTAGCTTGAATACAGACACTGGACGACAATCTTGTCGTCCCTCCTGCACACCCTTCAGACAGATGCGTCTGTTGTGCGTGAAACGCATCCAACGTTTCTTCCAATGTACCCACTTTGGACTGTGCGTTTCCAGCCAGTCAGCGCCTAAGATCATGTCATAACACGGCAAAGGCACAATGTTGAAATCCTGGGCAAACGAGTGACCCTGACAGAGCCATGGCAACTGTGGCAACACCTGGGAGCTGGTCAGGGGAGCCCCATTGGCTGCCACAAAGCTGGCTGGTGGAGAATCGACAGGCTCTCGGGTCAGTTTTGCTGCCAGTTCTGAACTGATGAAAGAAGCATTGGCGCCTGAGTCCACCAAGATCAGCACATGTTGTTTATCCACCATTCCATGTAACCGCATTGTGCGACATTGTTTCTGAACTGCCGGCGCTGTCATAGGGGCCAACAGCATCAGATCATCATCTGTCCCCGATGAACTGTGTGTCGATGACTTGCCATCATCTTCTTCCTGCAAAACCTCTAGTAAATCCTCCATAATGTGCAAGGGTACTTGTACTGGACATTTGTGAGCTCGGTTCCACTTTTCACCACAGACGAAACAGAGGCCCTTGGACTTGCGGTATGTTCTCAATGCTTCCAGTTTGTCATCCCATCGAGGAGTGTCCGGTTTCTTAGCTTCATCAACTCGAGCCACCGCCTTGTATTTGTCTGACTGATGTACTGACTTGAACTTGTCGCGGTTCACAGCTCGTATATGCCCACTGGTCCTTTCCGTTTCCAATTTCAGTTTCCTACAAAGTAGCCAGAAGACTCGCAGTATCGACATCTTGGGGATAATGCAAAATAACAGCAGTACGAATGTCCGGACAAAGACCAGCTAAATATCGCTCTACGAAGAAAACCTCACTTGTATAAGGATCTTCTTCTAACAACTGGTGCCTAAGAGTGTTAAACTTGGTGGTGTAAGCTTCAACAGTGGTGGTTTGAACTAACAACAGCATCTGCCGCATATAGAACGTATGTTTGCTCTTTCCCCAACGATCTATGATAGCATCACATAGATCAGGCCAGTGAAAAAATTTGCGGCGCTTCTGCATGGTCTGCAACCAAAGAGCAGCGTTGCCCACCATGTTCAAGGCCGCAAATTTGACCTTCATGTGCTCCGACACCCCATATATCTCAAAGTACAGCTCACAGTTGTCTAGCCAAATCTGATGATCCTCCCCATCGAACTTGGGAAAATCCATCTTCGGCGTGCTCATGTAGGAAGTGCGGTGATTACTGTGATGGGACGCGCCCGTGCGCCACGCATCTAGTTCAGTCTCCCGATCGAACAGATGGGAGGCATGAGGCGTACCAGTGGCCGGAGGAGGATTGGGAGGTCGATGGACCCCCACATCCTGCCCCCGTACGAGATTTGCAGCTCCGCGCCCGTTGGGCTGGTTGGTGGAGTCGATCCGCACGACGTTTGTGGGCAGCGTGATCGGATCTCCGCCGGTAGCGCGTCGCCCCGCCAAGCCGGCCTCGAGGATGCCGAGACGTGCTGCCGTATCCTCCGCGTGAAGGGTGAGGGTGGCCGTGTTCTTCGCCGGGTCGTCGTCGTCTCGTTCGTTGTCTCCATCCAACCGGTGAGCGCCGCCATCTTCGACATGAGGTCGTCGAGCTTGCTGTTGGTGGCCGCGTGCTGCTCCTCGACGGTGCTCATGGCGGAGGCGAGTTGCGTCTCCACCGCCGTCGCCTTCTTCCGTGGCGCCAGATCGGAACCAAGCAACGCGATCGAACCGAAAGATAGGATTTACGACGGCGATTTTGAAACAAAATCACTGCCAACCACAGACGGAATTACAGATCGAGCGTCAGCCAGGGATCGAATCAGGGCTCTGGATACCAATTTTCACGACCTTGCTTACAGATCATAGGATTCAAGATACACCTCTCTCGATACAATGTGAGTTTTGGGGAATTTGAATACACAGAACAAGTAGTTCGTAATTGTTCAACCTCTTCTCCAAGCCACCGGTTTCTTCTTATAGCGCTAGTCAGCCAGAAGTGGCGCGTCTCGTTGAGTTGGGCTTGGGCCAACTCCCTTCGGGCCTGGTCCTGTCACGGGCTTGCCGCTGGGCTGGTGCAGGGTCGTGACATATTGTTGTTCTCCTTCTTGATTGCGGGCAAAAATGGTCGACAATGGTGTCATGGTGTCATCTTTCGGTTCGATCCCGACCGACGTGAGTGGTTCTAAAATTTCTGGGTAAAAATCTAATCTTTATCGAAGCGGGCGACGGTAACGAAGACCATTGATAGACTGCTGGAGGCGTTGTCTTAGAGTTTTCTGTCCTCTTGGGGCGAAGGGTTCGTGATGACTGTGCAGGATGGCCCGGATGGTGGTGTTACGTCGAGACGATGGTCTCGATCTCCCATGTAGCGACGGTCCTAGAGGGCAGGACGTGCCCTAGTGCGATTTGGGTGGCGGTCCTCCAGGGCAGGCCGTGCCCTAGTGCAATTTGGGGGGGGGGGGGGCCTGGTGCTGTCTGGGCAGTTAGTTTGTCGACCCTAGCCTGCTGGTTTGGCTTCGGGCCATGTGAAGTCGGTCGGGTTGATGCGTCGGGGCGGCGACCCCCGATTTGGCACGATGTTCGTAGTCTGCAAGCGGCTGCCTACGTAGTAGGGGCTACTGACGGTTAGGTCGTGCGGCCTTTGTGATTCGTGCGTGATTTTGGTCTTGAGTGGTGTAAGCCGGGACGGTGGTGTGTGTTTGTTGCCTTCGTTGTAGAGTCAGCCTCTCGCTTGTTTGGTTTTTCGACCCGGTTTTCCTCATAAAGAGGGTAATGTATGGTTTTTTAACCCGTATTTTCTCATAAACTGGGTTGACTCTATTCTATCTATATGGATTATAGTAACGCCCTGCCCTCTTTGAGATTCAATTTTACCAAAGAAGAAAGATGAATTTCTAAAAGCGGTAGAAGTAGGGAATAAAGTGTTAATTTGTAAAGGGATTTGGGTTAATGGCATTGCCAAGAGTCTGAGAGAAAGCGGCTACGTTGAGCATTGATGAGGCGGTGATGACAGCTTGTGTGGGCAGTGCTGGCCAGCCTCCTCCTTCTGTTTTCCCTCGATGAAGTAGGACCTGGAGACTCTCTAGTACATAGAGTCGATCGGGCAATGGAGGCGAGAGGAGCACGCCGTGCTCACCACGGGCAGGAACGACGGGCATCACCATTCGAGGTCGAGGCTATCGGCGGCGGCCGCACCACTTAGGCGCAGTGGTCCCTGACCAGCCATCGGAGCTGGGATGACGTCATTCTTCTGCACATGGCCTCACCTCCCTCCGTTTTCCAAAATAAAATGTATAACTGCTGTAAGTCAAATTAGCACATGGATACTTACAATTAGCACGATACTTATCGAGCTATAGGTACATACATACGAGATCACCTACCTAGCTCCGACGACAGCATGTCGAGCTCGAGCTATTTCGATCGGTAACTTACGGCCGGCTGCTGTAGTAGCATCTTGATTGGAGGTTAATTTTGCCCTTAATTATGTGGGAAGTGGGGGGGCCGGCCGTATTAGGCGAGCGCCAAGCTTGCCCCGTTGAGCGACACCAGCGAGAGAGGCAACGCTATTTCGGCCCGTGCAGCTTCCCGCATCAAGAACTCTGTGTGTTCTTGACGCGCGGCGGCGTCTGTCCCGTACGATCGGACGCACCTGTCCGCCCGATGAGAAGTCATGGTGGTGGTGGTGGTGCCGCCGGTGATGGAAGGCTGGCCGTGGCCGGTAGCGAGTCGCCGCCTGATCGCCGGCAGCAGCAGCTGACGCACCGCCCCCGCCGCCGCGGTCATACGCAGGCGCCGCTCTTTCGAACACGATGGTGATCTTCCCGATCGATTGGTGCCTGCCTGCTAGCTAGTACTACAATGTGTCTCTCTCGGCTGGCTGGTTCGCGGCTTATATTACGGGGCCTCGATCGGTCATCGTGTCCAAACCCAACACGAACCCACCGATCGACGGGGCTCTGTTGCAGTGCTTTCCCGACAACTTGATTTCCTAAATCTGTGTGACATTTTTCTAGCTGTAATTGGGGTCGCGACTAACATTAATTTCTCCGAGTTGCAAGTCGGGTTATAATTTTTCTAGTTGCAAGTTGAATCGTAACTTAATTCTTCTAGTTGCGAGTCGAGTTGTAAGTAAGATTTTTCGAGTTATAAATGTGGTTGTCATTGTTACAACTAAGATTTTTCCAGTTGTAAGTGGGGTCGCAACTAAGTTTTTCTCAGTTGTAAGCCGGGTTGCAACTGAGATTTTTCTAGTTACAAGCGGGATCGTAACAGAATTTTTTCAGTTGCGAGATGGGTTGTAACTGAGATTTTCAGTTGTAAGCGGGGTCGTAACTGAGTGTTTTTCTAGTGCAAATCGGGTTGTTCCCAATTTCAAGTCGGGTTGCAACTGACATATTTTTCAGTTACAATAGGCTCGGAACTGAGTTTTTTCAGTCGCAAGTTGGATCGCAACCGTCTTTTTTCTGTTGCCAGTCTGATTACAACTGGGATTTTTTTAGTTTAAAATGGGGTTCGTAACTGAGATATAACAATTACGGGTGAGGTTGCACCTAAATTTTTTTGTACGTATTTTTAGTTTCAGGATGGACGAGTGTTGGGCTGGGTCCTGTTCTCTGGAGCAAACGTGTACTGGTGAAGGGCAACAATGACAGGGCACTGCATATAATTAAAAAAAAGGATATTGATTTTTTTTAGCTTAAAAAAGGATATTAATTGACTCTATCGTTAGTCTCTCTATAATTATACTAACTCGCACATCAGTTGCCAACTGATCTATCGTTAGCTTTGCTCAGTGCTCAGGGTATCTCACATCAAGTGTAAAACACACGAAGGAAGTATGCCTAGCTTAAACTGAAATGATACATTCGATACATCATACTCCTCACAGCTACCAGGAAGCACCGAGCTAATAAAAACACTCTTTCTACTTGAAAGAGAGCAATACCCATAATTTCATCAAACATAGCAACCCACCCAAAGCCCTTGTTGTCCATCAAGTATGAAGCATCTTGGACACAAGGAATTATAAATGCAACACCTAATCAGCAAGGCCACAATGTGCCTGAAGAAATCCAAACTAGACAATCTACCCAACTACAAATATACAGAAACTGGGAACCATAAGGCTTATTCCCACTTCTCAGTGCAAGAACAACAAGAATAACACATGGAGCATATCAAGGCGATGACAGAATAATCATGCAGTAACACGTGCTGTGTAACACTAGCACAACACCAGCTGATAGCACTGATTTCTCCATCTTGGCGACTAAGGAATATACATCGACCGTTGAAGCAAATGTAAGAGGATCAGGCCTCTCACCAGTGCAGATAACCAAGAACCTTCCGTGACCTATGGCGAATACCCTTGTTCTTCATTTCCGTAAACAAATTCCTGGCTTTCACAGAGTCACCATGCTTAAAATAACCCTGAATCATGCAGCTGTAAACAGCTGTGTCAGGTTGCACTCCCATATCAATCATCTCATTGAATTTGTCCATAGCATCATCCATCCTGCCCATTCTGCAAAACGCAGCTATCACACTTAAATATGTGACTTCATCAGGGTTCAGCCCCTGCTTCAACATGTCTTCAAAGAAACACATAGCCACATCCATCTCTTCACGTTTAGCATATGCATCAATCAGTATGTTGTAAACATGGAGGTTAGGTACGATTCCATCTCGTACCATCCGCTCACAGAGATCAATCATAGCAGTTAGGGATCCTTCTGTCACGTACCCCTTAAGCATAATAGAGTATGAAACAACATCAGGCTTATATCCCTTCTCAGCCATGGAATAAAATAACTCTGCAGCTTCTTTGGTTCTTCCATTCTTACAAAGATAGTCCATGACTGAGTTCCAAGTAACAACGTTTTGTATGATACCTTGAGTTCTCATTTCTTCCAACAACTTAACGACTTTTTCCAACTTGCCCGAAGTGGTATATCCATGGATCAGGCTACTGTATGTAACGGTATCCGGTCGAACACCATTATTAACAATTTGTCGAAGGACCGCCTCTGCCTTGTCCATTGCTCCTGCTTTGCACAGTCCATCAATAAAGGAGTTATATGTCACCACATCAGGCACAACTCCATGCTGTTTCATTTCATGAAATAGAGCCCATGCTTTACTTATTTCACCCTCCTTCAAGAAGCCATCGATTACTGTGTTGTATGAAAGCACATTGGGAGAGTGGTCAGATCCTTTTTTAGCCATCGTCCGAAGCAGGTCAAGCGCAAGCTGACTCCTCCCATCGTTGCAGAAGCTCTTGAGAATTACCGAGTAGGAAATGGCATTAGGCATCTCGGGCATCCTGTGGAGCAGCACATCCAGAGCCTCCTCCGTCCGTTTCATGTCACAGAGGCACTTGAATAGGCTGCTGAAGGTAATGATGTTCGCTGTGACGCCTGTCTTGAGGAGGAGGCCGAAGAAGGCAGGCCCTAGGTCCGGGCGGCGCGCGCGGCAGCAGCATTCAATCAGTATGTCGTAGGTGTGATTGGTGGGTCGGGTCATACCTCTGAAGAGAGCGATGGCGAGGGCAGGGCCATCGGGGCACGCCGTGGAGGGTGGCACACGCGTGAGGGCGGCAAATAAGCCGTTGAGCGTGCGCACTGATACATGGACAGGCTGACGTAGCATTTCGTCAAACAGTTGGTGCGCGAGATCCGGCCAGAGCGTCCCAGAGCCCAGATGTTGGTGGAATAGGCTCAGCAGCTCGTAGGCGCGTGATGAGACGGAGCTGGAGAACGAGCAGGGTCGGAGACGCGACATTGCCGCTGCCTAGGAGGTCGCGCTCCTTCCTGCAGCGGCAACGACCAACCGCCGGCGCGAGGCCTGGTGGAGGACGACAACGGCGGAGGACTGCACAGAGCTGTCCGTCCTTCCTGCAGCGGCAGTGAATGCTGGAGAGCGCCGGCAACGACGAAACCACCGGCGGAAGCTCTGCTGGGATGGGAGGAAGGTGGACAGGGGTGGGGTTTGAATGGGGAAATTTTGGACCGCAACGGGATTCTATTTGGAGCTGTGCGTGTGCATCATGCATTTTACATGGCTTGGACTGGAGTTGGAGCGTGTTTTTCTTCCCGGGACTGAGAAACTAATCAACCAACCAGTATAGGTGGCCAAACATGCCGGCCCGGCCCGGCACGGTACGGATGGGGCACGGCCCGTTAGGCACGTGAGCTATTCGTGCCGTGCCGGGCCGGCCCACGTGCCGCGGCCAGACCTCCGGCACGGCCCGGGAGGCAGGCACGGTTGGCCCGTCGGGCACGGCCTATTTAGCACAAATACGGCCTAAAAACTGAAAAAAATTATAAATAGGTAAAAAAAAACTAATCATACCGGGCCGGCCCACGGGCCTCGATCGGGAGCTGGGCACGGCACGGAGCGGGCCCGTGCCGGGGCACGGGCCGTGCCCGTGCCATGCTTTAAGAAGCGTGCCTCGGGCCGACACGCTGGACCCGGCCCGTTTGGCCACCTATACCAACCAGAGGGGATTTAGTATGGTCAAACATCAAAAAGGTTTTTACCAGTCACAATTGTTAGCATCCCGAAATATATGTAACTTAGTTTAAAGTCAATGATTTCTATGTTTGATCACATAAATCCTACGAAGATCAACAATAGCATGCCGATATATCAATAAATCCACCATAAGATATATTTTACTAATGTATTTATTCAGTATTGGAGTTTTTGATATCCTCTTCTATTTATATGGTCAAACTTAGTAAATATGTCATGTATTTTAGGACAGAGGGAATATAAAAACAAGGCTTACCGATATGGATAACATCAAATTTATTTCACTAGATTTGTCATGAAATGCATTTGCGTACCCAGAGAGAAAAACCAGATTTATCATGGAATGTTCATAGTATATGATAATTTTGTATGGTTGCACTCAAGCATGTCCTTGTTCCCGGTCGAGAAGGCCAACTAGAGGCTCGACGCATCCACTAAATAGTAGCTTCGTCATTGACATGGCTGCATGTCCACCTTGTCATATGCATCAAGTAGGTGTTGTATCCTGCTAACAAGATCTGTCTTGACCTGTCGTCAAAGGGGTTGGTGTCGGAATGATTAAAGATGTCGACTAGCAAGAGGTGAATAGTTGACTACAAGTTTTAACAAAATCATAAATTTTGGGGATAAAAAGGAATCTTCAAAACGTAAATGTGTGAACTATCATGCGAGCAAGATAAACAAATTAAACAAGGGTAGAGGTAAACCAAACACAATTAACTAAAAATGATGGAAATTGCAATGGAGGAGCACAAAGACGAGGCGTCGTAATCTATGTTGGAGAGGCCGTGGCAAACCAACCCAAAACGGTCATGAAGACCTGGCCTTCTTCCCTGCCAGCCCATTCAAAGTATGATATCTCCACTAGTGGTAGATGTTGAGGCTTGCACCCACTTAAATTCAGCTTTGGGAGGGGGTGGGGGTGCCTTTGAATGTAAATAATGGTGGCTTTAACTCAGATCCAACCCGTGAGGTCAATTGGGGAAGAAGATCTTTGTTTCATACCACCTCACAGTTTCTAACCATTAACACTCTTATGTGGAGGCTCGAAATCTCTGGGTCCTTTCTAACATTTACCCGGACCAAACCAAGTGGGAGCTTCTTGGAACTTCCGGAGGTCCTGGATCATGTGCAAATGCACTAGCGAAAAAATTCCAAGAACAATCACAACCCAAAGAGGGCATTCATGGGTATCTCTTAGAGATATATAAGCATATGGGATGTATTTTTCGATACTCACTCACCACAAACATGCACCCCCCTCCCCCCAACCCACCCACCACCCCAATTTGCATACTATTGCATTCTCCTCTTAATGTAAAGATAACACTCTTAGTGGATGCTCTACCATTTTTTGTTTTAGCTGCAAATTGAAACCCAAGTTAAAACCTTGCAAATATGCTCAAGTGTCATATATCACAATACACCTTACATTTTGAAATTTTTCTCAAAACCTTAGGCACCTTATATCAAGGAACGGAGGGAGTATATACGACCATGCACCATGGGTTAACATATCAAGATTTTCCATTTCTGTCCAAATGACGCATGCTATTAACTGAACCATCAAATAAGTAAATCTCCAGCATACAGCATACAGAGGGAAAAGATATAAGCGTGTTAGTAAATACTGATGTTTCACTGGCATTAGTAACCAGACGAGTTAATTAGTTAAAGATTCTCACTGACATCAGTGCCATGTCAAAAGAACAAACCAAGCAGAAGGAAAATGTGACATTGCTGGATGGAGATGGAGGATGGAAGATGGAGATGAATAACATGAACTTCATCGTACCTTGAACGAAGATGGAAGATGTGGTAGAAGGAAGTACTTGCAAAAATTGGCTCTCTTCCTCTGTTGTTGCTGTCTGCTCTTCATGTTCCTTTTTAATACCCTGAGCCCGATGAAACTACTTCAGGGTCCTATTCTGCATCAACTGCCACTTGTGGGACGACAAAACAAATGAAGGATGGAATCAACAAGAGTAAATATATGAAAAAATCAGTGAACAGAAGCAAAGCAACAAACTAATTAAGCTGTATATGAGAAGTTGCGTCTATTCACCTCCCGGTTCAGATGACCCGCTGGCCAAGAAGTACTGCGACAGCATATCCTTCGCCGCAACAACGTCCTCATTTTCTACCTGGCGCACTCCCTGACGTTAATTTGGCTCCTCGACGCTCCGCATTGCCGCCTCATCCTCCATATCTATGACTATGTTATGCAACATGCAGCAGGCATATAGGTTGTTTCACGTAGAGTGTCAGGATTCATCAGACACCGCTGTCACTCCCTGCAGGTACTTCCTTGTGTCTTTCGCGCGCATGATATGGCTGCGGAGTGTCTCCTATTGAACTCCGCCTTGAGGTCGGAGAGGTCTTCTTCCTGGTAAGGTGTGAGCTGCCAGGAGAGAAGAGGGTATCCTGCACCACCAATTATGTACTCGCCGACTTCTGATCCATGTGACGCTACCTTCAGCTTGCTGCCATTCAGCAAAGCACCCTTCTCGGCATCCTTGAAGAGGTACGGCTCGTGCAAAACGCTACCAACTTGACTAAAGACCAACTTGGCAAAAGAAAGCTAAATTTGCACGGTTGTAAAAAATATGTTTTTTGTCATCGTAATGAAACAATTAAGCATTTGTTATTCGATTGTAAATTTGCTCGAGCAGCGGGGAGTCCCGTCACAATTTAAAAAACATGTCCTTATGAGGGCGGCAGCCTTATGTTGATCTTTGTGGCTTTGCAGGTATGATATTGTTTTTGACAAAAAGAAAAATCCATCTACCTTACAATTTGTCTACTCGAATACACATTGGCTACGCACTTGGAGCCACTTGTAGCGAGCTGAACACGAAAATCTCTTCATGACGGCATATGACCAAATGGAGCGGACAAATAAGGAGATTTTCACCCAAAACGAATGGCGTCGTAATCTTTGTGGTCCTACCGCCGTTAGTTCACTCTTGCTATTTATGTGCGAGTTTTGTTGAACTATGTTTAAGACTTTTTATTCTCTGTTAGTTTGTTGTGCATCTTTGTTATGCAAAGGCCGAATGTAAATCGTTGATTATATCGTCTTGATGCGAACAACGATTGAGTTAATAAAATTCCCCTTATTGAAAAAACTTGTGGAGCTATACATATATACTAGCTCACCTAGCTCCGACAGCTTGTCGAGATGGAGCTATTTTCGTAACCTACGGCTACTTTTTTTTTCTGAATTTTCCTACGGCTACTTATGGAGGCTAGCTGCCCTTATTTGCCGGAAGTGGGTGCCGTAGTAGACGATAACATGAGAGCCAAGCTTGCCATGTTGAGTGACACGAGCGCGAGAGGTAGTGCTAGTTCGTCCGGTTCTGCTACCCGTATCAAGCTCCTGCAACGAAACACATAATATACGATCAGGGAGAGACTAGATTACACCTTGCAGATAACGATCGTATATGTATGTACTTCAGAGATAGTCAGATAGGGGTTAATTTAGGGAATATAGCTGTTCTGTTCGTGTTGCGTAGCCGATGACAAACATTGACAAGCTATGAAGACGACATACTCTGTGCGTTCTTGACGCGCGGCTGCTGCCTGTCGTCCAGGAATAATAGTACTCATCTCTTGGTGATTGAGTAGTTCTTGACGCGCCGCAGCGTCTGTCCTGTACGACCGGACGCAGCCGTCCGCACGATGAGTCATGGTGGTGCCGCCGCCGGTAGCGAGTCGCCGCCTGATCGCCGGCAGCAGCAGCTGTCGCACCGCCCCCGCCGCCATATGCGTCGATCTTTCGAACACGATGATGATGAGCTTTCCGATCGATCGGTGCCTGCTAGAATATTAACACGTACGGAGCTAGTACGATATGTCTCTCTCGATCGCGGCTTATATTATGAGAATTCGATCGGTCATCGTGTCAGAGTCGGGCTCCATCTCGACTCCACCACGGCTCCGACCCCAGCACAAATTGACATACTTAGCTTCTGTTGCAGCGTTTGCCCAACGACTCCTTCAGCTGCAACTTCTCCAGCAAGCCAGTCCAAAGAAAAGTTTCCTACTCTACTTCGATTGACTGGAAAAAAGAGTATGGATCGTCATTCATAGACAGTCGATCTATCTATATAATAACAGGGCACGCGCTTCCTCCCATCGTCACTGGTCAATTAATTTTGGCCCATTCTCTGGGCCGAGTGAGTTTTCACAATCCAGAAACATGTCATGGCGCAACTGACGACTAGATTCCACGACACAAAAATTACACATTATTTTGGCTAAAGGAGAAATATATTAATATTACGAAGATATCGCAATGCGTCTGCTACGCGATTTGGTATGGTATATGTGACTTGTGGTTATATCTATTTGTGCATGCACTTGCTGCGTGTTTGGCACCATTTGCAGCGAGTTGAACACAAGGAGCTCTTCATGACGGCATGTGATCAAGTTGAGCGAGCAGCTAAGGAGGTTTTCACCCACTACGGATGGCGGCGTAATCTATGTATCGGTCCTCTGTCGCCTTAGTTGCTATTTTCCGCTCATGTCGTTATGTATAAGAAAGTAGTCCCGAGCTATGTTAAGACATTTTTTAATGGAAAAAGTCCAAAACAAACCTTGAATTCATAGTGGTTAGTTAAATCAAACCCCGAACTTTAAATCCCGGAAGTTGGCACTCCGAACTTACAGTTCCCGGTCTATTTCAGACCTTAGACCTGTTTGGCATACTGGGAAATATGACAATCCCGGTCGGGTCAAAGTGCTACTCTCACTGAAGATTCAGTCCCACATGTCATATCCATCCTCTTCCAATATTTCTCTTTTCATTCATCGAAATTGGTTGTGCGAGACATGAGGTGGCACTACATCACAAACTCGAATTTGAGGCACTCCAAAGTGCCTCAAAAAGTCAAAAAAATGCCTTCAAAGATTTTTGGAGGCAAAAAAAATAGTGCTGCATTTACTCCGGTAGGGAAAGGTCTTTTAAGGCACAAATCAAAAATGTCTCCAAAAGTATATCTTTTGAGACACTTTGGAGTGCCTCAAATAGTATACCTTTTAAGACACTTTTGAGTGCCTCCAAAAATATACCTTTTGAGGCACTTTTGAGTGCCTCCAAAAGTATACCTTCGGAGGCACTCTTGAGTAGTGCCTTCAAAGATCACTTATAGGGGCACATTTAAACATTGCCATTAATAACATTGGAGGCACTAACTAATGCCTCTAAAGGTTACTTCTACATACGCCCATTCATTCATCCAACTTTCAACACAAATTCATGAATCAATAACATCAACTGAACATGAATTCAACACAAATTCGTTTTCACAGTAATAAACAAGCTGAACATGAATTCAATAAAGTACTAAACAATCTGAAAATGAAACTGATCATCTTTCTGTTGCCATCAACTCAACATGACCTGTCTATGTAGAAGGAGATCGAGCAGTTTCAGCATAGACCTGCATTGAAATCAACACGGACAGCATCAAGATAAAATCATTGGTTTAGATGTATTGGTTCATTGGTTGGCAATTAGGAACCACCTAGTTTTACTACTTAGAGCACAATTTCACCATTATTCAGTTCATCTAATCCTTTAACACATCTAGAGTAAACTAGTGTCTAATTAATATTAATCCATAGACATTATTATCATCTCTCTTAACGGAAAGAAAACTTAACAACAGTCGCCAGGGAAAAGAACAAACCAAAAATGAGTTACTATAGGTCCATTGACCAGTCTCTCGGGCCTAGAGAACCTCTGCATATCAGCTGCCAGCTGCACCAGATGACAAAATGCTGTTAGAATCAACAATGCATGCTGAAAACTTTCTGAAGGTGTTTTCCCTCTTGAATCAGAGTATTCTGTAGTTCATTTTCATCCACAGGATTGGAACAAAAGATAATAAGCACTTTCCATGTAAAGGGACATGAAGAAATGTAGTTGCATTAAAAGGTGGACAGAAGAAAGGATCAAAAGAGGGAAAAAGGATCATAACAAATTGAGCTGCAACATATCAAATATACATATCAACTATAGTGATGGGAGAAAAGAAAGTAGACAGAAAATTGTGAATAGTTGTGATGAGATAAGAGTGGATAGTATATATACTAGAATATACATAGTCAATAGTGATGATGGTGCCACGGAAAAATATGTGTGCACATGTTTGGGTGCACGTTCATGTATGCATCCTTTAGAGTGAAAATTGGATGTTTTGGGTCGGCGGCAAGAGTACAGACTTCAATGACTGAGATTTATTCTTTAATCAACAGTTGTATACATCAAATAGATCGAATATGGCACGAACATTGTTATTCACATGCACATCACTTAAATACGAGAATTGCCCATAACAGTGGGACTAAATGCCTATGGATCAAATGGTGCCATAGAATTAGTTATTCACAAGGATGTCACATGGAGATGAAAAGAAAACTAACCAAAAGGGACCAAATATCTATGGATAAAAAGAAAAGAAAAAATCATGCACAATGCAAGAACAAACAAAATAGCAATTACATACCAGCTGGTTGATTGCTTTTGTATCTTCTCCTAACCATAGACGATAAGCAGCAACATCACTGTACTCTGAACAAAAAAGTGCAGGTTTGGGATTACAATAGGCAACTGCAGATTAATTGAAATAATGAAGTTTTTTCTTGGACAATTGAGTAATCCTTCTGGGAGCAGCAAAACAAGGAAAATAAATCACAGGGGCTGCAATAGGATTGGTAGATTCATCACGTGCGACGAACTGACCACCATTCACGAATGAGCTAGGACTACTGCTACCCGAAATGGAAACGACTAGATAGCATCTAGGGACCAACCGGTGGCCAGGCTAAGAGATGATACATTGATATGGATGGTTGCCTTACTCCTCAGCGCGGAGGCCTCCCTGGATGGAGGATCTGAGGGGGTTCATGACCTGACTAATTCTACTTGCTACTTTTGTTTAAGGAATTCGGGCAACAAGGAGATCAATTATTAACTAAAGTTCAAAGTAGTGTGTATATGGTACATGTGAGTAACTGAGTATGAGGGGGTTACAAGTGGTTTTCTTAGATTATTGGCGTACATCCAGTACATGCAATTTTTTTGCAGTTGTCTACTTGGGGCTGCATTTGTTTGGCAGATCAATCTGACATAGTTTGTTCTAAGTGATGAGTTTATACTTTATATTCATTCTTAGAGAGATGCATGGACTAGTGCCTACAAACCACCGTGGCATGTGGGTTTATTTTCTTTTCTTTGTCCTGGTCACCAGCTAGCGTATCTTCGCTGGTCTTTGATATCCTAGACAGAATAAACGATAAAAACGAAACGAATCACAAATACGTGATCACACACTTAACACTAGACGATAATAACTAGCCTAGCGCGGCGTGACGCCGCGCGCGAGCCCAGCTAGTACATGTATAGAGCTACACTGTTTAAGTTCATATTACTAGTCTAAACCTGAACTATATTTGGGCTTGTATTATTAGTGTAAACCTAGACTATAAGTTCAAGCAGTACCATATCCTAGCTAGTTCAAGCATACATTGATGTTGCTAGTTCAAGCATAAATTGATCTAGCTCAAGCAGTACCCTATCCATTACTAGTTCAAGCATAAATTGCGAGATCTTTTCTGCAAGCATCCCTAGTAGCAGCAGATACGGCGTTGACAGGAAGGAGAAGATGCAGCTCGAGGTATTGGCCTCACCTGTAGCATATGAGCTGTGGCAGTTGGAGCTAGATGCAGGTCGGGGACGAGCTCGGGGAAGACGGTCGGTAGCAGCAGCAGCACGCCGACCTTGAGTTCCGGCAGGTCCATGGCCTGCCTACCGTGGGGCACCCTCACAAAGACGGCAGAATAGGGGGCTGGGCGACGGCCGTCAGATGGCGGAGAAGGCCGAGAACCGCCGTCCCCTGCTCCGAGGAGACGAGCGCGCGAGGTGGACGATGCCCTCCGTGGCTCCCGTCGGCATCGTGGATGTCCTAGTGGCCGGAGAGCTGTCGCCGGGGCCGGCCGCCGCAAACCCTAGTCCACGCTCGCGCGCCGTGGTCCGGCCAGCTCAACGGAGCGCCACGCATGGATGCGCACGCGCGCGCCGGGGCGGGACGGGCTCGGGCGTGGCGTGCCTGGAAGCGCGTCACGCGATGGAGGATGATGGGGAGGCGGCAGAGCCGTAGAGGAGAGGAGGAGGCGCGGGCTCGGGAGGACCAGTCGGAGGCCATGGCGGCTAGGGTTAGGAGCCACCGCGCCCCGTTCCCCCATGAGCGCGTTGTTCCTCATCACCGGCGTGTGCACTCGGGAAGGAGCCGCAAGCCGACCCGCCGCCGGCGGGAGGGAGCCGGAAACCGCAGCGGTCCGCGCCACTCGGATGGTGCCCCGACCCGACTAGTCACCGGCAGGAGCGCGCAGCTGCGTGGTCCGGAAACCGCGGCGGCCGCATCGGCTCGAGCCCCGTGGATGGAGCCCCGACCCGACTCGTCACCCGCGGTAGCACGCGGGAGGGAGCAGGAAGCCGTGGCGGCCTGCGCCCTGTGTAAAGGGTAGGGTTCCGAGGAGGGAGCGCGCAAGCAACTGGCGAACTAGGGAGAGAGATCAAGTGGTAATGGAGAGAGGAAGGGAGGAGGAAGAGAATAGGAGGAGAAGGGGATGCGGGATGGGTCGACGCGGCTCGCGAGTGAGCACGCGATTGGATTATTCCGTGGTCAGTCACGCAATAGATTTTGCCAATTGAGAAACATCTTTATATTTCATTTATGAAACAGGGTAACAGAAACCAAAACAGCAAGGCTAAAAAAACAAAACCGAGATTCTTATAGGTGGTAAGAAATTTTACATATCAACATGTGGGAAATCTCATATTTCATAATCGGGTGCAATAGCAACAAAATCATTGATTTGGAAAAATAACAAAACCTATGTTTGTTTGGATCGTAGCGGATTGTACGGTAATTTTAGGTACTCCAAAGTGCCTCAAATAATAAACATTTGAGGCAAATTTTAGTTGTGCCTCTAAATGATAGTTAATGGAGGCACAATACATAAGTGCCTCAACTGGATACTATTTGAGGCACTCCAAAGTGCCTCCAATAATATACCTTTAGAGGCATCGGTGATTAGTGCCTCAAAATTAGAACTTTTGAAGGCACTATTTATAAACTGCCTTTAATTACAAACAAATTTGAGGCACTACCTCTAAAAGTGCCTCCAAACATAAATATTGGAGGCAGTTTTGAGAAGTGCCTCTAGGAAAGTGCCTTTAATTTGAGGACGTGACATAGTGTGGGGGAACGGACGTCTCGGGCAGGGTGGGCCAGCGTCGTCCGCTTCACCTTTGCGGGATACCTCAGGCTCTACGTCACCGGCCGCTGAGCTCGACCGCGTCTCCTCCAACATCTCGAGCTAGAATCCAAGCCCGTTGTCTTTCCCGCCAATACCTCTGGTTCAGTCAAAGCAGAGGGTACGGAACATGACGGCCATGCTTCAGATTGCTACTAGGAAGTGTTGTGCGCGCGGCGAGAAGGGGATTAGACGTGACTGTTGGATCGAGCGGCAATGAATTGGTTTGTTTGTGCTGATGTACCCTGATCCAGATTGCTACTCGTAAGTTATGGTGCGCCCTCGCTGTTGTTGTGCTGCTGTGTGCAAAGTGAGCTGTTTGGTTTTTGTTCTTTTTGAGATATGAGCTACTTATGTGCGCTCCGGCGGTGCATGCGCAATAGTATAGTGAAGAATAGAGCGGGCGTGGCCCAGTCGTCAAAGTTGAGCGAATGAGAAAGAGGAATGTTGGGAGAAGGTAGGTTGAAGATAGATATGACAAGTGGACCACTCTGTCGGTGCGAGTAGCAATTATTTATTTTTCCGGCGTGAAAACAGATACAAGGTTTAAAATAGACCGGGATTGATAAGTTCAGAGTGTCAATTTCCGGGATTCGAAGTTCAGGGTTTGATTTATCTTTCGTCTATAAGTTCAAGGTTTGTTTTGGACTTTTTCCTTTTTTAATGTTTGAGGCTGTGCGCATATTCGTTATGCAGAGGCCAGGTATAACTTGTGGTTGTGTCGCCTTGATGCGATTTATAAATTAATAAAAACTCCCTTTATCGAAAAATCCGTGACCTGTGGTTGGCACAGATTACATGCAATGTTGTAATTTCTGAGCTAGAGTAATGTTTGAGTTGTTCTACTCAAGATACTAAATTACACAAAGTCTCTGCACCAATATAATGTTAGAACCTAGTTGAGGTGTCAATTCACACAGTCAAATAGATAAAAGAAGAAGAAACAAAAAATAGACTCGCCACAAAGATCAATCAATCGCAATAGTAGAAGTCAAACCACCACCAAAACATCCGGCCTATAGAAGAGGTTCTCCAAAAGCGACGTCTCCAAAAAGAGAACAGTGCATAAGCGTCGTCGTCGTTGCCCGATCAACAGATGTTAGGATTCACCTTGAAGAAAATCAAAACTCTTCAGCCAATGCTTTCAACAAGGAAGCTATCAACATTGTCATGTATAACTAATAAAGGTCAAACCTAGGTATTTCAGCCCGCAAATCAAGACTGTGTACTCAATGAGCAACACCAAAAAAGAAGTCTCACATTGTTGCCGCCTCCACATACCGATGTCGCTAATGCAAGACAACAATCACCACGCTCACATGCATCACATGTGTGGTTTGAATGGGAACACGTATCACAGCTACGTCCGCACAACAACCTATGAAGCAATATCTTCATCGTATCCAAGACCCTGCCCCCTCAAACTCGACTTGAGCATTCTCTAGCTTCTGAGCTTCCAATCGTAGCCGCCAAGGCTCGCCTCTGCCAACACCATGAAAATCGCGACGTAGATGTCGGTGCATGCCCCATGATATCGAAGGAAAGCGGAGCTTCACACAGCGCCAATTGAAACCCACAGGCTGATTTGCAGAAACGTAAGACCGGATCCCATCTGATCTAGAAGTTGTGAAGTACATTGACGAAGAAGATCAGAACTCGTTGGCGGTTAGATCGAGGACGACAGATAGTAGGTGGTTTGGGAGGGGGGAGGGGGAGGGGAGAAGTGAAGGGGTTCGTAGACGGAAAACAAAAATTTTCTATCTAACGCAACACTAAAACTAGCCAGGATCTATCTATTAGTAATGCGGTAACGGGACGGTTTCGGCGACATACCTCTTGTAGACCGAAAGCGTTTAACGTTCGAGGGCGAACGTGGATGATGTAGTCGAACTGTAGCCAACCTCAAGGTCGTGACGATCCTGGCGCGACGACCAGTGCCGCAATGGCACCTCCGAGTACTCACACACGTACGGTGTATGACGACGACTCCCGGTCCCTCCGATCCCACCGAGGTTGCGGAAGTAGATCTTCTGGCGGAATTCCGGCAGCGCGACGGCGTGCTGCGGGGAAGATATCTCTCTCGTGCGCGGCTCTTCTTGGAGCCACGGGGTACGAGAGAGGTGGAGAGGTGGTAGGAGGTGTCGTGGGATTTATTGGATTTTCTCCAATTTTTTGGCTTTATTAAAATCACCACGTGGCACCCATATATATAGGTGGAAGAGGGCTCCCCTCCTCCTTAGCTCCCCCATGTGGGACTAAAGGAGGAGGGGAAGGAGGTGGTGCGGTCAGCCCCTTGGCCGGCCCCCCATGTGGCCGAATTGGCCATGGGCCATGGGGCCCATCCGCCCCTCCTTGCTGCCTTTGGGTGGCCGGCCCCTAGTGGGCCTCTTCCATCCGGAAGTGGCCCATTAAGGTGGGTTGCCCCCATAATTCGAATTAAAACCTTTTAATTAATAAATAACTTTATTAGATCAATAAATAAATAAATAATTCTCCAATTAATATATTTATCTATTATTTAATTTATTTATTATAATATATAAATAATTAATTCTACAATTAATTATTTATACATTATCGAATTTATTTCCACCAATATGAATATATATAATTCTCCAATTAATATATTCATATCATATATATAAATTCCCATGACTCCGAAACTCCTTTCGGATCACTCCGATACTCCTTCGAATATCTCCGGAACTCTTCCGGTTCTCTCCTATCCTATCTTCGATAATTCCAACACTACCAGAACGATCTCCTAGCGTCGTCAAACCCTTAAGTGTGTTACCCTACGGTTCGGGAACACTCCAGACATGATCGAGACTCCTCTCTGATCAATGATCATCAGCGGGACTGGGATGCCCATAATGACCCCTATGCATTCCACGAAATAACTTTGTCGTTGAACCATAAACATAGATTCTCATTCCCTTTGCTAACACGATACTGACTTGCCCGAGATCTGATCATCTAGCATTTCCATGCTCAATTCTATCTTGTTACCGGTCAAGTCTCATTCAACTCGTTCCCATGATCTTTCATCCCCATGACCTAGTCATACGCTGCGCAGCTTATTTGGATGAAGACTCACCAAGTGGGCCCAGAGTATCTCTCCGTCACGCGGAGGTGCAAATCCCGCTTCTTGATACATACTTCTCAACATACCACCTTTGCATACCTGAGCTGCACCTTTATGATCACCCTGTTACGGTGTGACGGTTGATACAGTCAAGGCATCCTCCGGTGATAGTGATAGGATTATTATCTCACGGTCCAAGGAATAAGTACCACGTTTCCTAATCATCACAACGGTGAACTTCGTGACTTGATCGCGTTGTGATAATTGCTATTGGGTAACGTCCATCACTTTCATTCACCCAATGAAATGACTCCATTGTCAATTGGCATAAATGCCCATGATTGGGAAACCTCAATCATCGGTTGACCAATGAACTAGCATATCCATATACATGCTAGGGACCTGGTTGTTTATATACCACACCTGTATTAATGTTTCCTCTTAATACAGTTCTAGCATGATATAAAACTAATTATAAACTTTAATGAGATATTACAATAAACTCCTTTATTTATTTGCCTCTAGGGCATATCTCCAACAGTCTCCCACTTGCACTAGAGTACAAATAAACTAGCTGTATTTGTTACCAATTACTGTACCACACTTGTCATGTGCTTCCAGATCATGCTTGCTAGTGGAAGAGGTTGATCGTCAACGGTCTGTGCTACTCAGATCCATTTATACTTTGCAAAACTTTAATGTCACCTAATTTGACATTACCCCATCATCTCCATGATGAACCTAAAAAATATGTTCGGTTGTAGACTGAGACCTTTTGTTTCCTTTGTGCTCACATGATCCTTGATCATTCAGACGGAATTCAATCAACGTCATATGCACCAGAAACACACTCAATCAGGAAACAAAATTTCCTCAACTTTAAACAACATATTTTGGCTAATCCTCAAAGTAATCATATACTTCTATGTAGACTTCAAATCGACAGTGTTTGTTTACACCACTTCGATGAAATAGCCACGCTTTCGTTGTGCTTCTGATTTTACGAGATTTTCATACTAGTTTGGTGTCTGGACTTTATAACAATTATATCTAAGTCCACCAATCCCTAGAGTTATTTCTCATAGCTCTATCCTTTAGACGCTAGAGAAAATTACTCAACTCCTGTTCAGTGAATTACTCCTAATCACTTCGGAACATGTTCTATTAACAAAGAACTTGGGTCACATTTCGTCAAGCACATAATATGGTTTTATATGTTGACATCTATGGCTCATGCATAGTTCCTACAACATATCTTTCAACCACTATTATTATACATTGAGTTTCAACTCAATATTCTGCCCAAATTTTACAAGTAAGAACCTTCGTCTTTTTCTTGTACAAGTAAGAACCTCCGCCATTTACTTGTTCCATTCAGAACTCCTTCTGAATCTTATTTAGGCAAAAAATGCTACTTGACACTATCTATCTAGATAGATGTTCAATTTATAAACTCCTTCATAAATTCAAACTTATACTTCTAATACCGAAAATACCGCCAACATTCACAATATGCCCACTTGCATACACAAAATGTTGTTAACCTCCCACTCAAATATGTTACCCATATGTTAAATCATGAGAACCCTAACTGGCTCCCACTCAAAAACATATTACCCACATATTTGATCACGGAGATCAATTTGCTCCTACTTAAAATATGTCACACACATATTTATATTAATTAGCTCCCACTCAAAATTTGCAACTGCAAATTCCTCGACATTTTGGATAATTCCAAAATCTCATTGAATAACTCTTCAAGTCGAGATTCCATATATGATGCACTAGTACCATGCTAGTGATAATCCAACGGACACAAGCATCATCACATTTAAGTGATCAATTGACCTTTTTGAATTTTGTCCAAGACACACTTCTTGACAAAATGTGCATTGCGTCGTTCTAAGTATTATTTCTTTCTCTTAACTCCTTAAAAGATATCAAGTGATAAAATCACTCAACGGGATCAAGCAAAAGCTTCCTTTGCGATCCTATACTTAAAAATTGGATTTCTAATGACTCTTAGTCATAATCGTATTTTAGGGTCACTATTTATTTTGTAGTTCGTAGGTATGTCATGTTTCTCGACGATGACAATAAATCATGAATAATCAATTTGCACCATGGTAAAGATTTATTCCTGAATCCTACGGCCTTATTAGTAAAGCTTTAATCGGAAACATTATGATCATCATCATTAATTTCTCCTTTATGTGCTAAGTGCACATTTTACCGGAACACATTCCGACGCACAATTCGACACTTCGAAGGCGAGGTGATTAACCTTATTTTAGCTGTTAATATATTTAATTCCAGTAACCTTTTATCATGACAACTCCTTCACGATAAAATACCAATCTTTTAGTAAATACTTGCGGTGACCCAGCACACCACTGCATGTTGTAGTGCGCAAGTCGTTGACATAACACTCACAGAAGGACTTATCCGTGAATATTACATCCCTCAGAGTAGTACAACAGAAACATAGCAGGTCCAAGGTAACACTATAGGATTACAACAATATTCAATACAAAATCTTGAGAACCTCCTTTATATAAAAGCAGGTCTCATACAAATGAAATCCAGAAAAGATCCAATTTGTAGCATTAAGCTGGAGATTAACTCTAGCTCTACTCCTAATCCACTACTGCTGTTGTCACAGCCCCAATCTATTCCATCTGGAATATCTTTATCCAGGATTGTACTCGTCCTTCCAATAGATGTTGTCTCCTCCATTGGCAGTGTGGTCTTTGTGGATGCCATTGACACTGCTGTCATTGCCCCTCCATTGCCATGGTTGTCGTCATTCTTCCATTGGTGAAGTAGCGGTCAACTCCTTCAAGCTCCACCAGGTTGACTTGATTCCTTGTGGAAGACCTGCTCTTTGTCGTGATGGATAACTGACGTCTCTTCCGATGGCTCCAAAAGTCTAAGCAGGGGGTCAAATGGGAAGGGGTGAGTAACAGCGTTGCTCACGATTAACCTAACCCTAGCCACCGCTGTTGCTCACAATTCCGTCCACCGTCGGCTCGGCCTACTTTCCCCCGCGAGCCCAGCTCCCTCTCGAGCCTCTGCTCGACTGCGTCTCCTCGACCTCTGCTCGAGCACGCCGCCTTGACCTCCATGTGGATCCCAGCGCTGCTCCGCTCCGGCTTTATCGACTCGATCTCCAGCTCCTCTATCACGATGCTGGCGCCGGTGGGACGGTGCTCTGGTGCAACCCCGGCTCCGCGATCTGGTGGTGTTGGTGGTGGTGTTGTGGATGCTACTGGTTGTCAAGGTGTGCTGGACTGGCTGCCGCTGATGCTGCTGTCGCCGACGGGACGACGATGATGCCATCATCGCAACCACGGCAACGCACAGCTGCACGACTTCCTCGCATGCCTCCTCTTCTATGCTAACTCTAGCTCCTCCATGCTCTGCCTTGGCTACAACTCCTCGAGGTAAGCTTCCTGGTGTGACCGGCTATTGAGCCGATGAACTATGGTGATGGTCTGGTCTGTGGGGTGCTACTATCCCCAACTGGCTAAACTTTGCTAAGCATCGATCTAAAGCACGATTCATCCAACTGATGCTTAGTGTTCATGTGATCATGACGATATCATGCTTAACTGAGCACTGCCTAGTGATTTTTAGATGAATAAGAGTGTAGAAAAGCTTGCTGGATCACTTCTCCTTCTAGGAATGCTTTAAAGAATTTTTAGATAGAGCAAAAATGATTTTTAGGAGATTCTGTAATGATATACTTCATGTATTCTTGATGTAGGATTACTTGTTGTTGCTTCCAGTAAAGCTGAAATGATTTTTAGAGCTTGAATAGCTGGCTTGGCTTGCTATGATGCCTCCCAAGGAGTTACACAGTAGCTAGCTAGCTATTTAGGGCTTGGAAATCTTTTTATGCTTTCCTGTGCTTCTTCTAGTGGACATATGTGCTATTGCTCAGCTAATCCAGTCTCCTGGTTCACTGGCTTGTGTGTGATTTATTAAGAACAGATGCTGCACTTCCCTCTCATCTTTCTTTCGCAAAATCCATGTTGGACATGGTTCTGATAAGAACAGATGCATACTTTTCTCTTTTCCCTCTCTTCTGCAAGCATGTAAACATGCTTAGCACTTGTTCACTTAAGAACATATGCTCCTCACTTTCACTCTCCCCTTCCATGCATGAAATCATGCTTAGCTGGGCTCTGTCAATTACAGAGCTAGCTAATTCTCTCCCTTTCTGCCTATGGCACACAAAGAATCAACCTGCTGTTGATGAGTAGCTTGGTCTTCTGGCTAACTGACAACCTGCGTCTTGTGGCTAGCCTGCTCCTCCTCGCTGCTTGACCTATTTCCTAGTTGTTCTAAAGATCTGGCATGATTTAGTGAGATTTTCTTGTGTTCTTGAGGTGTGGTAGATATGAGAAGATGTTTTGGTCTTGTAGAAATAGTAGTGATATTGTAGATGATTTGGCTGATGAATAAAACATGGGTGCGGCTGAGATGTGCTTTAGGTGCTAGAACAGTGGCTGGTATTAAATAATTTATTGGGCAAAGTTGCTGGTTGCTTCTTGTGGATTGATAGAAAAGTCTTTGTGAGAAAATGAATTTGCTAGGATGGCTGTTGTGGTGTTTATATACTGCTGGCTGGTTGTTGCGGTGCTGCCACACAACTAGGTGACTCCTCATTTGCATGGGTGAATAAGGTGCTTGGTTTCAAGCTCTTATGCATGGGCTTTTCTTGGGGTTCAAGTTGAGCTAGATATTTTGCTTGTGGATAGAGATGTCTCGGCATTGCTCTTATCTCCTATGTGGCATGCTTATCCCTCTCATGCTTGGTATTATCCTCTTGTAGGATTTATTCTTGGGCATGCCAAGTGGCTTTTGTTACTAGATGGGCTTGTGGGCTGATTCTCTCATATGGGATGGTTTGGCTTCTCTCTTATGTGGGCTTTGCAAAAATAAATATGGATGGTGGTCATGTGGATTTACAATTTCCAAAGTGTGGGCTTTGAAATCATATGGGTGGTGATGACCAAGTGGACTTTCAAAAGTGTGGAATTAATAATTTGAATTTCTTTCTTCCTTGGTAATTAATACCATTGGAGAAATATTAAGATATGGGCTTTTCTTGATAGGAGCTTGCCGAAGATATTTTTAGATGGATCAATATTGCCTCTTATCCCTTCTCTTGTATGGATCAAAGTTTCCTTTTGTCCATGTTGCCTATTTGACTTAAGATGATCCAAATACTCCAAGATGGTCCATGATCCAATGTTGCCTTTGAACTGACATTGATCCCTCTAGTCGATATTTGGATGTTAAGACAAGTTCTTAATGTTTAATAATTGAGTTGCAATATCAAATTGCCTCACCCTTGTGGTGAATGTAAAACATTTTAATTAACAGAAACCTTTCTTTTGTCCTTATTTATTTTTAGATGATTTTCAATTGCTTCATGTATGAAAAATGAGTTTGTTAACAAGGTGGCCAGTCTTGCTACCAAACTTCTTTTAACATAGCACAAAACCTTTGAATGCCACACACTTTCTAGAGAAGTTGGTAAGAACAGATTCCTGCTTTCTTTCTTCTTTTCTATCTTGTTTTGTTTTGCAGGAAGGGATTTGAAAATATTGGGAGATAAGAAGACCAAGATAAGTTGAGAAGATCAAAATAAGATCTAGTTAAAGATTTAGTTATAGGATTTTCTTTTATGCTTTTTTTAAGTTCTTTTCTTTTATTTGAGATAAGTACATATTCTGTAAATGTAGTAATAATTATTCTTTCAATTTGGGGAATTTGTAAGATTTGTATAAGATCATATTTGTATTTCAGTGGACTTTGGATATTATGATTCTAAATGTTTATGTAAAGGGATTTGTGAGATTGATTTGAGATGATGTGTGTATGAATTAATGATATGGTAGTGTAACGATACTTGTGAGATCATGGATGAACGTTGATGTTTGATGAGATGAGAAATTTGTATATGATCATGTATATGGAATGATGAATTGATATGTGTTTTGTATTCAGTTGGGATGGATATATTGCCTTTATTGAATTGTGATAAGAAGTGTCGAGAATTAGGAAAAGTCATGTTCGATTTGCTAGTACCGAGACAATCGACTAATTTGACCAACTAGTCTGTCGAGCAATAACTGACTATTTTCTTAATCTTGAGGTTTCAATTTAATTGGGTATAAACATCATCTCGAAGCTTATCGTACTTGACATGATGATCTAAACCTAACTCATCAAGTCAAGCGAAACATCGATCACTTTATCTCTTCTATTTTAAAAGCGCGAAATTTACCCGCATTTTTAGATGCATGCTATGTGAATGCACATATTCTATTTCTACCCTTTCGACTCTCTAAAATACGGGGTATTACAATACTACATTTACCGTTCTTTGGTTTTGGTGGAAGGCACATTCACACTCACATGTGAATATTCTACAAAATTTATTTATTCGCTATAGTTCCAATCTCATTGAAAATACAACTTTCCATAATTCATATGGATGCGTTTCTGCGAATAACACATAGGCCCTTGTGAGGGGTATTTCACTATTTCTAATTGATAATTCTAATGATATTATTAACCCTTCTAAGAGATCACTTTATTACCACACGATATTCAATAAAGTGTGATTTACAATATTTAGAATAAATCAATCACATTGAACAATTCCAAAATTGTATTTTATGAAACATTTTTCAAAGACCCTCATGCTAAAATTATAACTCAAATATTTGTCACTTTGATCCAATCCCAGAGAACTCAATTTCTTGTTAAAATTAATAACTATTTAATCCAAAATTCCCTTTGATCTCCATCAAATATTTCCAAGTCATAATTCAAGTAAACCCCATTGTTTCACTTAGATTTATGATGGACTCCTCAAAATAATGATTCTCATTTATTCAATGTAACAAGAATTAATCACAAACGACTTATAGCATTTTACGGCACACCAGGTGTGGCGTTTTAGTCATATTGTCCATCAGGGCAAAAGGAGGCATATGTGTTTTACACATTACCATCAAGACTAAAGCAGCGTCATGAATTCATTATTTTGGCTACGGATTTTACTTAGCACAATTTATAAACGTTCCTGTTTATCGTCGAGATAAGAATAACATGCTCATAATCGAAATGTGATCACAAAAGATATTTATTCATGATTGCAAAATGCAAAACACACTAATATAGTCCACACTCTAATCGATTACAAAATTTACTCAAATCCTCTATCACGTAATGCAAAACCTCCTCACGTGCAGAATCATTGGGTTGATCTACTCTCGGTCCATCTATCACGTAAAGCAAATTGTCGTTTTGCAGGGAGTCTCTTAGGAGCAGGTACCATTCGGCGAAGTTGGACCCATCGAGATGAAGCTCTTCGGTAAGGAAGAAAAGGCCAAAATTGAGGGCCATTGTCTACAAGGATTTTTTGCAAAGACGATTTTAAAATGAAGTTTATAATATGAGTTCAATTATAATCGAATTATAAAATAACTCCACTAAGACAATCATCTCTCAAAACAGTCTTAATGATTACATAATCCTTATTCACCATACAACCCCCGATCGTCACGGCCGGCTGCATGACTGCAAAGGTGGACATTACAATGTCGATCGCAACATTCATGCGACTCATGCTTGATCTTTCAATCCCTTGTGCTCCGAGGCCATGTCTGTACATGTTAGGCTCGCCAATTTAACCTTAGTATCTTGCTGTGCATACATGGCTTACACCCACCGTATACGAACGCAAATGTGTTTGACACCCGATCGTCATGGCCTGCCTCCACAATGGCGAACTTTCTTGGTGGTGCATACTAAGGGAGAACACTTTTAATTGGTATTAAAGTGAGAGATTTAACTTATATTACTACCGTCGTATATCTAATACAAGCAATATAAGCACACAATCAACATCAAATGTAATGCGATATGATATGGTGTCGCGCCTTGATCTCCATCGGGGCGCACCGGCATGATCTCCATCTTGCTCCGGCGCCGGCTCTACGGGGCCTCCACCATGACGGATAAATATTTTGCATAATACTTACCATACCATATCATATCACTCGCCCTCCTGCAAAATAAACTTAGACGCCACTACTTTATCTATTTGCAAGTTTTACGTGGTTGTATGGGCTTACGTAAGAGAACCACACTTCTACCTACGAACTTCAACCACAACGCCAATAAAATATTTGTCTCTATCACACCCCTTTCGGGGCCCTCCGTTGAAAATGCCATACTACCAGTGCTAGAGACATACACCCGCCAGCCACTTATATGGTGCAAGCCATATGTTAATCGTGGAACCAGTCTCGCATAAGAGTATGTGATACGTCCATTTTGCATCACTATTTTACATCATAATTTATCTTTATTCATTGATATATTTCATATTATGATGCAATACTTATGTTATTTTATCCCATTTTGCATGTTTGGCAATTATTGGAGATGCATCCGCCGGAGCCTGGAATCAGCTGGAAAAGTACCTGTCAAGACACCTGACTTCGGAAGCCCCAAAAATTCCAGGAAAATTTAGAGCATAATATTTCGGTAAATAAGTCACGGAGCCAGAAGGGGGCGAAGAGGCGAGCAACAGGGGGCAGGGGCGACCCCCTGCCACGGGTCCACCCTAGGCCACGGGTGGGCCCGCCCCTGGTCCTTGTGCCCCCTCTCTAGCTCTCCTTTGGCGTATTATTCACCCTTGACCTAAAAAATCGTGGGCATCGACGAGGAATTTTTCCGCCACCTCCACGAGGCGGAAACCAGACAGAGAGAAGAAGAGCTCCGGCAGGGAGAAATCTGCCGGAGAATTTTCCACTCGGAGGGGGGAATCGCCGCCATCGTCATCGCCATCACGCCAAGCATCATCGGGATCATCATCAACATCATCTCCACCATCAGCACCATCATCACCGTCGTCATCCCATCTCATCTCGCTGTAACAATTATCATTGTGTTGCTATTAGTTCGTCGGAATCATATCCCGGGCGTTGATTACCACTTGTAGTTGATGTTTGAGAGTTTTATCAGTGAATTATCATTACAATCAGATTGTTGCCCTTATTTAAATCACCTCTGATCATGATCTATATGATGTCTTGTGAGTAGTTCGTTTGGTTCTTGAGGACATGGGGAAAGCCTAGTTGCTAGTAATTGCATAATGTTGAGTAATATTTAATGGTTTGATTTATGTTGTGGTGTTATTCCTCTAGTGGTATCGTGTGAACGTCGACTACATGATACTTCACCTTTCAAAGGGCCTAGGGGAATGCATAGTGTATTTAGTTTGCTTATGGTAGGGTTGCAGGAGTGACAGAAACCTAAACCTCAATTTGTGAACTAGTGCACTAGGGAGCGTAGGGTCTCGGAGTTTAAGGTTGTGGTTAGGTTTTTATCTTAATTACTTTCTTGTAGTTGTAGATGCTTGCAAGGAGTTTAATCACAAGTATGTATTTGTCCAAATAAGGGCGGTGCATTAGCATAGGTCCACCCACACAACACTTTATCAAAACATTGAAGGTTAATCACCGGCGTGCAATGAAACTGGCTAGGCAGAAACTCCCATGTGTCCTCGAGAACGTTTTAATCTTCATAAGTAACAGAACCGGCCTATCCTTTGAGCTTAAAAGGATTGGGCTATTTGCTGCAATTATTGTAGAACTCTTTTATTTACTTGTTCTTCATCCGTTCTTTAAATTAAAAATCCAAAAACATTTCTCTTTTAGTGCTTGTAGTGAAACCTTGCTGAGAACTACTTGCCAACACCTTCTGCTCCTCATTGGGTTCGACACTCTTACTTATCGAAAGGACTACGATAGATCCCCTATACTTGTGGGTCATCAAGACTCTTTTCTGGCGCCGTTGCCGGGGAGTGTAGCGCTATTGGTAAGTGGAATTGGTAAGGAACTCTTTTATTGGAAGTGCTATTTTATTTTTGCTTGTTACTTTGCTTCGTTATGGAGCACTCTTCACTTAATATGCTGTTTGGGAGTGGCTCTGCCACCACACCTGTGGTGGATAAGAGTCCTCCGCTCTCTGAAATTGATCCATTTAAAATACCCATGGGAATTATTGATCATGTTATGAGTAACCGTTATGCAGGGGATGGAACCATCCATCCAGGTTATCATCTGCTTTATATTAAAGATCTGTGTGAGCTATTTAAGATTGCAGGTATGTCAAAAGAGGTAATCATGAGGAAATTATTCTCAATATCACTAAAGGATAAAGCTATGGATTGGTATATGCTTCTGGATAATTCTCACTTGATGGATTGGAAAGAGCTTATGTCTCTCTTTTATTCTAAATTTTATCCTCTTCATGAAATTCATCAAGATAGAAATTATATTTATAAGTTTTAGCCACATGAAGGAGAAAGCATCGCTCAAGCTTGGGGGAGGTTGAAATCTCTAATGCTTAAATGCCCCAATCATAAGCTTCCTAATGATATAATTGTTAACAATTTTTATGCGAGGCTGCCTCGCTATGATAAGGATATGCTTGATGCTTATTCTCTCGGATCCTTTACAAACAAAGAAGTTAATGCTAAATGGGATTTAATTGAAAGGATTTATCGCAATGCGGAAGATTGGGAGATCGACAAAGGTAAAGAATCAGGTATAAATTATGAGTATGACTGCATTAAATCTTTCATGGAAACTGAACGTTTTAATATGCTTAGTACTAAGTTTGGGCTCGATTCTCAAATTGTTGTTGATCTTTGTAAATCCTTTGCTGACCATATTAATATTCCAAAAGAAAAGTGGAATAAGTATCATGAACCATTTAAAGATGTTTGTAAAAAAGATGTGCTTGGTAGTGATGATGTGCCTGTTCAAACAGTTGAACCTGTTTTACCTGCTGTTTACTTTGAAAAACCACCCTTTCCTATAAAAATTAAAGATCAATCAATCGTGGCTAGTGTGGTTAATAAAAGTGAAAGGAAAGCTTATGAACCCGATGAACAACTTGAAATTGCCTCTCCAGTAGCTTTGGTTAAAGATCTTGTAACTGAGAAGGTCGATGGAAGTTGTCACAGACATTGTTAGACAGGATAAAAGTGCAAAAGTTGTTGGTACTCCTGTTGTCTCTGTCAAGATAGGTGATCATTGCTATTATGGATTATGTGATATGGGTGCAAGTGCAAGTGCTATTCCTTATACACTTTATCAAGAAATAATGCGCGAAATTGCGCCATGTGAGCTTGAGGATATTGATTTGGAGATTAAATTGGCTAATAGAGATGTCATCCACCCGGTGGGAATTGTCAGAGATGTTGAAGTTTTATGTGGTAAGGTAAAATATCCAACTGATTTCCTTGTCTCGGGGTCGATTAAAGATAAATTTTGTCCTATCATATTTGGTAGACCTTTCTTAAATACTTGTAGTGCTGTTATAGATTTGAAAAAGGAAAAGGTCTCTGTTCAATTCGCTGGAGAGCCATATGAATTTAATTTTTTCAAATTTGCTAGACATCGTTATGATAAAGAATTACCTAATGAGGATCTTATTATTGAAAGAATTGCTTCTATTGCCGTGCCTCCTAATGATCCTTTGCAGCAATATATGGAGGAGCATGAGAATGATATGTTTATGCAGGAAAGAGAGGAAATTGATGAAGTCTTCTTTAGACAGCCGGCTATTCTAAAGCATGATCTACCTGTGGAGTCTCTGGGGACCTAGACACCTCCAAAGGGAGATCCTGTTTTGAATTAAAAGCTCTCCCAGACACTCTCAAATATACATATTTGGATGAGAAGAAAATATATCCTGTTATTATCAATTCTAACCTTTCAGCGAAAGAGGAGGAGCGATTATTGGAGGTCCTTAGGAAACATAGAGCTGCATTGGGATATACTCTAGATGATCTTCAAGGGATTTCTCCATCTATTTGTCAACATACAATTAATCTTGAGCCTGATGTGAAGCCCGTTGTTGATCATCAATGAAGATTAAATCAAAAGATGAAGGATGTAGTAAGAAATGAGATACTCAAGCTTCTCGATGCAGGTATAATCTATCCTATTGCTGATAGTAGATGGGTTAGTCATGTTCATTGTGTTCCCAAAAAGGGAGGTATGACTGTTGTTGCTAATGATAATAATGAACTCATTCCTCAAAGAACAGTTGTAGGGTATAGAATGTGCATTGATTATAGGAAACTTAATAAGGCTACTTGAAAAGATCATTATCCTTTGCCTTTTATTGATCAAATGCTTGAAAGGCTGTCTAAGAATTCTCACTTTTGTTTCCTTGATGGTTATTCTGGTTTCTCTCAAATTGCTGTTAAATTTGAAGATCAAGAAAAAACTACTTTTACTTGTCCTTATGGAACTTACGCCTATAGACGTATGCCTTTTGGTTTGTGTAATGCACCTGCTACTTTTCAAAGATGCATGTCTGCTATTTTTCATGGTTTTTGTGAGGAAATTGTGGAAGTCTTCATGGACGATTTCTCCGTCTATGGAACTTCTTTCGACAATTTCCTCTATAATGTCAACAAAGTTTTGCAGAGATGTGAGGAGACCAATCTTGCTCTCAATTGGGAGAAGTGTCATTTCATGGTAAATGAAGGCATAGTGCTTGGACATAAGATTTATGAAAGGGGGATTGAAGTTGATAAAGCCAAAATTGAAGCAATTGAGAAAATACCCTATCCAAGAGACATCAAAGGTATTCGTAGTTTCTCGGTCATGCTGGTTTTTATAGGAGGTTTAATAAGGATTTTTCTAAGACGTCGCGGCCCCTCACTAATCTTCTTCAAAAAGATGTTCCATATGTTTTTGATGAAGATTGTAAGGAAGCCTTCGAGGTACTACAAAGAGCTTTAATCACTGCTCCTATAGTTCAACCGCCTGATTGGAATTTACCCTTTGAAATTATGTGTGATGCTAGTGATTATGCTGTAGGGGCCGTCCTTGGCCAAAGAATTGATAAGAATTTGAATGTAATTCATTATGCTAGTAAAACTTTGGATAGTCAGAAAAATTATGCAACCACTGAAAAGGAATTTTTAGCGGTCGTTTTTGCTTGTGATAAATTTAGAAAATATATTGTGGACTCTAAAGTAACTATTCATACTGACCATGCTGCAATTAAGTACCTTATGGAGAAGAAAGATGCTAAGCCTAGACTTATTAGATGGGTGCTTTTGCTGCAAGAGTTTGATTTGCATATTGTTGATAGAAAAGGTGCAGAAAATCCTGTAGCTGATAATTTGTCTAGAATGGAAAATATTCCTCATGATCCCATCCCTGTAAATGATAGTTTCCCTGAAGAACAACTTGCCGTCGTTAAGGTAACTTCTCATGATGCTCCTTGGTATGCTGATTATGCTAATTTTATTGTCTCGAAATTTTTGCCTCCAAGTTTTACTTATCAACAGAAAAAGAAATTCTTCTATGACTTGAGGCATTACTTTTGGGATGACCCACATTTATACAAGGAGGGAGCTGATGGAATCTTGAGAAGATGTATTCCTGAGCATGAACAGGAGGAGGTATTGAGAAAGTGCCACAATAGTGATTATGGAGGACATCACGCAGGTGAAAGGACTGCACATAAGGTTCTTCAATCAGGTTTTTATTGGCCTACTTTATTTAAGGATGCTAAAAAGTTTGTTTCATCTTGTCGTGGGGTTGTCACGGCAAGTCCTTCCTCAGGGAAGGTGAGTTCTGGGGCCATTGATGATCGAAGTATGTAGGAGTTGTTAATCTCGCTAAGGGACAAGGATTTACCCAGGTTCGGCCCCTCTTGTTCGAGGTAAAGACCTACTTCCTACTTCTCTTTATTGCTTGGACTAGTTCTCGATTACAGGGTTTCGACTCCTATCTGGGGAGTCGGCGACTACGGATTTCTCGATTCCTTGATTGCTTATCGATCTAAGGTCCAGGACCCCGCTTATAAAGGTGGCCGGGTCCCTGGATTTACAACTTACACCGAGTCACACTTGGGCACGGAGTCCTACTCTAGGTCTTGGCCTTCCAAGTTAGAACTCCGGGTTGTACTTGGACTCCTTCCTGACGAGTCCCTTCTCCGTCATGGGCCTTGGTCGGCTTGTCTCCAGCCCAGCCCATGTGACTTGATGTGCGACTCGGCTTTGGCCTTCTTGGTCTTGGCGGGTCTACTTTCCGGGTCCATGGGCCTACCTATAAAGTATCCCCTATCACATCTTGTGATGAGTGTCAAAGGGTCGGTAACATTAGTAGACGTAATGAAATGCCTATGAATTATTCTGTTGTTATTGAACCTTTTGATTGTCGGGGGTTTGACTTTATGGGTCCTTTTCCCACTTCTCATGGTAATACTCATATTCTCGTTGCTGTAGATTATGTGACTAAGTGGGTGGACGCTATACCAACTAAAATTGCTGATCATAAGACCTCCCTAAAAATGCTTAAAGAAGTTATTTTTCCTAGGTTTGGTATGCCTAGATATCTTATGACTGATGGAGGATCTCATTTTATTCATGGAGCTTTTAGAAAGGTTTTAGCTAAGTATGATGTTAATCACAGAGTCTCCTCTCCTTATTTGTTCTGAAATTGTGACAATCGACTTGTAATGACTTGCTTGTTAAACTGTGACAGTGTTGTGTCTTATCTATGCAAGTCATTGTTTGGTTCTTATAACCCATCTAATTATCCACTGATGAATAAGTAGGCCCTACATGACTTCCCTCACAGTTTGTGCTGACAAGCTCCCCATGTCTTATGTCCTTTAGGATTCATAAGAGCCGGAGACGAGTCATACCTGTAGATTAGCCATATTGTGCAGGATGCATCTGACTTACCAGCGAGAAAATTAGGTAAAGTTCGGCTACTGTGCCAGGTTCAAAGGTCTAAGCTTGACTTTCTTTTTGAAAAGCAAGCCCCCAAGAACCTTGATGATCAAATTTAAAGAACAAATCACACTCACTGGGTGACTCGACTAAAGAACTCATATTCACTGAAGTCGGCTTTATTTCCTTTGATCATAATAATTTGATTACATGTAGGCATGGCTCACTGGGCTCTTTGCCTTTCAACTCATGAAACTATTACAATTTAGGTATAGTAAGGACGTAACTGAGCTATGTTCCATGGCCTCTTTGCCTCTGCATAGGGATCTAGCGTATGAGCTGTGTCAGCTTCTTTGCTTTCACTTGCCGGCTCTCGTACATCCACTAGATAGTACGACCCATTGTGCAAATTCTTGCTTATGACGAACGGTCCTTCCCATGGTGGAGATAACTTGTGCATCCCTTCCCTGTTTTGGACTAGGCGAAGCACTAAGTCTCCTTCCTGGAAAGTCCGAGTCCTGATTCTGCGTGCGTGGTACCGCCGCAAGTCCTGCTGATAAACTGCTGACCTTTCAAGGGCTAATTCTCTCGCTTCTTCGAGTGCGTCCACCGAGTCCTGACGAGCGAGTTCATTCTCTGTTTCGACGTAATTGGCGACTCGTGGCGAGTCATGCAGCAAGTCGCTAGGCAGGACGACTTCTGCTCCATACACCATGAAGAAAGGTGTGAAGCCAGTAGATCTGTTAGGAGTCGTTCTTATACTCTAAAGTACTGCTAGCAACTCCTCAACGCAACTTCCAGCGGCTCTTACCAAGGGGACTCGGAGCCGAGGCTTAATTCCCTTCAGCAACTCCTGATTTTCCCTCTCTGCCTGTCCATTGGACTGTGGATGTGCTACTGAAGCTAGGTCGAGTCTGATGTTGTTCTCACCGCCGAACTTGGCTATCTCCCCGACTGATAAGTTGGTCCCATTATCTGTAATGATGATGTGAGGATATCCAAAGCGTGTTGCTATCTTCTTGAAAAATCTCACTGCTGATGCTCCGTCGACTCTGCTGACGGGTTCGACTTCCACCCACTTGGTGAACTTGTCAACTGCTACTAGCAGATGGGTCTTGTGACAGGGCGACTTTGAGAAAGGACCCACCATGTCAAGCCCCCAAACTGCAAACGGCCAAGTGATAGGAATAGTTCTGAGTTCTTGGGCTGGCACGTGGTCTTGCCTTGCGTACCTTTTACATCCATCACAAACTCGCACTATCTTTTCTGCGTCCAGATATGCAGTTAACCAAAAAAACCCGTGCCTGAAAGCTTTTGACACCAAGGATCTAGTGGATGCATGATGACCACAATCACCTGCATGAATCTCTTGCAGTATTTGCCTGCCCTCTTCTGGAGACACACACCTCTGGTAGACTCCAGTGACACTCCTTCTGTACAACTCGCCATCAATGACTGTGTAGGACTTGCAACGTCTGATGAGTTGCTTCCGTTTGACTTCATCCTTTGGGAGTTCACCCCGTAGGAGATATGCAAGGTAAGGCTCTGTCCATGCTGGGATTGCCCGAACCGCTGCCACAAGTGACGACTCTGGATCTGGGAAGGCTAACTCCTCCTCTGAAGGCAACTTGACAGATGGGTGGTGAAGTTCATCTCGACGAGAGCCGAGTCGTGATAACGCATCGGCGGCCTCGTTCTTATGTCTGTCAATATGATCTACTTGATAACCAGAAAAGAACCCGGCTACCTGTTCAACTGCTCTTCTGTAAGCCGCCATATTCGCATACTTCGAGTCCCAGGTTCCAGATACTTGCTGAGCCACGAGGTCTGAGTCCCCGAAGCACCTGATACGCTTGATGTTCATCTCCTTAGCCAAACGCAGGCCGTGTAACAAAGCCTCATACTCTGCCATATTGTTTGTACAATCAAAATGCAACTGAAGGACATATGCCAACTTATCTCCTTTCGGTGAAGTTAAAACCACGCCGGCTGTCGTGGGGTTGTCACGGCAAGTCCTTCCTCAGGGAAGGTGAGTTCTGGGGCCATTGATGATCGAAGTACGTAGGAGTTGTTAATCTCGCTAAGGGACAAGGATTTACCCAGGTTCGGCCCCTCTTGATCGAGGTAAAGACCTACTTCCTGCTTCTCTTTATTGCTTGGACTAGTTCTCGATTACAGGGTTTCGACTCCTATCTGGGGAGTCGGCGACTATGGATTTCTCAATCTTATCGATCTAAGGTCCAGGACCCCGCTTATAAAGGTGGCCGGGTCCCTGGATTTACAACTTACACCGAGTCACACTTGGGCACGGAGTCCTACTCTAGGTCTTGGCCTTCCAAGTTAGAACTCCGGGTTGTACTTGGACTCCTTCCTGACGAGTCCCTTCTCCGTCATGGGCCTTGGTCGGCTTGTCTCCAGCCCAGCCCATGCGACTTGATGTGCGACTCGGCTTTGGCCTTCTTGGTCTTGGCGGGTCTACTTTCCGGGTCCATGGGCCTACCTATAAAGTATCCCCCATCACATCTTGTGATGAGTGTTAAATGGTCGGTAACATTAGTAGACGTAATGAAATGCCTATGAATTATTCTCTTGTTATTGAACCTTTTGATTGTTGGGGGTTTGACTTTATGGGTCATTTTCCCACTTCTCATGGTAATACTCATATTCTCGTTGCTGTAGATTATGTGACTAAGTGGGTGGAAGCTATACCAACTAAAAGTGCTGATCATAAGACCTCCCTAAAAATTCTTAAAGAAGTTATTTTTCCTAGGTTTGGTGTGCCTAGATATCTTATGACTGATGGAGGATCTCATTTTATTCATGGAGCTTTTAGAAAGGTTTTAGCTAAGTACGATGTTAATCACAGAGTCTCCTCTCTGTATCATCCTCAAACTAGTGGGCAAGTTGAATTAATAGAGAAATTAAACTAATCTTGCAAAAGACCGTTAACAAGTCTAGGAAGAATTGGTCTAAAAAACTTAATGTTGCTTTATGGGCCTATAGAACTGCTTATAAAAATCCTATGGGTATGTCTCCTTATAAAATGGTTTATGGGAAGGCATGTCATTTGCCTCTTGAATTAGAACATAAAGCTTTTTGGGCTGTTAGACAACTTAATTCTGATCCTAATCTTACCGGTAAAACTAGGTTGCTTAAATTGAATTCCTTAGATGAGTGGAGAAACGAGGCTTATGAAAGTGCTCATTTATTTAAGGAAAAGTAAAGAGATGGCATGATAAGAGAATTTTGAAAAGAGAATTTAATGTTGGTGATAAAGTGCTTTTGTATAGGTCTCGTCTCAGATTTTTTGCCGGAAAATTGCTATCAAAATGGGAGGGACCATTCATATTTGAGGAAGTCTATCGCTCCGGAGCTATAAAGATTAATAATCTTGACGGAGAAAAACCTCAGGTGGTGAATGGTCAGTGACTTAAGCACTACATCTCCGGTAATCCCATGGAAAAGGATGCTGATGTTATTCAAGTGGTCTCTCCAGAAGAACTCATCGAAACCAAATACCGGAAGACTCCAGAATCAGAAAATGAATAGTTAACTGTTTCGATAAGTAAAGTGTCTCGGAAAATTCCAGAAAATTTATATTATTTATTTCTCGAAAATTAGGAAAATTCGGAGACTGGACGGAGTACGAGACGGGGTCCAGGAGGCAGAGGCGGCCCTCTGCCGTGGCCCCACCCCAGGCCGCAGTGGGGACCCGCCCCTGGCCTCTGGACACCGCCTCCGACTCCGCCTAGTCCCGTCGCCTTCCTTTTATTGCAAAACTTTTTGCTATATATTTTCCCGAATTTTTAGAGAAGCGTATCCTGTGTTTTGTCATGTTTTGTCTCTGGTTATTTCTGTCAGGGTCTCGAAGCTTTAGATCATGGCATCCTCTTCCAACCCCGACAACACCGGCAACGATGATCAAGGCATGGATTTTAAAGGAACTGAAGGAACGGAGGAAGTGTTCGAGAACGTGCCCCATGATGATGGAGAGGAGTTCGAAGAAGACCAACGCCAATACCCCTACGCCACGGTAGCAAGGATTTGGGTGAAAAAGAATCCTTCTGTTTTTTAGAAAAGGGAGTGGCTACAGAAGGCTGATAAAGGCCCGCGTAGGAACTCTGCTGGGAGATCTCCCTTTTCTCGAACCAGAAATCCTTTTCATACTTTAATCCATAACCATCAGCTTGAAACTGTTCCGTTTGGAGAGTTACCTTCTGCTTGGGATATAGATCGTACTCATGCAGGATGTGGGAGCTCCAACACAGATAATGAGGATGGCTGGGGGAGAGCACAAGATGATTGGGACTCGCCTATTGGGTCGCTAAGAATTGAGAGTAACACGGAGATGATCCGCAATCTTGGCTATCAGCTTGAGGAGTTAAAATAAACCATTGAGAGGCTCATACGGATCATCGACCCATCTCCACCGCGGGAATAAATTTGAGCACTATGGGTAACGGCACTCCCTTGGCTTGTTCCAAGCTTGGGGGAGTGCCCCGGTATCTTTATCTTATGTCTTTTATTTTTCGCAGTCTTGTGAGTCGTATCATGAGTAGAGAAGTTATCTTGGTTTTGCATTGTGTCTTGTCACTCCTTGTGAGTCCTTTGTATCCGTTGGTGTGTGGTTTTCTATAATGGAATATAAATGAGAAATATCTTTTATTCTTCTTCACTTTATATTTTATTATGGCAATCTCTCTCATCTGCTGATCTTGTGGTAAGTAATGATTTGACATTGGGTGCATGAGTAGAAGTTTATTCGGTATTGATAAGCATGGCTTCGTTTAAATTGCAATAATTTCTTTGGTGCTTGAGTAGAGAAGAAGAATTTAATTGCAAATACACTATCTTGTATGTCTTACATGCTTGTGAACCTTCCAGCTCATACACCTTTGTATTAGATTTATTTCTGACAGTGATGATAAGCTTTATGTTGCATGCTTGACATATTGTTTTTGATAGCATAGTTGATTTACATCTCTCAACACTGTTTGTTTGCTTTAAAGCCTTTCTAGCCTAAAGCCCTGTATTGAGTGTATGGTTCACTCGTGCATCCAATTCCCAAAGCCAAACTTTCTTGCCAGCTGTGTCCACCATATCTACCTATGCATGGTATTTCTTGCCATTCCAAGTAAATTTGTCATGTGCTACCTTTAAAAATTCAAAATACTTCTTCTTTGTGCCTCTGTTTAAGCTCATGAGGGAGCAGTAGAGATCTAGATATAACTTGTGACGAGCAAGGTCATTTCCCCCCTTTCACCCGGTGTTGATGGATTACGTCTTCACTTGAATCAACCCGAGAGCAGCTTAAGCAAAATATAAATATAACTCACAATTCTCCTCCGCGCAATGCAAATCTGAGAAATCAGCCCAAACATTGGACAATGGTGAAACCAAGGAGAAAGAAGAGCGTACTCGCTCTTCTAAGAACCAGCTGCTCTCACAAGTCTAAAAACCTTGCTTGTCATGGGGGACTAGATAGCTTCTCTGTTGTGAAGTCGTTGACGAAAGCATGCATACCTCAAAATCATTTTACTTCTGTTTTAAAAACCAAAAAGCTCTAGCACATGATTAATCCCTGCTTCCCTCTGCGAAGGGCCTCTCTTTTACTTATTGTTGAGTCAGTTCACCCACCCCCTCTACCTTCTACAAGCAAACCCACAGTGTTGAATTTTGATGTTAAGCAAGTATGATATCTACATTATGTCTTTTATGTCTCATGATAGTTATTCATTTTTCTTATGTCAGTTCTAACTCTTTTATAAGGATATAGCTTTGACGATTTGCAACTCGTGGGAAGATGACCGGATGGTTGAAGCATTTAAATGAATCTTTCTTGAAATATGAGATGATAAGTATAATTGTTTCTTAAGCGGAGTCTCGTTTTGTCTTTGCTTAATAAATTTCTGTCTTCTATCACCTTAACATGTTGTAGTTACATTACTTGTCTTCGAAAAGCTTTATGAGAGAAATGTTGCTGTTTAAGATATATCTTTGTTTGATGAGTAAATACTGATGCTTCATGTTCGTATTCTTTATTTATCGACACTTCACTCTATAAACCTGTGGTCATGTTTACCGAGTTCAGTTTTCGCTTGGGGACAAGCGGAGTCTAAGCTTGGGGGAGTTGATACGTCCATTTTGCATCACTATTTTACATCATAATTTATCTTTATTCATTGATATATTTCATATTATGATGCAATACTTATGTTATTTTATCCCATTTTGCATGTTTGGCAATTATTGGAGATGCATCCGTCGGAGCCTGGAATCAGCTGGAAAAGTACCTGTCAAGACACCTGACTTCGGAAGCCCCAAAAATTCCAGGAAAATTCAGAGCATAATATTTCGGGAAATAAGTCACGGAGCCAGAAGGGGGCGAAGAGGCGAGCAACAGGGGCAGGGGCGACCCCCTACCGCGGGTCCACCCTAGGCCGCGAGTGGGGCCCGCCCCTGGTCCCTGTGGCCCCTCTCCGGCTCCCCTTCGGCGTATTATTCACCCTTGACCTAAAAACATCGTGGGCATCGACGAGGAATTTTTCCGCCGCCTCCACGAGGCGGAAACCAGACAGAGAGAAGAAGAGCTCCGGCAGGGAGAAAGCTGCCGGGGAATTTCCCTCCTGGAGGGGGAAATTGCTGCCATCGTCATCGCCATCACGCCAAGCATCATCGGGATCATCATCAACATCATCTCCACCATCAGCACCATCATCACCGCCGTCATCCCATCTCATCTCGCTGTAACAATTATCATTGTGTTGCTATTAGTTCATCGGAATCGTATCCCGGGCGTTGATTACCACTTGTAGTTGATGCTTGAGAGTTTTATTGGTGAATTATCATTACAATCAGATTGTTGCCCTTATTCATATCACCTCTGATCATGATCTATATGATGTCTTGTGAGTAGTTCGTTTGGTTCTTGAGGACATGGGGAAAGCCTAGTTGCTAGTAATTGCATAATGTTGAGTAATATTTAATGGTTTGATTTATGTTGTGGTGTTATTCCTCTAGTGGTATCGTGTGAACGTCGACTACATGATACTTCACCTTTCAAAGGGCCTAGGGGAATGCATAGTGTATTTAATTTGCTTATGGTAGGGTTGCAGGAGTGACAGAAACCTAAACCCCAATTTGTGAACTAGTGCACTAGGGAGCGTACGGTCTCGGAGTTTAAGGCTGTTGTTAGGTTTTTATCTTAATTACTTTCTTGTAGTTGTGGATGCTTGCAAGGGGTTTAATGACACGTATGTATTTGTCCAAGTAAGGGCGGTGCATTAGCATAGGTCCACCCACACAGCACTTTATCAAAATATTGAAGGTTAATCACCGGCGTGCAATGAAACTGGCTAGACAGAAACTTCCATGTGTCCTCGAGAACGTTTTAATCTTCATAAGTAACACAACCGGCCTGTCCTTTGAGCTTAAAGGATTGGGCTATTTGCTGCAATTATTGTAGCACTCTTTTATTTACTTATTCTTCATTCGTTCTTTAAATTAAAAATCGAAAAACATTTCTCTTTTAGTGCTTGCAGTGAAAACTTGCTGAGAACTACGTGCCAACACCTTCTGCTCCTCGTTGGGTTCGACACTCTTACTTATCGAAAGGACTACGATAGATCCCCTATACTTGTGGGTCATCAGTATGCGTAAGGTCGGTCCGGGCCGCTTCATCAAGCAATTCAATAGTATGAACAAGTGCACGTGAGAGGGTAACAAATATAGTATCGATGCCCACATTCCACATGTGTTCTAACCATACCAGCAATACTACGCATAGATCGGCTCTGATACCACTGAAGGGGTTCGTAGACGGAATTTTTTTTTCTATCTAACGCAACACCAAAACTAGCCAGGACCTATCTATTAGTAATGCGGTAACAGGACGGTTTCGGCGACATACCTCTTGTAGACTGAAAGCGTTTAACGTTCGAGGGCGAACATGGATGATGTAGTCGAACTGTAGCCAACCTCAAGGTCGTGACGATCCTGGCGCGACGACCGGTGCCGCAATGGCACCTCGGAGTACTCACACACGTACGGTGTATGACGATGACTCCCGGTCCCTCCGATCCCATCGAGGTTGCGGAAGTAGATCTTCTGGCGGAATTTCGGCAGCGCGACGGCGTGCTGCGGGGAAGATATCTCTCTCGTGCGCGGCTCTTCTTGGAGCCACGGGGTACGAGAGAGGTGGAGAGGTGGTAGGAGGTGTCGTGGGATTTATTGGATTTTCTCCAATTTTTTGGCTTTATTAAAATCACCACGTGGCACCCATATATATAGGTGGAAGAGGGCTCCCCTCGTCCTTAGCTCCCCCATGTGGGACTAAAGGAGGAGGGGAAGGAGGTGGTGCGGTCAGCCCCTTGGCCGGCCCCCCATGTGGCCGAATTGGCCATGGGCCATGGGGCCCATCCGCCCCTCCTTGCTCCCTTTGGGTGGCCGTCCCCCTAGTGGGCCTCTTCCTTCTGGAAGTGGCCCATTAAGGTGGGCTGCCCCCATAATTCGAATTAAAACCTTTTTAATTAATAAATAACTTTATTAAATCAATAAATAAATATATAATTCTCCAATTAATATATTTATCTATTATTTAATTTATTTATTATAATATATAAATATTTAATTCTCCAATTAATTATTTATACATTATTGAATTTATTTCCACCAATATGAATATATATAATTCTCCAATTAATATATTCATATCATATATATAAATTCCTGTGACTCCGAAACTCCTTTTGGATCACTCCGATACTCCTTCGAATATCTCCGGAACTCTTCCGGTTCTCTCCTATCCTATCTTCAATAATTCCAACACTACCAGAACGATCTCCTAGCGTTGTCAAACCCTTAAGTGTGTTACCCTACGGTTCGGGAACACTCCAGACATGATCGAGACTCCTCTCCGATCAATGATCATCAGCGGGACTGGGATGCCCATAATGACCCCTGTGCATTCCACGAAATAACTTTGTCGTTGAACCATAAACATAGATTCTCATTCCCTTTGCTAACGCGATACTGACTTGCCCGAGATCTGATCATCTAGCATCTCCATGCTCAGTTCTACCTTGTTACCGATCAAGTCTCATTCAACTCGTTCCCATGATCTTTCATCCCCATGACCTAGTCATACGATGCGCAGCTTATTTGGATGAAGACTCACCAAGTGGGCGCAGAGTATCTCTCCATCACGCGGAAGTGCAAATCCCGCTTCTTGATAGATACTTCTCAACATACCACCTTTGCATATCTGAGCTGCACCTTTATGATCACCATGTTACGGTGTGACGGTTGATACAGTCAAGGCATCCTCCGGTGATAGGATTATTATCTCACGGTCCAAGGAATAAGTATCACGTTTCCTAATTATCACAACGGTGAACTTCGTGACTTGATCGCATTGTGATAATTGATATTGGGTAACGTCCATCACTTTCTTTCACCCAATGAAATGACTCCATTGTCAATTGGCATAAATGCCAATGATTGGGAAACCTCAATCATCGGTTGACCAATGAACTAGCGTATCCATATACATGCCAGGGACCTGGTTGTTTATATACCACACATGTATTAATGTTTCCTTTTAATACAGTTCTAGCATGATATAAAACTAATTATAAACTTTAATGAGATATTACAATAAACTCCTTTATTTATTTTGACTCTAGGGCATATCTCCAACAAGAAGATCACTAGGGTTGTAGCCCTACCTTCCTTTTTCGCGTCCTCGAGTTCAAATCTGGGCACAAAATCTTGAGATCCGCCGCACCTATGGTGAGAGAGGGGCGGAAGTAGGTTGTGACGGCTAGGATTCGCTCTGTCCCGCGAGGGAAGCAACATAAGGAGCACCTCTTTCTTTCGTTTGTCAGTGGTAGAAAATTGAAAAAGTTGCATTTCATAATACGACACAATTCATTTAGCCCTTCAACTGAATTTTTAGCTACTCTTTAGTAACAATTTGGGACACCACATCAACTTGAGTTTGATGTACCATAAGTGATAAATGATTGTTCTGGTTAAGAAAGAATATGGAGTGAGGGGACAACGATATATGCAGAACTTTTGACATATGTGGGATGATTGGTATGGTTGAATTTAGGCACTGTCCAAGGGAGGCCAACAAAGCACCTCAAAACATTACAAAATTTCTTATGATAATAACTTAAGTCGTATTTGGGATGATGATCCACCTGATTTTCTTGTAAGCTCGATTGTGGACGATATAACTCTGTTGCCAAATCAATAAAATCGGCATGATGGCTTTCTCTAAAAAAATAATACTCAATGTTTACCTACACACTTAGGTGGGCACTTTTAAGTGCCAACTTTGCCGCCCCCGTCTATAGGTGGTCAAACGAGCTGGTATGGCCACATCTGCATATGAATAGGCCTGACACGACGCGGCACATGGCACTCCGTTTATAAGCGGTCTGTGCCGTGCTAGGCTATGGGTCTCGCCTAGAGTCCTAAACACGACTCCTTTATTAAACGGGCCGGCCCATTTAACCCTCCTGGGTCCTGACCTAATCTTTTCTTCTGTTTGAGTTATTTTCGGCCTTTTTAAGCCTAATTTTCGAAATAAATTCAGAAAAACAAATAAAAAAGGTCCGCGTGCCGTGCCATACTCCCGTCCTTCCTTCCGCCACATCCCCATCGCCTCGCCGGCCAGAGTCACGGGCGGAGCCAGCAGGGGGTCGAGGGGGGTCGACCGACCCTGCTCACATTTAGCGACAAAAAAAATAGCTACTGGCCGAATCGTTCTGCTCGCGAGTCTCGAACCCAACCCAGGCACCCAGCTCCCAGCACATCGCGCCCTGCCCCGCCGCCGCTGCCGGCCGCCACGCCCGCCGCGCGCCCTGCCCCGCCGCCACGCCCGCTGCGCCGCGCCGCCGCCCGCCGTGCGCCCTGCCCCGCCGCCACGCCCGCTGCGCCGCGCCGCCGCCCGCCGTGCGCCCTGCCCCGTGCCCCGCGCGCCCCGCCGCGCCTGCCTACCCCGCCCGACGCCCTGCCCCGCCACGCCCTGCCCCGCCACGCACGCCGCGCCCTGCCTGCCCGGCTGCCCCGCCACGCCCGTGCCGCTGCAGTGCCGCTGCCTGCCGCACGCCTGCTGGCTCCGCCCGTCGGCCCGTGTAACAGATCGGGAATTCGGGATAGGAGGAGGTGATTCTCTATTTCTCTCCTCAACCCGGCCTAGCACTAGCAGTCTAGCACTCTAGCACACACCTCGCATCCTCGCCGGCAGGCCATTGCTGATTTGCTGTTTGTTGATGATTCGTGCAGGTGCAGGCCATTGCTGATAGGAGGAGGTGGTCAGCTGTTTGTTGACCGGGATAGGAGGAGGTGGTCAGCTGTTTGTTGATGGATTCCGACGAGGAGGCGGCCTGGCTAGAAGAAGAGGAGGCAATTGAAAAGAGGAGGCAGCTGAGGCAGCTCTATTGGCTGAAGAAGAGGAAGCAGCACGGAAGAAGACACGTCTAGAGGTTGATTTCCCTCCTTTATCTTCAGTTTTGAGAAAGATATATTTGCCAAAATTGATGACAAGAAGATTATGCTACGCTTTCATTCCTACAGCAACCGTAGAGGTCATCTTCCTCGGGGCTTTCGTCTTCCAAGCTTAGATGCAACTTAATGGTATGATACTATCTTATCAAAATGTAGCTCTATTTTGTTGTTCTTGTTCTTTATAGTCATTTTGTTGTTGTACTTGATGAAATATGCAAATTGAATCTGTTTGTACCTCTTTTGTTGAATACATTTGTTCTTTTCGATCAAAACAAATTTTAGAGCTTAGTTTCGACCCCCCTCAGTTCAATTCCTGGCTCCGCCACTGGCCAGAGCGCTGCCTCCCCACCATCCCCGGCCAGCGGGCAGCCTTCCTCGATCCAACCGTCCCGCGGACAGAGGCTGGAGAACAGTGGAGCCCACTGCGCCGTCGAACGGCGGCGGCCACAGACCGGAGCTTCTCGCCGCCGGCGTACAGAGTAGTGAGTACCCGGACCAGCAGCCTCCGGGTCAGGGGAGCGGGGAACGTATAGTAGCACGACCACTCCATCTTCCTCGCCCGCGTCAACATCCTCGCTGGTCTCCCGGCGCATACACTTCACTGAATCTCAGGTATCAAAATCAGTTGACCTCTGACAGTTAATTTAGACAGTCGTCTCTGTTGTTCTGTAAATAACGAGAGCTAGCACACTTGAATGACTTATTTGTCGTCAATGATTGAATAGATTACTGCCCCATTAACATATAGGACTCCCTCCCCTTGAGTTTTGCAAATTCATCTGTTTGCATCAACTGATGGATAGAAATCACAAGTAGTCTCCATGAAGTTACATTGTCGTTTTCTCGTCACTTAAAAGCTTACGTCCCCAACATAAAGTTCAGAGTATACTACACTTTTCTTTGCTTAATAGATAGATGATCAAAAGTTCCAACACAGTGTTGATGTCAGTTCATTTTCTCCTTTAGCTTCGCCCTAAGTAATTCAGATATCTCAAGGATGCAATCACAGGCTCAGGCACTTCCAGATTTATTTAGTATCCCGTAAACCAGAGAAGTGAAAGAAAAGGAAAAATGCAAACCCACAGACGAACTGAGTTAGAAAATAGGGGTGTACCAAAATGCACAAATTTTGGAATTAGCAAAATTAGAGATCAAAGCGTGGACGAAATGAACGGAATGAGCAATGGAGCCTTGGTCCGATGTGGTGTTACACGGCGGCGTAGCTGTACAGCTGAGGGCGCAGACGGCAGCGGCTTTGCAAGGCCTGCCATACATACAACTCATCGGCGCCCGCCTCCAGCCTCGGCACCCTCCGGTAGTGCTCCCCAATGTTGGAGGTCTCCCAGTTGCTGTCAACAGCAGTGCGGCCGCGGCCGATCTAGGGCAACATTGACGACGGTCGGTCGAAGCCACGGCCACTTCGGCCAGGGCGACCACAACCCATGCGTGCCTGCGCGGGCTATGGGTAAGCTGCATCTGTCCGCTAAGGGTAGAAGCAGCAACAGGACACAGCCCTGTTCTAATTCACTGGAATGAAATAAAATGTCACTGCAGGTAATTTACCGTGAGGTCATTCATCGTAGACCAGTAATTGTATGAACTAGAAATATTCGTTTGAAAGATGATGTTCCTCCAAGCATCAAATCTTTGTTCGTCCTCGAAAGAAGATAAGATTCCTGTTTCTGTATGAGAAGAAAAACGTACAAGTGGTTACACAACCGTAGGTAGCAAGGCAAGAGCTCAACTCTGACTGTATTAAAATGGTGACATCTACTAATCACATAATATCCAGGTAACTGAGGTAACCAGTGAGAACAACAGATGATTAGCATCATGAGAAAGTGCAGCCAAATCAGAAAGTAGGATTAGTCAACAAATAGATATGAAAAATTATAAAAATATTGCTCGTGGCATGCTACGTATAGCACACATACAACAGATCAGCAACACAAATCAAAACTGCAAATGCGCATGCACACACAGAAAATGAGAAACTGCACATTGATCGAATGCAACGGTTTCAATCATCGGTTGTCTGGCATGGTGTGGAATTTAGTCCGAGTTCGACGATAAAAACATAGCAGTGGCACTACGGCTGGAAGGGGATGAGCCCTCGACCAGAGGTAAAATTAAGGGGCTGAGACAGATTCGATGTAAAATGTCCATATTATTCTATAACACCCTGTAAAATCAACAGTTGGATAGGGCTTACAGCTCATTCAAGGGGAATGAGAATGTAGGGGGGGTGTATTCAAAATCCAATGACAGGTAGAACACAAAAGAACAGATGTAATAAACAAACAAACCGATAAATTAAGATGAACAAGCAGTGCTAATTTACCTCTGGACACGGAAGAACTGCTGACATTTATCTCCAAGTTATAGGGGTCAGCGGTGTACAATACATACAATTTTCTTGGATTAGCTCCTTCACGTGCGTATGCCTTGACATGCTCGACATGGCTGAATTTGTGCCACTCAGGGCCAGATTGCCCCACAGCTATGGAAGCGAGCATAGCTAGGCTGCAGTGTAGTTCCAAATGTCTTAGCTTTATATCTCCCAAGTATTCTGGGAGTCTCTCCATGTTGGTATCATTGAGCATGAGCCTCTGAAGTGCAGGAACACCCTCCAGCGCCTTCAGCTTTGGGCAGTTGACGATGGTAAGCTTCTGCAGTCTAGGGAGATTAGTGATCCTCTCTAGGTCAAGGTTTGTAGTCACTGCCAGATCGACGAGAGATGAAAAGTTCTCTAGAGAGATGAGACACTCGACATTTTCTATGGATAATACACTCAAAACCCTTGCCCGGAAGGTAAGGCCGGGAGGAAGACACCTCAATTTGCAGTGCTTTAGCATAAGCTCCTGCAAGGCAGGAAATGCTTGCACCGTCTCCTCCCACTCCCACTCCTCCCATTCCGTCATTCGCAGCAAAACCATCTTGTTCAAACATGGAAATGCAGCCACTTCCTGGGATGGACGAGGACTGTGGTGGTGATCATTGGACAACAAGAATTCATGTCCAACACGCTTGATGGCTGGAGCATGGTTAATCTGAATGAACTCCAAATAGGGGAGCTGACACAAGCCATCAGGAAGTTGTGTGCAGCAAGCCAAGTCTTTTGCGTATAGAATTCGCAAGCTCTTGAGAGACACATTTGATGATGACATCATCCACCTTGGGAGATGTCGCCCACAATATCCTTCAATGGAAAGATATTCTAGGCTGGTTGGAGGGCAGAGCTCATCAAAAACCTTCTCTATGTGTTTTTTCTCTTCCTCAGAGACACTATTTTTCACTTCAGTCTGCCCATCATCTCTCAATCTACTGCCCAAGTATAGGTTGGTGAGATGCACCTTCTCACCAAGTTTTGCCTTTGCTGTAGACGAGGGAGCAGTTGCATTCTCTAATCGATGTAGTCCAAGGTCCTTGAGCATCGAAAGAGGGTGCAACTCTTCCAAGCTGCACCAGTCACCATCCTCTTGGGTTGGGAACCCACGCAATACCCTCAAATTTGTTAGAGCACAGAAATCCCTAGGTATGGAATTTATACTTGTTTTCCCGAAGTTAAGATACCTCAGCTGCCATAACTTTACAATGCTATGTGGAAGTTTCACAAATTGTTGGCTTCCTTGGAGGTTAATGAACTGCAGGAATTTCAACTTCCCAATGTTATCTGGCAGACAAGATATATCCGAATTTTGTAGGGACAAGTACCTAAGGTGCTTGAATTTATGCAAAGATTTAGCCAATGCTACAACACCTGCAGAATTTGTGTGTAGAGTTCGTAAACATGGAAAATGAACCACATAATCACCATGCTTTATGTTTATGGGGCCAACTGATATAAGTGTTCTCAGTGTCGTTTGTGTTTGTAAAGAACTCCAGTCTAACCCATCTGACTCCGATGCTCTGCTTTCCAGGGATAACCGAAGAAAATTCCTTGCACGAAGTTTACTAACAATATTACGGTCACCACTGAGAGCTGTTAGTGCCTCATCTCTAGCCACAAGTTGAGCAAATGAGCGAACAACATCATGCATGTTGCAAACACCATGATCAGCATACTGTGCATCTGGCTCTATAAGGTTCCTCTGTATCAGCTCCTTATAGTACTTACTTCCTAATTCTTCTAAGTCGTTTGTTGATCCATGAAGAAATCCTTCACCAATCCACATGCCAATGATGTCAAATCTATAGAAAACAGCAGATTTGGGGAGAAGGGAGTAGTATAGAAAGCATTGCTTAATGCAAGAAGATAAATCTTCATAGCTTAAATATACTGCATGGTTCAACTCTTCGGGCAGTTCAGAGACCGACCATATAGAATCATGAAGAACCATCTCCCAGTCACGGTGTATTTTGTCTTTCTGACACAAGAGTCCTCCCATTACTTTGATAGCAAGAGGTAAACCATCACATTTTGCTACAATTTGTAACCCAATATCCTTGAGTTTATCAATTTGATGTCCATCTGTTTCACTAGAGACTATCTGCAGGAAGTTTAAACCCAATTTAGGACATACAACAAGAGAAAAATAAAGGTATGTTAGCTGCTAGTGTCAGTTTAATTTTACTTGTAATAAGCTCGTGAATAAATGAAAACTAAAGGCAAACCAGTTAACACACAACCTAAGCTGAGTTGTCAATCGAATGAATTGGTACCAGTGACGTTGCTATCAAGAGGGATACCTAAGACGTGATCAACAACCATCATAACATGCTTACCAAACAAGATGCTCGGTTTCTTAGTTTCTTTTAATCAAGACAATTGGTTTAATTTACCATCTACAGTGACTAAGCAAATTACTCACATAATTATGCAGATAGATATTTCAATACATACATCATAATTATGCAGATAGATATTTCAATACATATATCCACAACTCTAGAGAACAGAGTTGGTAGGAGCATTCCCATATGTTTGACGTATGAGTGATTTTCGTCCAATAAGCTTGGTGCATGATTTTTCCAAGATACTTACAGCGATGATGACAAACAGGCTCAGTCCGCGCCTCAAGGAGTTGGTTTCCTCGAACCAGAGTGTGTTCGTGATGGGGCGAAGGATTCAAGGTAACTTCTTCGTAGTTCAGCAATCCACATAACTCTTTCATCAGAAAAGTGCATTCCTTACTGCTCAAATGGATATCTCCAAAGCATTTGATTTAGGGCCCGTTTGGCACCTGTCATTTCATTTCATTTGGACCAAATGAAATGAAATAAATTCTAGACAAATGACAGGGTTAGGGACAAGAATTGACTTAACATAGCAAAGTCATTCTCTGGAATTCCAAATGAAATGACATTCCAATTCCATAACATCCAAACAGATTGAGCATGGAATCTGAAAATGAATTCCATACAAATGATGGGATCCAAACGACCCCTGGTATGGCAATTCTTGATGGAAGTACTACAACAATATGGGTTTGACCCCCAGTGTCGGGAGATGATTGCGTTTTTCCTTCACATTTCAGGTTCTAGGGCTCCGGTAAATGACAGTCTGGGTGAAATAATCTCTCATGCAGTGGGCTTACGACGGGACCCCTTCTCCCCAATGATATTCCTGCTGGCCATTGAGGTTTTCAATGCTATGATAAAATGTTGTGATGATCTACTGATCCTCAGACCGCTCACGTAGGTGGGGATTAAACTCATTGCTTACTCTGCTAGAGACTAAAGTTCAAACTCTTTGATAGATACCCCTGATGATCACCTTGATGTCTGGTTTTCATATATGGCGATGGATCTCCCTCCCTGGCTGCTTAACACGCTCAATAAGATTAGCCGCGACTGTTTTTGGAGTGGCATAAAATGTGCAAGGTGTGGTGAACGTGTGGTGGCTTGGACACTGTTTGATCTCCCAATTGTATGGATTTTAGGCATCCTAAATCTAAAAGTGATTGGTGATGCACTGCACTCTAAATGGTTATGGGAGGCTAAAACTTCAGCTGCCGTGGTCTCAGGTGGATCTGGTGGTGTAGAAGGAGGTGACGGAAATCTTCATGACA
>QRDG01002048.1:0-76340 GCA_012064385.1 Puccinellia tenuiflora
CAGATCATGGCCATGGCGGATTCACGACGCGGCGGCCATTGACCGGCTCCGAGTGCAGATCGGCCACGAGGTCTTCGCGCAGTGCCCGCCGGGCTGGAGTTCTGCCGGTCGTCGTTGCGCCGCAGCGCCGCACACGATGCATGCTATTGAACATGTCATGGGCGGCCGCCGCGAGCAGGTGCGAGTGGCAGCTGCAGGCGGCCGACAGGGCGTGCGAGGGCGCGAGGGGTGCACGGCGGGCGCTGACTCGGTTCGCGCCGTGGCCGTCAACGTTCGGCGTGGCGCAGGACGCGGAGGCACTTGGCGCTGCTCCGCCTGCTCATCGCGCTCGTGCTAGCCGACCTCGCTGATGACGTGGATCACATGTTCGCAGGGAGACTCCAAGAGGAAGTTATGATGCAGCAAAGCAGCAGTTTCACTTGATTATAAAACCAAGTTTGTCAGATCCAGTAGGACTTGGAGAAGGCTTAGCGAGGTGTCAATCTACTTTGGCGCTTGTAGATTAACGCGGAGATGCACACAATCACAAACAATTACTTTGCCCCTAACGAAATAGAGAGGTTGTCAATCTCTCCGGCTTGCTGAACACAAAGGATTAAATATGTGGATGTAAAATATGATGAGAGTGAAATAGGACCAGCGAGCAAATGATGATGAAAAACTATGAAAATTGTTGTAAGCAATGTAGGAAAATAGGACCGGGATCCACAGTTCGCTAGAGGTGTCTCTCCAAATATATACATGATGGATAAACAAATTACAACATGGCAATTGACAGAATTGTGGGCGCAAACAAGGCTATCATAAAATAATATAGTTCACCGTTTCAATTAATATGGGCATTACGTCAAAATACATAGACCGTTTCTGACTGCATCTATGACTAATAATCCACCTTGGGATCGCTATTCAACATGTCACCTAAAAAGTATTAAGTTGTAAGCAACAGATCATTGCAATAACCAAAGTGCATAATGTAAGCAATGTAAATAACACAAGCAAATCACACCGCTGTTTTCTCCCTAGTGGCAACAGCACATCTCTCATCTTAATCGTTTCTGTCAGCCCGAGCTCAGACAAGAGAGCATGAACCCATTATCTAGCATAAATACTCTCTCATACAATACTAATAATTACTTGGCCAAAGCATCCACTAGCATCGGAGAGCATGCAAGATCATAGATGAAACACAACACATAGATGAACAAAAGCAATGACTTACACAATTCATCAGACCCATGCAAACATAATCATGTAACAGTTACAGATAATATGATCTTGATCATGATAGGCAGCTCACAAGATCTAATCAATGGAGTACAAGGAAGAGAGACAACCATCTAGCTACTGCTATGGATACGTAGTCCCGTGGTGGACTACTCACGCATCTCTCCGGAGGCAGGCATGGTGGTGTAGATGCCTCCGGTGTCGATTCCCCTCTCCGGCAGGGTGCCGGGAAGAGCTGCAGAACCCTCCCGAACTAGGGTTGGAGATGGCGGCGGCCTCGGACGTCTTCTGGAAATATGATCTGGTGTCCTAGGGTTTTTGCGTCGAGGGGGATTTTATAGGCGAAGAGGCGACGCGAGGAGGCGAAGGAGGCGCCCAGGCGGGCCCCAGGGGCCGCGCCTAGAGGGCGTCTGGAGCCCCTGGGGCTCCCCTCCGGGCGTCCTTCGGGTTTCGTCTTTGTTTCATATAGGAAATAATTCCTGTAAATTTTCAGCGCGTTCCGAGAAACTTTTCAGAACAACTTTTCTGAAACAAAAAGACAGCAGAAAACATGAACTGGCACTGGGCATCTTGTTAATAGGTTAGTTTCATAAATCATGCCAAAATGATATAAAACATTATAAAAACATGTGGCACTGATATAAAATCAAGCATGGAATATAAAAAATTATAGATATGTCGGAGAAGTATCACTCGTTGGCCGCGGCATCGCCGCCAACCTCCTGGCGGCGCTTGGCGCTGCTCCGACGGCTCTTCGCGCTCGTGCTAGCCGACCTCGCCGTGGTCGGCGTCGTCGCCAACCTCCTGGCCATGCTTGGCGCTGCTCCGACGGCTCGTCGCGCTCGTGCTAGCCGACCTTGTAGCGGCCGGCGTCGTCGCCAACCTCCTGGCCGCTCGTCGCGGGCCACCGCCGAGCCGTACTCCATTCTCGCGGCTGAGCTCGAAGGGAGCGTGCCAGCGAGGTCGCCGTAATTGAGGTCCACGCTGGCCACCACACGCGCGCAGGGGTCGTCGAGGAACAGCGCACAGAACAAGCCGACCACGTACGCGCGCTGCAGCCGTAGGTTGTTGTCCGCCGTCTGCTTAGACAGCGGGAAGGGGCAGCCCGGCGGCCGGTGGATGGCCCGAGCAGAGCAAAGCGGCAGAGAGGAGGAGCACGGCGGCAAGGAGGTGCGATGATTACCAGGAGGTGGTGGTCGGCATGGCTAGGGATGGAAAATGAGAAGATGTAAAATAGGATGGTCTTTTTTCCAAAAATAACATGCCATCTAACCCTGCCATTGGGACCCACCAGACAGAAACTCAATTAGAGCGCGTCAACTGAACGATCAGTGCTATTTGTTACACTGTTACTGAATACCGGTTGTTTTTTTATAAAAATTCGCAACCCGGTGGTCTTTTGAAACCCTAACCCGAAATGTGGTGTTTTTTTTGCAATTTCTCCTAAGCCCGGTGTTCCAGTCATGAATGTACAGTCAAAACACTAAAGTACATATATTAGTTATGGCTTTCTTGTTTACAAGTATATTAGATAGCGGGAAGGGGCAGCCCGGCGGCCGGTGGATGGCCCGAGCAGAGCAAAGCGGCAGAGAGGAGGAGCACGGCGGCAAGGAGGTGCGATGATTACCAGGAGGTGGTGGTCGGCATGGCTAGGGATGGAAAATGAGAAGATGTAAAATAGGATGGTCCTTTTTCCAAAAATAACATGCCATCTAACCCTGCCATTGGGACCCACCAGACAGAAACTCAATTAGAGCGCGTCAACTGAACGATCAGTGCTATTTGTTACACTGTTACTGAATACCGGTTGTTTTTTGATAAAAATTCGCAACCCGGTGGTCTTTTGAAACCCTAACCCGAAATGTGGTGTTTTTTTTGCAATTTTCTCCTAAGCCCGGTGTTCCAGTCATGAATGTACAGTCAAAACACTAAAGTACATATATTAGTTATGGCTTTCTTGTTTACAAGTATATTAGATATGACTTTTGGATAGTTATGGTTATGTTAGTAATGATAAGCACATGGTTTCATGTTTGTGGCTTCATTTCTGTGGTTCGGAGTCAACAGATTAGCTGCTTATTGACAATAGAGTATTACCGGCCAAGCCATGCTCAACACAGCTACGCAACAGCACGCGTAGAGAAGTGACTCGCAAAAATAAGTACACATAGAAAAGTCATTGCTCGGCTGTTGGAATCTCTTTAAGCCAGTACCAAATGTTTGAAAATTATATTACTACCTAGAGAAGCGTCCATCTTTGACTTGGTGTTCTTATCTCTTTGGCCAAGGTTGTATATTTATCAAAGAGAAAACTAAAGAAACCTATCGCATCTCTCCTCTCTTATCATGGTAGTTGGTAAACTAGAGTTTGGTAGTGGCGGGCCTTGCGAGAATAGCACAATTATCTTGTGATGTCAGGATTAAATTAAGGAAAGCTATGCTTTCAAAGTTGCCGTTGGTTTACCTCTAAATTCTCATTGACCGATCAACCGAGAGCATGGCACAAAATTTTAATTACGAATTTGATGGCGATATGTTCCGTAATTCCATTACAAACATTTCAACAATATGATTTGGCTGTTAATTATACTCGAGTTGTCACCATTGGTGCTTGATTTTTTTTTTTTTTGAGCAAGCACCATTGGTGCTTGATGATATTGTTTGTTGCAGCACCCCCGATGATCTCTAATTTTTCCCGTTATGTGATAATTTAGTTTGTGTGCATTATCGATGTGTTGAGTAGGTATAACTAGTATCTTCTTAATATTAATATATTATTATTATAAAAAAGTATAAACAAATTGACAATATATTATGCACATATGCAGTTAGAGATGCTTTTCTCTAAATAAAGACACATTTCGTGAAAATACCACGTCATTGAAAGATCTTTGATAGGTCTTTAAGCTTAGTTAGTTTACCAATATTCACTAGTGTTCGTCTCCTCTATTGTTCTTTTTCTTAATCATATTTTATTTTCATTGTATATAAAGGACGATATATTAACAGCAAGATAATGTCAATCACACCCAGTTTGTACAACAACTCAAGATTAAGAGCAAGTCGAGTCATTGAAAATACACACAACTAATTTAATAAAAAGAACATGACACATAAGTGTCATGCTAAAAGGAACAAAGACCCACATACAACATAATCTACCGCCCAATGGAAACTCACGACCTGCGAGAGAGGTTCTACAAAAAGCAGCGCCTCTAGAAAGGGAACGACACAACACGCCACCGTCGCCAGATCTAGTCAATAAAGACCAGATCATGGTTGTTAACCCCGGAGAGTAGGTTTTGGCAATCCATGCAATGCCTTCAGCAAGGCAATGATGCCTAAGCACCATCATTGTTAGATGCAAACAACAATGATAAGACCAAGGGATTTTCACCCCGAAGCTCAAGAAACGATACTCAATGACCATCGCCAAATCTCAACCACCCTGTACCGTCGCCTCCACTTTCCAAATGGCCACCCCCATACCTTCTAGACTTGACAAAGATGAACTCAAACCAGCCGCCCATATGTCTATATATACGCACTTTATCTAGGACCACTCGACAAAAATTAAGTAAAATCTGTACGCTTGAGATCTGTGGGACACGTCTAAGCATGGATCGCTAGAGTCTAAAGGATCATCCTTCCAGACAAGTTCTCTAGATGAACATGTGCATGCCATCAACCCTAGAATGGCCATCCATGACATATGCACTCCGTTCGCAAAAACAAAGACATATGCATGATCCTGATGTGAACATTACCACACAACTGGTGATCGTTCGTGCATGAGGGTGATGATGGTCGACAATGGACGAATGGACGAAGCCAATGGACCATCTTGAGTGAAAATATAACCAGACGACCGATCTGCATACGTACGAATATCCTTTGATGGCAACGACCCAAATCCTCATATCCATCGGACACATGGGGTCGCCTTGTGAATGGGATTTAGTGCTTCCTCAATCAGGAACCGTTGGGATCTACATAATATTAGGATTGACCTTCATCATCCAGGAGCCGTTGAGGATTTCAACCTGTTGTGATCAGAATCACCACATCAACACCAGCTAGATGCACTTTCCCAACCACACTTCATTGTCGTTGCCATGCCTAGCGCCTTCGCCATTGGACCACTCATCGCGCCCATTGCAACACCTACCATTGAGAGCGATATTATGTTTGTCCACAGGATCGTCGCCGCTGAGATAGAGGTTGGCGATGGAGAGGGAGTATGCGGGGACGAGGGTTGTGGTGTGGGGGTGGGGATCCTCCCGGTTCTCCTATGTTTGGTGACACGAGAGTGGGTATGGTTCATACTATCGCCTCACCACCTCCAACCCCAACCGTAGTCACTCGCACCACCTCCAACCCCATTTTCCACCACTGGTGGATGACGTTCCTCATCAATTTTCCACACGACATTTAAGATCTGCAATAGTGTATCCAAATTCCCAAACACCTAATGGGAAACTGACCTTCCTCACAACCAAAAACTTCAGCATATTCCATATTTATAGGGTGCTTCTTGAGCTTCTTCGAAGCAGAGCAATTCAGTTTTATAGAGATTAATATTTAAATCGAAAGTTCCTCGAACCTGAAAGTATTAACTTCAGATTCTTGGCCTTTTCAAGATCATGTTCCACAAAAAGGATCGCATCACTAGGATACTTCTAATCAGAGAGTCCACCGTCCACAAGGTGTGTAGCTACTCCCGCAATATGGTCTAAGATCTTTGCCAGCTCTATCATAATGTCAACATATCCACCACAATGTTTAGGATCGCCATAAAGGAGCCCCTTTTCATTTGGACCAACATCGTCATTCATTTTTTGTCCACACAACCTCCACGCACAAAATCCTTCTTGTAGGAGCGCCACATTCAGAGATTCCCTTCATTTTTATCGCTTGTTGAAGAAAAGACCATTTGAATTTGTCCTAGGCCTTTTCTAATTCAATTAAAAAAATCACACATTCATTCTCTTTCAGTGTAATTCATGATATGTTTCATGTAGGATTATCACCCCGTCAAGGATGTTTATTGATTGCATGAAAGTTGTTTGTGTCAATTGAACCACATGGTCTGGCACCGAGTTAAGCCCGATAGTTACAATCTTCGTGAATATTTTGAAGATGACATTTAGAAGTCAGATGTGCCGTTATTGCTAGATCCGTTCTGCCTTCTTAGTCTTAGGCGACAACATAATCGACCAAAAATTTAATTTGAACAAATCCAAATGTCTGGTGCGCAGAGCATCACACAAGTCCAGAAGTACGGTTTAATCACTTCCTAGAAGTTTAGATAAAACTTAGCGGGATAGACATCAGAGTCGGGAGCTTTGTTATGTTCCATTTGGAAAAAAATTGTTCTCGCATCTTCCTTCATGTAAGGTGCGGTGAGAAAATTGTCTTCCTCCTCTGAAACCTAAGGAATATTCTGAATGCGGGACTCACGTGGAGACAAGTTTTCTTCCCCCCAATGTCCTGATCATATTCTTATATTTTTTGTCTTATACGATTTTAGTTGATCCTGACCCTTCATCCGTGTGGGTACTATGAATGTAATTTTTCCTATGGCGGTCATTTGCCACTATGTGGAAGTACATCATATATACTATCTCCCTCCAAAATGAACTATACTTTAGATCTTTGATATGACTTAAGCTCCTCCTCACGCAAAATACATGCATTATGTTCATCCAACTGACTCTTTAAGTCAATCTCCTTAAAGTCAATCTTCTGATCATAAAGCAAACTAGTTTTGGCAAGATGCTCAAGATTATGAATGATAGTTGAAAGTGTTTGTTTTTTTTATATGTGATGGCGTGGATCACACGTTCGCTGGGGAACCCCAAGAGGGAGGTATGATGCAGCGTTGCAGCAGTTTTACCTTAATTACAAAACCAAGGTTATCGAATCCAGTAGGACTTGGAGAAGTCTTAGCAAGGTGCCAACGGCTCCATTTACGATAATTGACGTGGACCTACACACAATCACAAACAAACTATTTTGCCCCAACGAAACAGAGTGGTTGTCAATCTCTCCGGCTTGCTGAACACAAAGAATTAAATGTGCAAGTGTAAAATATGATGAGAGTGAAATATGACCAACGAGCAAATGAGTACGGAAAGCTATTACAACGGTTGTAAAGAGTGTAGGAAAGTAGGACCGGGGTCCACAGATAACTAGTAGTGTCTCTCCAGAAGATATGCATGATGGGTAAACAAATTACAGCAAGACAATTGACAAAATTGTGGGCGCATAACAATGCTATCATAAAACAATATAGTTCACCGTTTCATCTAATATGGGCATTACGTCAAAATACATAGACCGTTATCCAACTGCATCTATGACTAATAATCCACCCCCGAGATCGCTATCCAGCATGTCTCTAAGAAGTATTAAGTTGTAAGCAACAGATCATTACAATAAACAAAGTGCATAATATAAGCAATGTAAATAACACCGTTGTTTTCTCCCTGGTAGCAACAACACAAACTTGGCATGAGCGTTTCACTCAGTCGCACTCTACTCAAGAAGGCATGAACCCACTATCTAGCATAAATACTCTCTCTGAATATACTAACAATTACTTGGCCAAATCATCCACTAGCATCGGAGAGCATGCAAGATCATAGATAAACATAACACATAGATAAACAAAAGTAATGATTTCCACAATTCATCGGATCCAATCAAACACATCATGTAGCAATTACAGATAATATGACCTTGATCATGTAGGGCAGCTCACAAGATCTAAACAATGGAGTACAAGGAGAAGAGACAACCATCTAGCTACTGCCATGGACCCGTAGTCCCGTGGTGGACTACTCACGTATCACTTCGGAGGCAGGCATGGTAGTGTAGATGCCTCCGGTGACGATCTCCCCCTCCGCCAGGGTGCCGGGAAGAGCTTCAGGACCCTCCCGATCTAGGGTTGGCGATGGCGGCGACCTCGAATGTTTTTTGTAGAATATGATCGGGTATCGAGGGTTCCAATACAAAGGTGATTTATAGGCGAAAGGGCAACTCGGGGAGGCGCCCGAGGCGCCAGGTGGGACCCATGCGCGGCCAAGCCTGGGCCGCTCCTGGGTGGCATCTGGGGGCTGTGGGGCCCCCCTGCAGCTCCCCTCCTGGCTCCGTCTTTGTTTCTTCATGAAAATAAATCATGTAAATTTGCAGCCAATTTCGAGAAACTTTCCCGAACAACAAAAAGGCAGCAGAAAACAGGAACTGGTACTGGGCATCTTGTCAATCGGTTAGTTTCATGAATTATGCCAAAATGAAATAAAAACATTACAAAACATGTGACAATAATATATAATCAAGCATGAAACATAAAAAATTATAGATACGTTTGATACGTCCGGGACGTCTCAATATGCCACTGGTATGAAGCGCCCAACCATTCACGAGTTGTCGCACTGCGCAAATTTTATTATTCTACCTTTGGATGAGGCTTCGCCCAACCACTTTCCTGCTCCAGATCTCCTAACCATGTCCTCAAAACTTCACGATGCAACGTTACCATGTCGTGATCATGTTTTGTGACATGACGCCAAGAAGGATTGGATCATGGTTGGAGAATGCCTCAATAGGCTCTAGAGCGTGCATTGTGACCAAAGGGTATACTGCTTCATATTCCGTGTCCATGAGTATATGATCCAACTTCCCATATGTTTGCACCAATCAATTATTAGCCCAAGTGTACGGCCTTCCTAACATACTAACCTCGATCCAAATAGTGAATGATAGTGTTGAAAAAAAAGGCAGCAAGTGTCAAATCAATCATTGTTTTCGTCTTGCTGAATCTTAGGATATTAAGAACACCTCCTATGAGAATAGGGCATGTATTATCTATAGTGAGATTGACTAGTTTCCGAAGGATGCACCATACACGACAACTATGCTCCATGTAAAATTATCATCCTTGTTTAAGAGGTAGAATTTTATATGAAACCCAACATCCGAAAAATCCAACAGATCCATATAGCTAGTTTTAATACCAAGTAAGATGCCACCCGATTTGTCGCGTGGAGGTAAATAGTATGAAGTGAAGTTGTAACCAGCTGAAAGGTGACCGAGGGCATGCACTGGGAAATCACGTCTACCTGATTCCGTGATGCGACAAAGTTCAACTCATGACCCCGAACATACTCAATGATACATGAATGTTTAGCCAAGTCACGAAGATCTTTGTTATTTCATATCATGCTATTCATGGGAAACATTTGTTGATTTGTATACCCTCGTGGTTTTGGAAGGCTTCTGATCTTTTCGGAGAAGTGATATTTAGTGTTTTTTATCTAGAGCCTATGAGATCACATATGTACCGAAGCGTAGTCTCATCTAAGCCCACCTCCGACACCACTCCAACTAGTCTATGAGAAGCTAACCCTCATGCGCAGAGTCCACTTCTGATCATCTAAGCCGGGTCGGTCGGGTATCACTTTACCTAGGAAGAAACCTTAAAAGGGACATTCTACGCATGTTTAAGCGCCTTGAGAGACACTTGTATTTCATCTATAATTCTTACCAAAAGCTACACCTAGTGTAAGGAGATTCGAAGAAATACCACTCTCGCTAGTTGAGTGAATTATTGTACTCTACTTTTGTTGTGCCACGATCGTTATGGTTGGACTAAGTTGCTTGGAATAGTAAATCATCAACCCATCACTCTCAATTATCATGCCTACTTGCCAAGAGAAGACTGTATACATAAACACAGTTTTGGGCAAAGAAAGACAGATATGATGGCCCGGTTTACACTCTCAGCCATCCGATCACGAGCTAGGAAAGTACTGCCCGTGAGCTCACCGGCCACCTGACGCGGCTAACAATATTTTAGCGCATAATTGAGCCCATTATTGGTGGTGCCGTGGCAGGGAATCATGGCAGACTACATGTCTAATCCAGAGGAATGCTGCTGTTAGTCAACAAGCTTTTACTATTTTGCCTCCACTGACGATGCCGGGAAACAGGTGCTAACTGCGCCAAAAACAGCAGCAATGTACTGTCGTCTCTACTCTAATCTGAAATCTCATGTTTTGCGGGCAGGCACGTATCGAGATTCTCGAGTAGTCGCCCAAGTCAAGTGTGGGGGAGGAGACATGGTCACGTTGCTCTCGGATATATCAACAGCAAGTGGAACATTAGGCTCATCAGACAGTCCTGACCTCGTCATCTTGCAACCTATCTATCTCCGCTGCACCTGCGTACGGTGATGGTTCAGAGCATGTTGGATCGTCGTCAGGACGACACATCGTCCACTCCGAACCGGAAATAATGGAGCAGCAATTGCACGTAGTTTTCAGCTCCCCCCGCCCCAGAATGAAAGTGCCAAAGGAAGAAGTGCAGTGCCCAGTGCCCAGTGTCAACGAGGAGAAGAGAGGAGACAAGGAGGCTGTATTATTGGTGGCGGTGCGTCTGGATGGAAGCTTCAGAAGGGAGCTACCCCGGGTACGAGCTGTGATCCGGGCTGATAGCTACTCCGATTTCTCTAGATTCTTGCGCCAAATTAAGCTGACACTACCAGCATCCGACGCAACTGCTTATGTCATTCATGGGATGGGAGCTCCTCCTCCTATCAGCAACCAACCTCCTTCCTGGCTTGCAGATAGCAGGCGGGCACACAGAGAACTGAGAGAAGCTGACGCCGAAATGCACGTAGCTCCGAACAGGGGGAACGAGTGGCCATTGTCGCGGACTCGTTGCGATCATGCTCCCTATTTTTCGATTCCTTTGTGTCCGTGATCGGGTTTTTTTATTTATCTGCGCAATTATTGGAGCCGGCCGGGCAGAATCTTCCTCGCAGCGCCTCCGGTTTGGGTGACATTTTTCATTTCTCCAGCCTACCCGATCTTCACCTTCAGTTCAACATCCACGCGTGAATGATAAACATATAATTCTTGGACATGCTTTACGTCGTTGCCACTATGAAAAGCAGCAGCATATATCAACACTGTATAGTAGGCTTTCCGCACATGAGTGACACTAATCCTGTGTACAATCTAGACATATATAATCAGCATTAGCCCTTATTTTAGTTGCATGATTGAGGGGGGGCAGACTTGCACGCGGAAACTCCAGAAATGATGGAGATCGATCTGAGAAGGCATCTCTGCTGCTACTTTAAAGACCCATCAAGCTCTCGACAAAGCAGAACCCGGAGAAACAACTAGTGCTTAACAATTATTATTTCTGACATTTTCTGTTTGTCCATAACGTTTTGCCACGCAGCCCTGCTGTGATCCATGTGAAACGATCTAGTCCTGCATATGTTTTGGTTTGTTGCAGAGTAAATTGTGTTCCTGTAATCTTTGCAGACAGGTGCGTGCCGTCGCTAACCATGGGTTCGACGGTGTGGATTTACTGACGACTCGTTTGCTATTAGCCATTTCATTCAGACGGGCCAATCTGGAATAGCCACGGGCGCGCTGCAATGCCATAGCAGAAGGTGGGCATCACAATACACTTTCAGATGGGAAAGTTGAGATCTTTTGGCTCTGGTTTATTAGCACACCCGAACCCGTGCGTGCCTGCGAAGGACAGAAGCAAAATACGGATGGTTAGGTTCCCATCTGCGTGCCCGTCTAACCGTGTGTGAGACATATATGCAATTATGCATCCATCTTCTCCACCCAATGCTTTGATGAAAGACCTTCAAAGTTCAAACCAACGACGATCATGTGACCAGCCGACGCCGCAACAACTCTCCATCAACTAGCTACGCATATATATACATCATAAGCGTGCCTCCTTTTCAGATTTTATTATTCTGTATTATAAGCAGATGAGAGAACAAGCTACCCGTTAGAACCCAACACGTTCGTCTAAAAGGGCAGTTCAGCAAAGTCCACATCGTATCTTCGTTTTGGTGGCTGCACATTCACGCATGACGACGGCCGTGTTTCTGGTAGTCCCGTGTCTTGCTTTGCTTGTGCATTTAGCTTTTGAAGCAATTTTTCTTACCTCCCTTGTAACAGCAATTTTACAAGTGTTTCGATGGAAGTAGACGCGAAGAGGCCACCACCCACTGGTCTCCAGTCGATGTACAGTGCAGAATCTTCCTGCACCTGCAGCCATGAATTATTGGCTAACAGTAACAGGTGGTGGACTAGTTTGGTCCATCAGTCTCTTGTCGAATAACTTATCGTAGCACCAAAAATGGCTAGACCTTTCAAAGGCTTTGGCATTATTTGACGCATTGAAGGTTGATTCTGTGAATCTGAATGCCGCCGCTGCATATCATAGAGCTTCCGGCATCAACAGTTGCTGATTTCTGCAAGATATATATGGTAGCTTCGTATAGCCGACATTAGGATGGATACGGATAGTCTCCTTGAGTTGAACTTCTTTTACAGGCCTGATCCTTTGTTAGCTTTTTTTGGGGTATAATCTACAGAATAATTTTGTGTCATGTTTTGGTACACAAGAATAGAAGATGTCTCGTGGTAACGGTGTTGTTGTTATTTTTTGTTTCATTTTAGAGTTGATTAGATCATATTAAATCGGTTTGCCAAGTACTACTTCAGTTTTTCTCTAGCTATTTTTATAGAATAACTTACAAAAATAACATCAACACATAAGAGTGGCGAGGGCAGGATTCAAGGAAACCCTGAGCCAAAAACTACATGCCTATATATTTTTTTAAGAGTTTCACATTTTACCCAATAGTTATACACATATTACCCCATTCAGTCAGAAATTTATCAAAATAGCCCATCTAGAAAATTTTAAACATGGTATTTATCCTATTTCTAGCATTTTGAATGTATTCTCAGGTAAAACAGACGTGTTAGGCCGATATTGCGCGAAAAAATGTGTAAAAAGCTAGGAGCACATCATCGGTGATCAACATATCCAACCTTCTCCTGTCAATTTGTTCCATTCATCATCGTCGTCCTCGCACTTTCGAACCTCAATCATCACCTCAGGAAAACTCCAACGCGACTCCCAATTTTGGACACCGAATGTATATGTTTCTATCAGTTTGGGTGGCGTCGCGGACTGGCATCCAACCCCATGTTCGCCCAGTCCGGGCCAACGACGCCCCCATTTGGTCTGGCATGTCCGTTTTCCCCCATTTTCACCGCTTCGGCCAAATCGATGCTTATTATACATAAAAATACACAATATTTTTTTAAATAGTCCACGCCATCAAATAAATATAAATTACAAAATATGATAAAAATTTCTGAAAATGAGATTGGGTAGCTAATAGTTTCGTTGGCGAATCCACATATGCTCTAGCCAAGTAATCTTGAAATTGAATATGAGTTGCCCAATCAAAAATTTGATAATGCACACGTATAAAATCTTGGAACATTGTCGGCCCAGCCTCGGGCTCAATCAACTAGCCATGAAAGTCCCACCCTTTGTTATATGCTTTCATCACGCTCATACTCCACAATCATGTGGTGCATGATCACACCAGCAATCATCACCTCCCACATTGTTTTCACCTTCCATGTTCCAACAGGGTGCCAAATAATAGCCCAACAAGTTTGTAGCATACCAAATGCATACCATTTCACATCCTTTCTAGCACGCTCATGCTCTCTAGCAAAGGTACATCATTTGTTGCCTTGAGGAGCAGAAATTGTCTTCACAAATATAGAACATTGTAGATACCGTCAGCTAGATAGTACCCCTTGGTGTATTGCTGGCCATTGATCTCATAGTCGGCCTCTGGAGAATTGCCTTCTACAAGCCTTGAGAACATCGGAGAGCGTTGAAGCATGTTGATGTCACTGTGAGAACCCTCCATATAAAAGAAAGAGTGTGAAATCCATAGATTTTGTGATGCCATAGTTTCAAGTATGACTGTGCACTATCCAACATGTCCTTTATATTGCCCCTGCCATGAAAAATGGACAATTCTCCCACTCCCAATGCATGCAATTTATGTTTCCAAACATCCCATGAAGCTCTCTAGAAGCATTTATGTACAATAATCGGGTTATAACCACAACATTTGGTTCTCTCAAATATTCTTTGTTGAACATCAGAATCACCACTTCACGGAACTTGTACATTTCTTCAAGGCAACTAGACTCGCTTATATGCACATGTACTCATCAATAAGATCAACATAAACAACATATGCAAGCATCCAATCAACAACAATGCAGTTTTGATAAGAAGAAAATCCAAGCTTACCAACGACATCTTTCCAACTTGAAAAATCATCATGAGTTCTCACTCCCTGCAAATTTCACATAAACACATGTGAAAGGACAAGGATGTCGCCTAGAGGGGGGGTGTGAATAGGCAATTTAAAACTTGTACGATTATGGCTTGATAAATGCGGAATAAAACTAGCGTTTAATTTATCAAGTATGCAAAACTTGATATACTAGGTTCACCTATGTGCACCAACAACTTATGGTAAGCAAGATAACAACAAGGTGATAGCAAGATATAATACTTCAAGCACGAAGGCTAATCACAATATAAATTGCATAAGTAAAGAGCTCGGGTATAGAAATAACCGAGGCACGCGGAGACGAGGATGTATTCCCGAGTTCCTCCTTGTTAAGTGAGTACGTCTCGTTGGAGGGGTGTGAGCTCGCCACAACAGGCCTACTCAACGCCACAAAGGCCTCACCCTATTCTCCGATGAACCTCGCCACAAAGGCTCGGTTCACCTTCCACTATCGGAATCCTTCAAGGCGGAATCCAGAGCCTTTACAAAGTTCTTGAGGCACACACCCACAACTCAATCGGGGGCTCCCAAGTCACCACAACACCGTCTAGGGTCCAAAGACCCAAGAGTAACAAGCTCTCAAACTTCACTTGCACGAATCTTCGTGGAGAACACAAACCGATGCACCTAATGCAATGGCAAGAGCACAAGTGCTAAAATCCTTCACTCTCAAATTCCAACAAAGCAACAATTTCTTATGGGGAAATAAGAGAGGAAGAACAAGGAAGAACTCAATAAATAAATTCCAAGATCTAGATCCAAAGGGTTCCCCTCACAAAGAGGAAAAGTGATTGGTGGAGTTGTAGATCTAGATCTCCTCTCTTGTTTCCCTAAATATGGGCAAGAATCATTGGCGGGATTGAGAGAAATCAAAGCTTTGGAGGTCAACAATGGAGTAGAGAGAGGGGAAAAACGAGCTCCAAGTAATTAGAGAACCATTGGGAAGAAGGCCCCTTAAAAGGGGCTCCAAAGATAGAGCCGTTGGAGGGGAAAAAGTGGCTACCCTGTCGGGGGAGTGACCCCCGGGTATACCAAAGTCCACGACTCGACAAAAGAACAAGAAAAGCAAACCACGAAGATCAAAGCAAGCTGCTGGCTGGAGGCTCCAGGCAGCCCGTCCGGCTGGAGGCTCCAGGCAGCCCGTCCGGCTGGAGGCTCCAGGCAGCCCGTCCGGCTGGAAGCTCCAGGCTGCCCTAAGTAGTACTAGCTGGGCCTAATGGGCCACCCCTTTGTCCCCTGGGCATCCCCTTTATAAGGTGCACCAGGGAGCCCTTGAGAGGCAACTGATAGAAAACCCTAGATAGATACTTTGGGAGGTGGAGGCTCTTCTCATCCTCACCTACCCCTTCTTCTTCCTCTAGCTAGAGAGACAAACACAGCTCAAGGAGCAACCATGTAGCCCGAGATCTATGCCATGATATACATCAGACATGCAGGACGTAGGGGTGTTACCTCCACAAGAGGGCCCCGAACCTGGGTACATCGCGTGTGTTCTTGCCGTGCTTGTGCCCAATCCCGCCGGAACGCCATCGCCGCCTTGCCCCACAATCTTTTCCATCTCTGATGGATATGCCGTGCAACCCACCACGACATTTGGCGCCCACCGTGGGGCAAGCGGCGAGCGGATCCCGTTCTCGGCGGGATCCCTCTTCAACGCCATCGTCGTCTCCTCAAGGTCTTCACGAAGCTCTCTTCGGCGGTTGGCGTCGCTGTGGCTCCCGTCGCCGCGTCTGCATCGTCTTCGTCCGGCCGTGCCCACGCGCCCGTGGCTGACGTTTCCCCCGATCTGGATTTAGGGAGGCCTTTTAGGATCGATCCTGGAGAGCTGAGTCCGTCGATTCGGTCGATCCTCGCCGGCCGCGTCAGCTCTGCGCCTCCTCAAGCTCCCGGCAAACACCAACGTCTCCCCCAGCCTGAGCTCGTCCGTCCGCGTCCACGCCGCGTGGCCGCATCTCCGCCTCCGCCCATGTCGGCCGCCTCCGCTCCGCAACCGCGCGCCCGCACCAGCCATCAAGCCTCTCCTTCATGAACGGCCCCTGCTCCTCCGTCCGCGCGACCTCCTCACGCACCCATCAACAACTGCGGACCTCCAGACCGAGCTCCTCCGCGCCGAACAGAGCCGCCACCGCTGCACCCCATCATCTCCTCCTCATCGACCCGCCTCCGGACCGAACAACACGCAGCGCCCAAGCGCCTACGACCTCGTGGCTCCAGCTCCTTCCTCCGCGCCCATGCCCGAGACCATGCTCCTCTCGTCCCCGCGCCTCCGGCTCCTCTGGCACGCGTCCTCAGGCTCTCGCGCGTCACTGCGACCGCGTCCGGCGCCTCCAGCTCCGCCCCGGCTCCGCACCGCCCGGCCGCCTCCGCAATCGCCATGGCCGGCTACGGCCTTGCTCCTCCGGCTGGCCGCGACCGGCTCCACCCGCGCCTCTCCTCTGCGCCCTCACCGTGCCAAGCCGCCGACGCGCATCTGCGCCTCCGCACGCAGCTTCCTCTCCGCGTCCGGCACCTCCGGCACCGTCCGGCTTCACCTCCGTCCACGCGCCGCTTGCGCCCGTGCCCACCTATCCGCACTCGCCCTGACTCCGGGCGCTCCCGCAGCCCCTCGTCACTGAAGGCTGCACCCCGCTGGCCTGCTTCGCCTCCGCGCCGGCTGCCCGCGTCCGCTCCGGCCGCGTTCGGCTCCGCTCCGGCCGCGTCCGCCTCCCGCTCCGGCCGCGTCCGGCTCAGCACCGGCCGCCTCCCGCTCCGGCCGTGTCCGGCTCTGCTCCGGCCGCCTCCCGCTCCGGCCGTGTCCGGCTCCACTCCGGTCGCCTCTACTCCGACCGCCTCCCGTTCCGCCCGTGCCGTTCCGGCGCCTCGCCGACCGCTCCTTCGCCTGGCGGCCCAGGCGAATCAAAAAAGGAGAAGGAGCCGGACAGGCCAGCTGAAGAAGAAACGAAAGGGGAAAGGATGGGCCGGCTCAAAAAAAACGGCCGGGCCAACCTATAAAAATAAAAAAATGAGAGCCACTCGGCTAGATAGAGCCGGCTCAAACTGCATTTGGCCGCAGGCCGGCTACGAGCCAGCCGGCTGTCCCTGGTCTGTTCCGCTGCCAGACTGCAGCACCTCTACTTCGACTACAGGAAACAGCAAAAACTATTGCCGGACGACCAGCCGGCAAAGAGCACAAGCCGAGACGGAGAAGTGCACACGAATGATCTAAAGGGCTCGGACCGAAGCGAGTCGGCATAGAAATTCACCAAAAGTTTCAAACAGCATAAGATTTTGTACATCGATATCTATTGACTAATTTCGTTTCTTGTATAACCTTTTTTGCATGAACCTGCCAAGGACCTCCCGCTGGCGCTGCAGGTCCTCGACAGCTTCGGGGGCTAGTGGATCCCCAAGCCAACCGGCTCCTCCAGCTGCCTACCCCTTCGACCGGCTCCTTCCGCAGCTGGGTTCTCGGGGACTCGACATCATCATAACCCTCATCGCGAACCTCGGGAGCACGACACCACCATCGCCCACACTACGAAGCTCGGGGGCTCGACATCATCATCGCCATCACTCCCAACTTGGAGCTCTAAAGCGTAATAGCCGCCAACCGGCAAAAGGCCAAAGACCTCCGGTCCAAGAAACCCAGAGGCAAGCAGCCGCCAAGCCGGCAAGATTATTCCCGGGGGCTGCGCAGCCGCCAAGCCGGCTCCGCAGACCCGGACGCACATCTACAATACCCCGAGCTGCGGACTCGGGGGCTGCCACGCCGTCAGCCGGCATCTTATTCCCGGGTCCCGCACATACGTCGACCCGAAGGACTCTATCACCCTGGCCAAGAGCCCGGGGGCTGCCACGTCGTCAGCCGGCATCTCATTCCCGGGTCCTGCGCATACGCCGACCCGGAGGACTCTATCACCCCGGCCAAGAGCCCGGGGGCTTCCACGCCGTCAGCCGGCATCTCATTCCCGTGTCCTGCGCATACGCCGACCCGGAGGACTCTATCACCTCGGCCAAGAGCCCGGGGGCTGCCATGCCGTCAGCCGGCAATCTTATTCCCGGGTCCTGCGCATACGCCGACCTGGAGGACTCTATCACCCTGGCCAAGAGCCCGGGGGCTGCCACGCCGTCAGCCGACATCTCATTCCCGGGTCCTGCGCATACGCCGACCCGGAGGACTCTATCACCCCGGCCAAGAGCCCGGGGGCTGCCATGCCGTCAGCCGGCATCTCATTCCCGGGTCCTGTGCATACGCCGACCCGGAGGACTCTATCACCCCGGCCAAGAGCCCGGGGGCTGCCACGCCGTCAGCCGGCATCTCATTCCCGGGTCCTGCGCATACGCCGACCCGGAGGACTCTATCACCCTGGCCAAGAGCCCGGGGGCTGCCACGCCGTCAGCCGGCATCTCATTCCCGGGTCCTGCGCATACGCCGACCCGGAGGACTCTATCACCCCGGCCAAGAGCCCGGGGGCTGCCACGCCGTCAGCCGGCATCTCATTCCCGGGTCCTGCGCATACGCCGACCCAGAGGACTCTATCACCCCGGCCAAGAGCCCGGGGGCTGCCACGCCGTCAGCCGGCACTCTTATTCCCGGGTCCTGCGCATACGCCGACCTGGAGGACTCTATCACCCCGGGGGCTGCCACGCCGTCAGCCGGCATCTCATTCCCGAGTCATGCGCATACGCCGACCCGGAGGACTCTATCACCCCGGCCAAGAGCCCGGGGGCTGCCACGCCGTCAGCCGGCAATATCATTCCCGGGTCCTGCGCCGCCGCAGACCCGGAGGACTTACACCCCGGTCAAGAGCCCGGTTCAACTCCAGCTTCAAGGATTTTCATCCGGCTTCAAGGATTTTCATCCGGCTTCTAGGATTTTCATCCGGCTTCAAGGATTCTCATCCGGCTTCAAGGATCTTCATCCGGACTCAAGGATTTTCATCCGGTTTAAAGGATTTTCATCCGGCTTTAAGGATTTCATCCGGCGTCAAGTTCATCCGGCGTCAAGTTTATCCGGCTTCAAGTTCGTGTGACTTCAAATTCATCCGGCTTCAACTTCGTCCGGCCTCAAGTTCGTTCGGCTTCAAGTTCATCCGGCGTCAAGTTCGTCCGGCTTCAAGTTCATCCGTCCTCAAGTTCATCCGACTTCAACTCCAAGTTTCAGCCGGCTCCAGCTCCGACTCCAGCATTTCATCCACAACAATCATGACAAGGGGAAGATCGCGAAGTCTTCCCAGCAAGCTAGCAAGACTCCAAGATCTCGGGAGCTAGTGTCGGGGGAGTGACCCCCGGGTATACCAAAGTCCACGACTCGACAAAAGAACAAGAAAAGCAAACCACGAAGATCAAAGCAAGCTGCTGGCTGGAGGCTCCAGGCAGCCCGTCCGGCTGGAGGCTCCAGGCAGCTCGTCCGACTGGAGCTCCAAGCAGCCCGTCCGGTTGGAGGCTCCAGGCAGCCCGTCCGGTTGGAGGCTCCAGGCAGCCCGTCCGGCTGGAAGCTCCAGGCTGCCCTAAGTAGTACTAGCTGGGCCTAATGGGCCATCCCTTTGTCCCCTGGGCATCCCCTTTATAAGGTGCACCAGGGAGCCCTTGAGAGGCAACTGATAGAAAACCCTAGATAGATAACTTGGGAGGAGGAGGCTCTTCTCATCCTCACCTACCCCTTCTTCTTCCTCCAGCTAGAGAGACAAACACAGCTCAAGGAGCAACCATGTAGCCCGAGATCTATGTCATGATATACATCAGACATGCAGGACGTAGGGGTGTTACCTCCACAAGAGGGCCCCGAACCTGGGTACATCGCGTGTGTTCTTGCCGTGCTTGTGCCCAATCCCGCCGGGACGCCATCGCCGCCTTGCCCCACAATCTTTTCCATCTCTGATGGATATGCCGTGCAACCCACTACGACATACCCCGACAGCCCGGCCTTGGACCGGCCTGGCTGGCCAGGAACCAGAAGCAGTCGGCATTGGCCCGGCCTCGAGCCCGGCCTGGGTTGGCCAAACTGCAGGACCATCTAACACGAAAACGAACATATTTTGATCATCCGGACTCCGTTTTTGATGTTCTTGGGCTCGTTGGAAACAAAACGAAGAGCTTTACAAGATCATGCAGAGAAACATCATAGTCCAATATGGGAGGATAAAACCAAAAGGAGAGAGTTTGACCTCTCTAGAAAGGATAAGCCGGTAAAACCGCTTCGTTCTCCTGCGCTCATCCCCCGCGGGCGACGCAGGGGACCCCGACCTAGCACCGCCAAACCACCTCCCCCGCTCCACCCACCTCCGCCGCCGCCGGTGGAAGCCGCTGGGAAAATCCCGGCCGGTGCCGACGGCGGCGGCCTTCTCCTAGGTCTACGCGGGGCAGAACCGGCTGGCGGCGGTGCGCTGAAGACGACGACGGGCGAGGGCTAGGCGACGGTCTGGCAGGTGGCTGGCGGTGTTGGCGACGGTCAGGCGCGGCGGCCGGTGGCGGCGAGGATGGTGGTGCAGGGGACGCGCCCTTGGCGGCGCGGGCTTGCAGGCCCAGATCCGGGCCCGATCTGGGTCGGGCGGGTCCTGGCCGTTGGCCAGCTCAGGCCCATGGAGCCCTCGGTCCGGTGGTCGCCCGGCAGTAGCACACCTGTGGGATTCTGGCGGGGATGGCGGGGTAGGCTACGGCATAGACTTGCAGTTGGACGATGGCGGTGGACATGGCGCTGCAGCGCAGCGTGGTGGGGCTAGTCAGGCGGACAGGCCCTACCTGCTGCGTCCGTTTGGCGACCGCCTCTGGCGGTGGAGGACGGCGGGTCCTCCTTGTGGCTGCGGCGTGACCGGAGGCCGGATCCGGGCTTGCCCGACCAGAACTGGCTGTCGATGGTTACGGAGTGCGACCGATGGGTGGCACGGTGCCGTTTGCCTACTGCACTTCTGTCTCTCACGCGAGTTCGCTATCGCCGGCTTACCCCATCCGACCTGTTAGCCTCGCGGTGGGATGCTTATCGAATCCTAGTCTCGAGCTCGTGGATGCCGGGGCAGCGGCCCCGGAAGGTGGACTGCACAGACGGCTCTACGGCGAGCAACGTGGCGGTGGTGATGGCATCTGTCGCAACAGTGGAACATGGGGTTCCCCTGATGCGGTCAAAGTGGGTCCATCGCACATGGGCCCACCAAGGAGGCACTCAAGGCCAAGGCACAAGACTGGCAGATGCCCCCCCCCCATCTGCCACACGGCATCCCGACGCACGCGGCATCGACAACCAAGGCAAAGGACCCGGGGACCCTCCGAGGCCCCCTCGTCCCGGAAGCAGGCATGGAGGTCCCGGGACCCCGACGCCCGACAGGAGGCCAGGCTCACCCCCGGGAACCAACCTCCAGTGCACAAAGAGGATAAGCTTGCCAGCCCTGGCTGAAGGCTCCTAGAAGACGTGGGCACCAAGAAGACGGAGGCGCCAAAGGGGGGCAGAGCGGAAAAGCTGTCAGCCTCTGTCCGCCCTCTCTGGAAAAGGTGGGCGGCCTCACCTACCCCCTCTGAGAAGAATACTTGGACGAGAGGAGGCCACGTCGCCTCCTAAGGAGAACCCGGAGGGGTTTTCCCGCCAAAACCCTGTAACAGCCCTAATTTGGTACCCTAAAATACGGGCCAAATTTTCGCTTTTTGTGTTGCATTGCATCATGGCATACATATTTAAAATTGCTAATATGGAAGTAAAACAACACCTATAAATGAAAACAAAGGAAGCAAAACCCTTCCTCACAATTTCCAAACTAAATGCATTTGCCAAAATGGCCAAACCAAATGCAAAGCTCAAGTTGGCCAAATACTTTATTCTTGAACTTCCAAATTGTTTAGGAAGTTCTCAATTTGCTTCTTATCCCCAATTCTCAATTTCCAAGTTTTGTCAAATGAGAAATGAATATGAGGACTTAAATTGGCTTAATTCAATTTCTAATTTTGGAACCAAGTTGAACTTTCCAAAAATTTAGAATAAAAATATGGGGTGATTCATTATTATAATATGAGCATCCCTAAATATTTTCACACTTTATTGAAATGGCTAATTGCTCCAAATAAATCTATTTTGAAAGTTATCAAAAATGCCCTATTTAAACTCTAAGAACAAATGTGGTGCAAAACATTTTATTTTGCCACACAGATTTTGTGGAGCACCTAAGGGCTAAATGGAGCCTATAGGAATTTTTGCATAATTTACAAAATTGCCTAAATGGCTCTTTTAAATAGCTAAACCTAGCTGCTTAAAAATCAGGAAAAAGAAAAATTGGAAAAGATCAAATCGCTGACAGTGGGCCCCCACCGTCAGCCTCTTCTTCTCTCCCCTTCCTCTCACTGTGCGCTATGGCACTGGCGCCATGCCGTGCAAGCGGCCGCCGTTTTCCCTCGCCCTCCTGGAGGTCAAGTGGACCACGTCGACGCGCACCTGCCCCCTCTCTCTCTTCCCCTCCCCAGCTCCCCGTTTTTCCGGATCGAGATCGACCGTAGCGAGCTCCCGAAACCGACGCCTTTCCGCCGCCGTCTCCTCGCGCCTCGCCGTCGACTCCGGCCACCCCGAGGCAAACCGTTGCCGCCACCCGCTCCGCCTCGCCAAGCTGCGCCTCCCCTCCGGAGGAATCGGACTAGGGAGCCCTACATCGAGCCGTCGCCGTCGTCTTCCTCCTCCCAGTCCGGCGGCTGACCGGCACGTTTGCCGTCGCTACTGGCCGTCCCCTTCGCCTCCGAGCCCACCCACCCGTTCCTGGTGAGATTGCGACCCTCCCGGACACCCTCTTTTCTCTCCTCTCCCTCTGCATCGTCGTGCCGTGCCATGCGGCCGTCGTCCGTCCGCCGTGGCCGCCGCCCGTCGCGCATGCTCACGACGCCCTGCGCCTCCCCTTCGCCCCCGAGCACGCGCACTAGCCCCGCCTCCGCGCGACACACATTTTGCGCACGCACCGCTCCGATTCGCGCCGCCAGGAAACGGTCATCGCCGGCCGTTCCCCGCCGGTGGCCGTCGCACGCGCACCCGGCCTGGGCACCGGCCTGACCGGCCTGGGGGCCGATGGGCTCGGGTACGTGGCCGGCCTGGCGCCCAGCCTGGGCCAGCACCGAGGCCGGACCCCTCGGGCCACCCCCCGGCCTAGAGCCCGGTCTGGGCCGGCCAGTGGGCCGGTCGCCTCAGCCACTGCCCCGGCCTGTGCCCCGGTCTGGGCCGGTTTGGAGGCCGGCCTGTCTGGCAATTATTTTTCTTTTTGGGAAAATAAACAAAGCTAAACAATTAATATCTTTTTAATTATGGCTCCAAAAATAACAAATCAAATACCAAAGTGTTTAGAAAAACTTTTGCTATCCTTTGGAAACATTGTTTAGCCCTTTTGATTAAATAATTTTTGCTTGTATTTAAGAATTCCTAAAATGGGTTAATTATTACCGAATTTGAGAAATTCATGACTTATTAAATCTTGATCCAAAAATTGTGAATAAGGTATCGATGCGATTGTCACGTCGCATTCTATCAAACCATACACTTATCACGTCATGATCGGAAATTCTTCTTTGATGTTATTTCTTAATTTGATTAAATGAATTAAATTCTTTTACTTAATTAATTTGTCATTTATTCATCGGTGCTCCGAAAATTACAAATAAATTACCGACATGATCGGAATGACGAACCCTACCCATTTCATGTCATGTTAATGCATATTTAGCCACCTTTTCTAATAATTTAATAATCTATGACAATTGTGGTCATTAAGATAAATATGGAGTCGTGTCCAAATAATTGCACTAATTATTTGGAACTCCATTTAATTTGTTAATTAAATTAAATGATAATATCTTTGCATCAATTGTACATGTCATCATGTGTTTGAGCATTGCATCTTTTGTTCTTGTGATTTAGGTGTTCCTTGTTTTCCTTTTGGGTATCGATAGATTCCGGAGTCGAGGGTCTCTCTACTTACCCCGACGAGCAGTACTTCACACCCGGGCAGCAAGGCAAGAGATAACCTAACCTTCTTGGCATCTAGCATCCTATGATTTTATTCAAATTATTTTATCCACCATAATATTGCATGCGGTTCAAATGTCTTTTTGGAAAATATTAGAATATCCTATGAATGCATGTTCTTCCCCGAGCCAATCACAGGTATCCCTACCTATGAACCCTAGGGTTGAAGTGTTGGCCGAGATAAAGATAGAATTGTTGTATTCATATGCTTAGCTATGCTTAGTCATGCTTAGTTGAAATGTTAGTTATGTCCATTATTAAATTCCATAATTGTTGATGATGATGGAATGATTCGGGCATGGTGGATGAATGTGATGCTAAATTAAAATGCTAAGATGGCTTGGGGGAGTTGCCATCGGGGATGGTGTTTTGTCTCACTCTAGCCCCTAGGTGCGAGTTCTTTACCTCTTGAACCAAGACGAGCGTGCTGCCATTGGTGGGTGTATGGGCGCCTTACTAACTGAATAACTTGTGCGGGCGTATCCAAGGGTCCTCTAGTTCGGTTTTCCATTTGCGTGTGAGTGGAAAGATGATGTTGATGAGGATTTGTGTTTAGGACGTGGCGATGGGGCAGGGGCTGAGGCTGGGTAAACTTGCCCTGTGGCCACAGATGACTCTTGGATAGTCTCACGCGAGGTAAAGGTTTAACCGCGCCTGCTTGCCGGCCTTCCCCGGAAGAGGGCCAACTAGGTGAGCCGGACGGTACCAATGGGTAAAATAGTACACCCCTGCAGGGTTAATCTTTTCGAAAAGCCGTGTCCACGGTTATGGACAACTTGGGAATGGACGATAAGATCATAGAGAATCTTAACCTAATTGATATGGCAGCTAAAGGTTGCATAATCAACGTGTGTTAAAGGTTCACTTCCTCGAGGGTGATTCGAGGGGGTGCCTTGGTGGAGATGAGAGTGGTTGGTTACAAAAGGGTTCGATGAGAACCAATGATGACAAATGTTACTCTCTTACCCCTTTTATGAAAAGTATTCTGAGTAGACGACGCCTCGTGTCATTTATATCTTTTATTGAAAACTGGCTTTATGCAAAAGAAATACATAAACAGCTTTAGAGCCTCCGTCAGTCATTGGGCCTATATCGCCCTACTAAACTTGCGAGTACATCGTACTCAGTCTCTCTTTGCTGCCTCTATGATTTTGTATTTCAAAGGAGGAAGACACCGAGCAGCTAGGTGGGTTCTTCGTTGACGTCGACTACTAGTCTGGGGTTCCCAGGTGGCAGCTTGGGACCGTGGAACAAGCTGGCTGGGAGATATTTATTGTAGGCCTCTTAGGCCATATTTTGCTTCTTGTTGTTAGACAACACTACCCGCTTCCGCTTGTTGAATTGTTGGATCTGTGATCCTTTTGCTCGTAATATTTGTATTCTTCTCGTTATATGAGTTGCTATACTTTTGTGTCGTAGAGTCATGCTTTGTGCCAGTTCTGTTCCACAAGTCTCGATCTTTGTCTTATACATTGATGGTTGTGTCGGATGCATAGCCTCTCTGTATAATTCCGGGGTCGGGGCGCTACCCTCCGGCCCCAAGGGTGCACCTGTGGTATCCCCTTAGCCTATAAAAGGAGGACTGAGGCACCCAAGGAGGGGGAAAAGAGGAGAAAAGAGAAAGGAACACCATCGAGTTGGAGGCTAGGCTAGGGAGCGCACAAGTCTGAGATTAGCTTAGACGAGAGGTGATCTCCTCCGGGCCAGGATCTGCTCGTCTTCAACCTCTAGCCAACACCTCCCGGGTTCTCACCCGCGACCACCATTGTAAAGCTACACCATGATATACCTCTCAATCCAGACATGCAGAAGTAGGGCTGTTAGCCTCCGGGCGGCCCGAACCTAGGTAAACTCCTTGTGTCTCTGTGATGCTTGCTAGCACGTAGATCTCGAGCGTAGACGAAGCCCCCGGGCGGTCGACGTTCCTTAGCCTCCTTCGCGCCCCATACCGAACCTAAAAAGGGGGTATCCTTTACTCCCGGTGTCCGTGATCCAAGATACGACAGCATCTCTCTTTGGCCGTTTGGATGGTGAGGAGTGGGCGGCGGGAGATTCTGGTGTTGGCGGCGCTTCGGCAAAGGCAGCACCCAGAGCGCGTTGAGAAGGCCTGGTTTGGGGACAGTTGGCGGTCCGAGATACTGGGCGGGGTGCAAAGGTTTTTCCGGGCGAAAGCCCTGCGTTTCGACGCCAACGACGGCGGCGCCTGAGGGCGTCGTAACCCTCTTGGGGGCGTCGTTGTGGGCACCTTCTCCACCTTGGCTCCAGGTGAAAACCTTAACCATTTCGGTTTCGTCGACGTCGGCGCACTGCGTCGTGATCCTGTTGGGGCGTCGTCGTGGAGCTCCGATACTCTCGGTCTCGCTCTAGTGTTCTCGGTGGCAAGCCTCGGTTCTCCTTGTACCTTTTTGTTTATCTTTGTTCTGTTTTGTAAGAGGATCCCCTCATCACTTTGTATCGGTTCGGCCGTTTGGCTTTATTTATAAAGCGGGACGAAAGCCTATTTCGAGGAGGTAAAACCCCCAACATCAAACACGCAACAAGATATGCATATGAAATCCGTTTTTGATGAACTAGAGCTTGGTATGGAGATGAACACAAGCTCTAAATTCCCACATGGATAAAAGCCAAATAACAACCAAGAAAGATAATATGCCAAGTATGTAAAGGTTTGAGCTCTCCACAAATATGCGATCAAGTTACTCGCTTGAGAGCCCCTACTAATAGTACGGTTGTCTACCCTATAACTCGGTCTCTCAACTAACATCATGAGAACGGTAAAATATAAAACCTATGAAGATCATAACTTTGCCTTGCGCATAATCCACTTGAGCTAAATGATGACGATCTTTGTCTTCTCAAATTGGACCACCTTTCTTGATTGCGCTCCGCTTAAGCGCATAATCCACTTGAGCTAGATGATGACGATCTTTGTCTTCTCAAGTTGGACCACCTTTATTGACACTAGTAGAAAAAAGGTCAATAGTCCCGGTTGGAGAGAGCCTTTAGTCCCGGTTCCCCAACCGGGACTAGCAATCCGGGACTAAAGCTAGTCCCGGTTGGGACTCCAACCGGGACTAATGTCGGCGTCACGTGGCCCCTCCGCTGCCGTCGGGCCCAGGAGCTTTAGTCCCGGTTCGTAATACGAACCGGGACTATTGGCCGAAATTTTTTTTTTCACAAATTCCAGAAAAAGGTTTAATTTTGTAGAATCAATAATGCTTATTCTGTAATTCATAAAAATATGAATAAAATACCAAAATGTTCAGAAAAGTAAGACCTATTTGATTATGTAAAAAAAATGAAATTAAAATACCAAAATGTAGAATCAATATGGGGAACCACTATATATTAAACATCATCGTCACAAATATATTACACACACGATCGTCGTCACATCTTTTTTACACTCGATCACCTTGTAATATAAACACATCATCTTCTACTTTCCGCATATGCATTAGAATCAGTATAGTATTCTCCATTCTTATTTAGGACCTCTGCATCTATGAATCTGGCAATTTCTTCCTGGATTTCTCGTACACGATCCATTGGTAGAAGGCCGTCTCGCAACCGTTCGATCTAATTAAAAAAGTGGTCAATATATATATGAATGAAACTAAACAAAATTGATGGCAATAAACAAAAATTGTGAATATTGCATACTCACTTCAAGTTGTTTTAAAATTCTGCCCTTCTCACAACACGTCTGACGAATGAACTCGCAGACGTAGTATCCACATAAATTTGTCCCCTCTGGCTGCTCCAAGCACTTTACAGGAACAAAGTTCAATGAAAATAAAAATCAAGAATTGTAATGGTATTGAAACTAGAAACAAAGAGATGATGCACGGATATAGCTAGTAGTACTTACATCTAATCTTTTAAAGTCAAGCTTCTCCGCCCAAGCACCCCTATCCTTGGCGGCTGTAGTGAATCATTTCCAAGCCCTGTCCGGAAAAGAAAATGAATAAAGGACTTATATATTAATTAATTGCTATCGATATACTGACATAATGATTGAAATTACCTCTGGAGGCATATCTGCATGCTCTCCCAGTGCTCAAGGGGATGACGTCTCGAGTCCATGGCTTGTACTGTTCCTTTGTCCAGCACAATGATTAGCAGAATAAAGTGGAAGCTGCGCATGCATAAGTTATCAATTATATACTTAACATCGAGAAATTAAGTGAAATAGAATAATGTATACAAGACAGTAACACTTACTCGAAGTTGTATGGAAATAGTATCTCTCTTTTGGTTTCGTTAAACAAGAATGCATTTACCAAGTTATTCTCTGTATCTTGGTAATGTTCAACGAGAACTTTTTCATGAACGACATTTGGGTCAATGAACACCGAAAAACAGAAACGACAAGCATTCAACATAGCATCGTGCAATGTGCATACAAGAATGATGACATGACAAGTTACATGGATTTAAAATAAACCCTAACACCTGATAACCAATTTAAATGAGGTCCAAATATAATATTTGGGGAAAACCCCATAATTACATAAAGTGACATTTTGGTGAATCTAGACAACTCTTAATTGAAGTTGTTCAATCATGCATGAATTTGAAATAAATAGATAGATCTAATTTTTCTGAGAATTTTAGTATTTTATTCATATTTTTCTGATAAACAGATATTTAATTATGAATTTTACAAATTTATACAAATTTCTGGAATTTCTGCAAAAGAATAAGTCTGAACAAAATCGGTTGACGTCATGATGATGTCAGCACTGCAAGCAGCACTCAAGGTGCGCACACGCTGGACGATTCCTAGCGGGACAGGACGCGCGGACGGGCGCGTTGGACGCAGCGGACGACGGCAAACCATATGGTGGTGGCGCCGCCCCTTTTGGGTCGCCGGAGTAGTGACGGCGAGCTCCACCCATGGCGGCGGACGGAGGATCGCGACGACGGCGAGGTACAGAGAGAGAGGGAGAGGGCAGAGGGGTCCAGGAGGACCAGGAGCTCACCTCGAAGGCGATGGAGGGCTCGGGGAGGCCGGAGGAGGTCGGACAGCGCCGAATCCGTCCTTGGCGACGGCGGCCGGAGGCGGGAGAGAAGAGCTTGATTGGTTCGGCTCCGTTCGTCCCTGCAAGCACGGCTCGAAGGGGAGGAAGAGGAGGGCGGAGGAGCAGGCGGCGGAGGAGCAGGACGGCGGCGCGGGAATTTGGCAGCCTGACGGCGTGATTTTGTTCCTCGCGCTGGTCCTTAGAAGAATGAGGAGATTTGGGGGAGGAGGAAGAAGAAGCAGTTAAAAAAATAGCTTTAGTCCCGGTTCACCACCCCAACCGGACCTAAAGGGTCTTTAGGTCCGGTTGGTGGCACCAACCGGGACTAAAGGCCAACCCTTTAGTCCCGGTTGGTGCCTCCAACCGGACCTAAAGGAAATTTTCGGCGGCACCGAAAAGGCGCGCGCCAAAATACCTTTAGGTCCGGTTGGTGGTTCCAACCGGGACTAAAGGTATTTTTTTAATAAAGAGTTTAAAAATGGAATAAACTTATGAATTTAATATCTTTTAATCTGTTTATCAAAAAAATACAAATAATATATCAAATTGTTCAAAAAAATATAATCTATATATTTATATCAAATTCAACTTTGTTTGAGATTAAGTTTTAAAAAATTGTAATAAACTTATAAATTCATTAAGACATTAGTTAAACTTATAAATTTAATATCTTTTGATCTGTTTATCAGAAAAATACAAATAATATATCAAATTGTTCAAAAAAATATAATCTATATATTTATATCAAATCCAACTTCGACCGGTTACTGAGCCGCCGGCGCTGCGCATCCAAAGAGAAGGAACCCTCACAGGGTCGCCGACACCTAAGTCAATGGAAGAGTGATGAGGTTGCAGATATGAGTTTAGATGTGATATGGCAATGGCGGCCAAGCCTACATATATATGTGATCAGGGCCTTTAGTACCGGTTTGTGTTACCAACCGGGACTAAAGAAGCACACGGATCGTGTGTTTCTTTCAAGCGCTTGTGAGCCGTTGGATCAGGGGTGTGTTTCTTTAGAGCGCTTGTGAGCCGTTGGATCAGAAGCACACGGATCGTGTGTTTCCTTCGAGCGCTTGTGAGCTGTTGGATCAGGGCCTTTAGTACCGGTTCGTGTTACCAACCGGGACTAAAGAAGCACACGGATCGTGTGTTTCTTTCAAGCGCTTGTGAGCCGTTGGATCAGGGGTGTGTTTATTTAGAGCGCTTGTGAGCTGTTGGATCTGCACTCCCACCTCATCCACAGGTACACCTTCTAATCGCCTATAAATAGCGACGTCCCTGCAGCGAAACGGCACACAACGAGTGTCTACCTTTGCCACCGAACCCAATGGTTGGATTTAGCCTACCCGCTGGCATGTTCCCTAACACAAGCCCTCGGGTAGGTTGAATCCAACCACTGGATTAGGGTGACACAATGATGAATTGCCGAGGAGGTGGGAGTGGTGGTGGTGGAAGTGGTAGCCATGCCCCTCGGTCGGATCCAAGCAGCGGCAAGGCGCTCTGATCATTCAGTTCATCGACCGAATACAAATCAAACGGTTTCACCTGCATACGCCCTACGGTGCATTTGATATGCGGGCACTCTCTAGCCACAGTAGGGTTGTATGCAGGTGATACCGTGTGTTTTGTTCTATCTAGAAATCCTTCAGTTCATCGACCGAATACGGTTTGTATGCAGGTGATACCGTGTGTTTTGTACACGAACTTCTCACCAGTTTTTGTCAACACTCATACATAAAAAGGTTTTGAGAACACTCATACATAAATTGTTTTATATACTATTACACTCATACTTAGATCATGATCGCTTCTTCGGCCTTAACCATGGAGTTTCTTCATTATTTAACGGGATGCTTGGGTCAGTTTTCACTGTGAATGGCGGAATTTCATCAAACTTATTATAGTCTGCTGACATGTCTGTCTTGTCCTCGACTCCCACGATGTTTCTTTTTCCTGAAAGAACTATGTGACGCTTTGGCTCATCGTGTGCTGTATTTGTTTCCTTATCTTTTCTTTTTTCGGTCTGGAGCTCATGTCCTTCACATAGAAAACCTGAGCCACATCATTGGCTAGGACAAATGGTTCGTCTCTGTACGCAAGATTCTTGAGATCCACTGTTGTCATTCCGTATAGCTGGTCTACCTTTACCCCTTCTCCATTCATGTTGACCCAACTGCATCGAAACAAAGGGACCTTAAAAGTAGGTCCATAGTCAAGTTCCCATATCTCCTCTATGTAACCATAGTATGTGTTCTTTTGTCCATTCTCGTCGGTTGCATCAAAGCAAACACCACTGTTTTGGTTGGTACTCTTTTTATCTTGGGCAATCGTGTAAAATATATTCCCATTTATCTCGTACCCTTGGAAAGTCAATACAGTCAAAGATGGTGACGCGGCCAATAAGTAGAGTTGATCTCTAACATCGGTGTCATTCATGAGATGTAATCGCAACCAACTGCCGAAAGTCTCCATGTGTTTTTGTTTAATCCAGGAGTCAGGCTTCCCTGGGTTTTTGGAGCGTACACTATTCTTGTGTACCTCGATATACGGAGCCACGAAGGTGGAACTTTGTAGATCTGTGTAGTGTGCTTGAGTGAAAGAATACCCGTCCCTACATATCATTGCTTTCTTTCCTAGCATGCCTTTTCCACTAAGTCTCCCCTCATGCCGCGATTCAGGAAGACCAATCGACTTAATGTCGTGAATAAAGTCAACACAAAACTCAATGACCTCCTCTGTTCCACAGCCTTTGGAGATGCTTCGTTCTGGCCTAGCACGGTTATGAACATATTTCTTGAAGACTCCCATGAACCTCTCGAAGGGGAACATATTGTGTAGAAATACAGGACCGAGAATTGCAATCTCGTCGACTAGGTGAACCAGAAGATGCGTCATAATATTGAAAAATGATGGGGGGAACACCAACTCAAAACTAACAAGACATTGGGCCACATCCTTCTGTAACATTGTCAGACTTTCTGGATCGATTACCTTCTGAGATATTGCATTGAGAAATGCACATAGCTGCACAATGGGTACTCGAACATTTTCCGATAGAAGCCCCCTCAATGCAATCGGAAGCAACTGCGTCATAATCACGTGGCAATTATGAGACTTCAGGTTTTGAATTTTTTTATCTGCCATATTTATTATTCCCTTTATATTTGACGAGAAGCCAGCCGGGACCTTGATACTGCTCAGGCACTCAAAAAATATTTCCTTCTCTGCTTTCGTAAGAGCGTAGCTGCTTAAGTGATAACGCCCTTTATCCGTATGCTTGTTGTTTGAGTCTTTCATACGCTGCTGGTCCTCCCTTGCTTCCGGTGTATCTTTTGTCTTCCCATACACGCCGAGGAAGCCTAGCAGGTTTATGCAAATATTCTTTGTCACGTGCATCACGTCGATTGAAGACCAGACCTCTAGGACTTTCCAATAGGGTAGCTCCCAAAATATAGATTTCTTCTTCCACATGGGCGCGTGTCCGGTAGCGACGTCTTTCGGAACAGATTGACCGCCAGGACCCTTTCCAAAGATTACTTCTATGTCCTTGACCATACCAAATATAACATCACCATCAGGGAGCTTAGGCTTCTTCCGGTGATCTGCCTCACCATTGAAATGCTTGCCTTTCTTTCTTACGGGGTGACTACCTGGAAGAAATTGACGACACCCCAGGTACACGACCTTCTTATATTTTTCCAAATATGTACCTTTAGTCTTATCTAAACAGTGCGTGCATGCGTTGTATCCCTTGTTTGACTGTCCTGAAATGTTACTAAGAGCAGGCCAATCATTGATGGTTACGAACAGTAACGCTCGTAGGTCAAATTCCATCTGTTTGTGCTCATCCCACACACGTACACCTGGTATGGCCCACAACTGCAAAAGTTCATCAACTAATGGACTTAGGTATACATCAATGTCGTTGCCGGGTTGCTTCGGGCCTTGGATGAGAACTGACATCATAATGAACTTCCGCTTCATGCACAACCAAGGAGGAAGGTTGTAGATACATAGAGTCACGGGCCAGGTGCTGTGACTGCAGCTCTGCTCCCCAAAAGGATTCATACCGTCTGTACTTAGACCAAACCATAAGTTCCTTGCGTCACCTGCAAAGTCCGGGAACTCTCTCTCGATTTTTCTCCATTGAGACCCATCGGCGGGGTGTCTCAACTTCCCGTCTTTCTTACGCTCTTCTTTGTGCCATCGCAACAACCTGACATGCTCTTTGTTTCTGAACAGACGTTTCAACCGTGGTATTATAGGAGCATACCACATAACCTTAGCAGGAATCTTCTTCCTGACGGGCTCGTCATCGCCCTCAACATCACCAGGATCATCTTGTCTGATCTTGTATCGCAGTGCATTGCATACCGGACATGCATCCAAATTCTCGTACTCCTCACCGTGGTAAAGGATGCAGTCATTGATGCATGCATGTATCTTCTGCACATCTAATCCTAGAGGGCAGATAGCCTTCTTTGCTTCGTACGTAGTCTCGGGCAGTTCGTTATCCTTTGGAAGCTTCGGCTTCATTATTTTCAGTAACTTTTCAAATCCCTTGTCAGATAAACCAGTCTCTGCCTTCCATTTCAGCAATTCCAGTGTGGTACCGAGCTTTGTGCTGCCATCTTCGCAATTTGGGTACAACAACTTTTTGTGATCCTCTAGCATGGCCTCCAACTTTAGCTTCTCCTTTTCTGTATCGCATTCTCGTTGTACATCGGAAATGACCCGACCAAGACCATCAGCATGCTCATCTGGCGTCCGTTGTTCTTCACCTCCTTCTTCTTCATTGTCTTCCATCGCAGTATCACCGTATTCTTCAGAGAACATACGATAGTTCTCATCATCATTTTCTTCTTCATCGTCTTCCATCATAACCCCTCTTTCTCCGTGCTTGGTCCAACAATTATAGCTGGGCATGAAACCTCTCCGAAGCAGGTGGCCTTAAAGGGTTTTCGAGGAAGAGTGCTTCTTAACGTTCCGACAGTCCACACATGGACAAGGCATAAAACCATCCTCTTTGTTTGTCTCAGCCACATGGATAAATTTAAGCAAGCCTGCAAGAAAATCGGAACTGCGTCGATCGCCGTACATCCATCGCCGCCGGGCATCCATCTGCATATCATATAATTAAGTTTATCAAATACAATTAAAATACATGTTCAATACTGAAATGACCACCGTATATCGACACATGCAAAATTTGTATCAATTACAGATGAAATTAAAAGACAAAGCTAGGTTGCTAATTAACCTTGATCGATCGGAGGAAAGAGAGAGGACAAAGCCTAAGGGTGGCTCGGGCACCTCATATTATTTTGTGTGAACTGAAATGTGGCTCGGGCATTTCATCGAACACCTCTAGTGCATAGCAAAGGAAAACAAACTAGCACCCACCTCTCACACCTCCTAGCAGAAAAAAATAGAGGAGTAGAAGCTGGCTGCTGGCTTTATAGGCAGGGGACTATTAGTCCCGGTTCGTAGCCCGAACCGGGACTAATGCTCTGCTGGAGCTTTAGTCCCGGTTGGTAGCCCGAACCGGGACTAATGCTCTGCCGGAGCTTTAGTCCCGGTTGGTAGCCCGAACCGGGACTAATGCCCCCAGCCCAACCGGGACTATTGGCCCACGACGTTGTGGCAGGTCGAACCGGGACCAATGCCTGGCATTGGTCCCGAGTGGTGTTCCAACCGGGACTAATGGCTCTCCAGCCCCCTTCCGAAAGCCTCATTTTCTACTAGTGTGATTGCGCTCCGCTCGGTGAAGACTCACATGATGCTCCCCCATACACCAGTATGGGAGAACCACTTCTTCGGCATGTATTCACTTGGCCATTATCTTGATGACGATCACCATGACACCATCCTTCACGAGCATACCATGAGATTATACGATCCCTCATGATACACCACTAGCCTTGTGTATTGATCAACTTGCAAGCCTTGATCAACATATAATCTTCTTCCCTTAGCCTTGAATCCAACATATGGAGATCAAGCAACGCATATGGACTCCAACATAATCATCTAAGCTGGATCGGCCGGGTGTCACTTTACCTAGGGAGAAACCTCAAAACGGCCATTCTACGCATGTATAAGCGCCTTGAGAGACACTTGTATTTCATCTACTCCCTCCGATTCATAAAAATTGTCGCTCATTTTATACTAAGTACAAACTTTATACTAAGTGAGCGAGATCGAAGAAAGTATAATTCTTTCCAAAAGCTACACCTAGTGTAAGGAGATTCGAAGAAATACCACTCTGGCTAGTTGAGTGAATTAGTGTACTTGTGTTGCGCCACGATCGTTATGGACTTATGGTTGGACTAAAACTTGCTTGGAATAGTAAATCATCACCCCATCAGCCTCAATTATCATGCCTACTTGCCAAGAGAAGACTGTATACATAAACACAGTTTTGGGCAAACAAAGACAGATATGATGGCCCGGTTAATTTACACTCTCAGCCATGCGATCACAATGCAAGCTATAGAAAAGTACTGCCCGTGAGCTCACCGGCCACTGATCGACACGGCTAACAATATTTTAGCGCATAATTGAGCCCATTATTGGTGGTGCCATGGCAGGGAATCATGGCAGACTATATGTCTAATCCAGTGTAGTCAAGGGCATGCTGTTTGTCAACAGGCTTTTACTATTTTGCCTCCACTGACGATGCCGGGAAACAGGTGTTAGCTGCGCCAAAAACAGCAGCAATGTACTGTCGTCTCTATTCTAATCTGAAATCTCATGTTTTGCGGGCGGGCACGTATCGAGATTCTCGAGTAGTCGCGCGCGCAAGTCAAGTGGGGGAGTATCATATATCAACATCAAGATTCAAGTGGAACATTAGGCTCCAACGTATCATCAGACAGACCTCGTCATCTTTCAACCTATCTATCTCCGCTGCACCTGCGAGCATGTTGGATCGTCGTCAGGACGACACATCGTCCACACTCCGAATCGAAATAATGGAGCAGCGCACGCAGCAGCAATTGCACGTAGTTTTCAGCTCCCCTCCACCCCAGAATGATCGCCTGTGCAGTGCACTGCGGAGTATTTTTTTTCTCTGAAGTCTGAACTCTCGCCGCGTTCTGACTGCCTAGTGCCCCGGTGTCAACGAGTAGAGGAGACAGTCGGGCTGCATTATTGGTGGCGGTGCATCTGGATGGAAGCTTCAGACGGGAGCTACCCCGGATACGAGCTGTGATCTGGGCTGATAGGTACTCCGTTTGGTAGATTCCTGCGCCAAATTAAGCTGCCAGCATCCCACGCAACTGCTTATGTCATGGTACGCGTTCCTCCTATCAGTATTCAGCAACCAATCTCAGGCGGGCACACAGAGAAGAGAAGAGCCAAAAATGCCGCACGTTTCTTCAGAAGAAGCTGACACTGAAATGCACGTAGCTCCGAAATGGCCATTTTTGTCGCGGACTCGTTGCGACCATGCTCCATCCTTTTCGATTCCTGTGGCCACCACCACAAGTCCGAGTGCAGCGTCTCCGGCTTGGGTGGTTTGAGGTGCGCAAGGTGCAGTTGCAGCATGCCTGGTCCTTGCCAATGTCGTAGCTACACGGTTCAGGTGCTGCGAAAGGAGACTACGCAATAATTGTGGGTCGATGAGATTGTGAGACTCCATATATATATACTTCTGTCTTCCTCTCTGGTCACCTATCATCTTGGCAGTTTATTTCCCCTGTCCATGGAAAACTGGACTTTACCAGTTAGATATTGATGATTTAGTGAATGCAGGGACTTCACATACTAAGGTTTCCTTGAAACTAATATGCACAAAAACATTGAAGAGGCTAGAGCGCTATTGAGAACATTTTCACCATCAAATACAGTTTTCATTTATCCAGCCTACCCGATCTTCACCTTCAGTTCAACATTTACGCATGAAGAATAAGCATATAATTGCTCGACATGCTTTATGCTCATTGCCACTATGAATGAAAAGCAGCAGCATATATCAAGCACTGTGTGATGGGCGGAAAGCACATGAATGGCACTAATATATTATGTATATATGATGTGTACAGTCTCGAGAAACTCCAGAAATGATGGAGATCGATCTGAAGGCATCTTTGCTGCCACTTTAAAAGATTCATCAAGTCCTGGACAAAGCAGAACCGGAGGTACAACGAATAATAGTGCTAAACAATTACTAGTTCCTTATCATTTTCTGTTTGTCCATAATGTCTCTGCCACGCTGATAGCGCCCCGCCAGTTGTCACCCCTACTGTGATCTGAAACAGTCATGTTTATGTTTTAGCAATCTCTTCAGATAATCAGATGGGCCAATCTGAAACAGCCACGGGCGCACTGAAACTTGAAATGCCATAGCAGAAGGTGGGAGTCAGATAGGAAAGTTGAGATCTTTTGGCTCTGGTTTAGCACACCACCCACGCCCGGCCGAATGGTAAGGTTAGGTTCCCATCACCGTCGCCGTCGCGCCAAAAGCTCTGTGCCTCAGCGTGCCCGTCTAAACGCGAGACATCTGCATCTTCTCCAGACCTTCAAAGTTCAAACCAACGACGATCATGTGATGATGTCAAACGACCAGCCGATGCCGCGACAACTCTCGATCAACTAACCTTAGGAGTGTTTCGCTTGAAGTAGACGCGAAGTGGCCACCACCCGCTCCAGTCGATGTACAGTGCAGAATCTTCCTGCACCTGCAGCCATGAATTATTGGCTAACACGTGGTGGACTAGTTTGGTTTGGTCCATCGGTCTCTTATCGAATAACTTATCGTACGTAACACCAAAAATGGCTAGACCTTTCAATGGCTTTGGAATTATTTGAAGCTAGCAGGACTACTCTTGTTGCATCGAAGGTCGATTCTGTGAATCTGAATGCCGCTCCCGCTGCCCTCGATAGCATGGTCGGCCACCATCGGTAGCATCGTTGCAATACTTTTGCAGCAAGGCCGCTGACAGCACGCCCGGCTGCCCTCGATAGCATCACCGGCCACCGTCATTAGCAGCGTTGCTAAAACCTAGCAAGGCCGCCCGCGGTGACAGCAGCGCCGACTGCCGTCGGTAGCACCGCTGCTGCGTCGACAACTCGGCATCTCCTTACAGCAGCAGCCAGCAGCACCCAAGATTGCTAGCAATGTCGCGAACCGCTGAGAGCATCCTCCGTTGCCGACGGCAGCATCTCCGGCTGCTCGCTCTAGCATCGCCGCCATCTGTTCCCTATAGCAGCGCTCCAGCCGTTCGAGGCGCGACGACGAGATCGAGCACCTCCGCAATGTCGTGGGAGGCAGGTGCCAGTTTCCAGTATGAGAGGCGCCGCCGTGAAGCACCGGTACTCGCCGAAGGTAGGAGAGAGGGCACACGCATGGTGGGATTGGGGTGGAGCCGGCGACGGCGACACATGGTTTGGGTGGCTGCGGTGCGCGACTTGCGCAGCGACGATGTCGGGTGGATAAGACGCCATGAGCTCTCACGAGCTCTCCCATGGCATTACTCATGGGAGGAGGATGGGATCTGAAGAACGCCACAGGAAGACGATAGGAAAGGGATAAGGGCATCTCCAACAGACGCGGGTTGTCCGGCGCCCTAAAAAAAATTACAGTGCCAAAATAACACTTTTAGCTCGCCGTGGTCGATATTGGTTTTCTAGATGAACAAAAATATAGCGCGCACACTACAGCAGTTTACCAGACGCACTAAAATACAACACCACAAATATGTTTTTTTAACGCTTGCACAGCAAACAGGTCCCTAAATTTTACAAATAGGTCCAAATAACTCACAATCAGAACCCTGGCATAAAAATGAAAATTGCAATCAGGCCCCCAATCGTTTAGAGCTAGCTAGCTCGAATCCTCCTCGAGCCAGCCATGGTGGCCTCGCTATTCCCGGCAGCCGCGGAGCTCGTCCGCCCGCCCGGCCGCGGAGCTCCTCCGCACGCCCGCGTCTGCCTGGCCGCGGAGCTCCTCCGCCCGGCCCCTCCGCACGCCCGCGTCTGCCTGGCCGCGGAGCTCCTCCGCCCGCGCGACCGTGGCCGTTCGAGCTCGTGGCCGTGGCCGGCACGGGCCGTCGCGTGCTCGCGATTTAGACCGGCGGGCGGCTCGATTCCGGCAACGGCGGTTCAATTCCGGCGACGAGCGGCTCGATTCCGGCGAGGGGCGGCGCGATTTCAGCAGCGACGGCTTGACACGGGAGGCTTCTAGGCGCGGTGAAACTTCCACTGGCGCGTTTTCTACGAGATTGTCCAGCTGCGGTAGCGGAAGTGTTTTTTTTTTTTGCAAAACGGTAGCGGAAGTGTTAAATTTGCGGCCTAGCATACCTGCCAACGCGCTGCGACAGTTTTTTTGGGCGCGCTCTATTTCATAGAATCTGTTGGACCATTTTTTTTTCTGCCACGCGCGCGCTAAAAATTGTTATTTTCAGCGTGAGTTATTTTTAGTGTCTCTGTTGGAGATGACTTAAGTGGTTTGTTTGGATAAACAAGTATTAGCGCTAGTTTTAGGAAAACACGTTTTAGCAGGATTTTACAGAAAACGGGTTTTCCGAATATTTCTGTTAGGAACGAGCGCGTGCAAAATCATGTTTGGGTCGTTCAAGCCTTAAACCAGTTTGTAGTGTACCCTGTTTTGTCAAACCGCTTCACCTTCTTCCCCAAATCACCAGTCCGTCTCCCTCCCAGCCTCTCCACTTCCTCCCAAAAATCCTAGATGCTTTACTGCCTGCTGCCCCTCGAGCTCAGCGCACCGGAGTGCCGCCAAGCTCATAAGCGTCCTCGATGCCGGCCGGCCTTGATACCATGCCGGAGTGACCTGAGCTACGGCATGCTCAACGCCGACCGCATCAGCCGTACCCAGGCAACACGAAGCTCGGGAGAGTGCGACGCCGCCACTTTGATGCTCGTGGTCGACGTCCCCACATAGCAGAGCTCAGGAGGTTCTCTGCAAGATCCGCCGCGAGGTCTGTGGCGACGGAGCAGAGCTAGGGAGATGGGAGCGTGCTTGACGTCGTCCGCCGCGAGGTCTGTGGCAGTCATACTCGCAGCATGCCAGATCTGCAACTCTGAGGTCCGTGACTTTTCTACAAGGAAACAAAGCGACAAAATAATTGCTAGTATCAGATTCGTACTACAAACGAAGTTCTGCAAAGTGATAGATGAAGTCTAGGAGCATATTAGCAATCTAGTTTATTTTGTCCCCGATGAGTATTGCAGATTGTCACTATAGAACTGAAACCTAAATTTTAAATACATCCATGACTGATCTCTAGAAAAGGATTGTCTATTCATCACTCAAGTAAACACACGACTGCAACAAATTTGCAATTTCTATTTTACAGTTGCGCTCATTTACTAGAAAGTATGAATACTCTTGCTACAAAATTGCTTATATATGTTGCTCAATTTCTTATGACAAATTGGATCATACCTGTAGATCTGCTGCCAGCAACCAGATCGAGGAAGAGAGCCCTTGTCTTCCGTCAGCGATCAGGTCGAGAAGAGAGTCCTTGTTCTCCGACCAGCGAAATGGTTGTCGCAGCCAGCGTCAATGGCCAGCGAATTGACGATCCCAGCCGGCGTTAGTACCCATCCATGGATATATCTAGGTTTCAATATCTTTGCTGATGTTCCAGCGTCTGTAATATATAGGCGCGATGAAAATAATGGCGCGCTGAGTGGTGGGGAAAAAGAAGAAGTGGCGCGCTGAGTTTGTTGAGTACGGAGAAAAAGTTGTTGTAATCGCGTTTTGTGTAATCAGGTTTGTAGAAAAATGACTAATACTCGTTTTTCCCAAAACGCACTTTCCTGGGTTTCTAGAAATCCTGTTTTACTTATCCATGTTTTAGTTACCCCACACAAACAAGGTTTTAGTTTGTTACACGGTTATCCTGTTTTACTTATCCATGTTTTAGTTACCCCACACAAACAAGGTTTTAGTTTGTTACACGGTTATCTCAGCTTACAGAAAACGAGTTCTCCTAATCTCCCGTATCCAAACAAGGCCTAAAGAGAGATGCATCGGTGTTGTGAGCCCGCAAGAGGAAAGCCTGGTGCGACCTGACGCAGAACATGGACGTGTGGCGCGTGGACAATGCGGAGGATGCAGACGAGTCGAACCCCCCGGCTGTTCGCTAGCGTTTTTCAAAATTAACTACCTCGTATTTTATAATACGATTATTCTAACAAGAGTCCGTGCCCCAACAAAGAATTATATGCTCCGCATGCATGCAAGCATCTGACTCCTATAGGGGCGGAGGGACTAACAATCACATGCATGTATGGAATCTTTTCCCAAATCCGAATTTTTAAAATGATTTATCTTTTAAACCGTCAATGCAATTGACGATCCGTCTTCACCGTTGGGTTCGTCTCGATGAGTATTTCAAAACAAGATCCCATCTTAATATGTTTTGACGACTTTTTTTTTCGTCATCAGTTGCCAGGTTATTATATCTTAGTTGCCATGCTACTGGTTAACAGTTACCCTCCAAATAGCACACAATTATCAGATAATATTTACATGTGTTTCATCGTAGCAAGGATCTATATGTCCAGAGAATGGGTATTTGATGCACTCTAAACACGGAAAAGATCAAATTAACATCTAGAAAGACTTAAATTGGTGAGTAGCGAAGTTCAAAAAACCTGATAACCATTTGATTTTAATCTGGTGACCAACATGACTATGTCTGGTGACCAAATGACTATAATCTGACAACTAAGGTTAGATTTATTTTTTATCAAAACATATCAACATGAGATCTAAACACATAAAAGATCACATTAACATCAGGGTAGGCCTATATTGGTGAGTAGCAAAGTTCAAATAACCTGGTAACTTTTTGATTTTAACCTGGTGACCAACATGGTAATACCCTGGTGACCAAGTGACTATAACCTGGCAACTAGAGTCGAGAAAAAAATATTATCAAAACATATCAACATGGAATCTAATTTCGAAGATCTCGACGCGACTAAGCTAACCGTGAAAACGGATCTGAGTTTTGACTTAGGGTTCAAGAGATAAAACATTTTAAAGTTTGGGATCCAAAGAAAAAGTCCATACGCGGGTTGGCTAGTTACCAGCCTGTATGGGTTAATTATCTAATTCCATCCGTGCCCACGGACGGCTAATCTAGGACACGTGCTCTAGGTAGCACCGTCCTAATTTATAATAAAGAGACCCACACTTAGATATAATTAAGTAATTTCCTTGTTAAATCTGACCAGTGCTACAGCATTGTTCTGCTGTCCAAAAACCTCAATGCAACATATAAAGGTCTATTTCCTGAACACACCATCTATAATAGAAGGATCTTGCGAGCTTTGCCGCGCCGTTCCATGTTGTTCACATATTTAGCCTGACGTGTAACATTTCTCTTCACATGGGATTCCCGCTGGGTGACCATATGATCTCTATTTTTCTTGATATGTAGAATGGGATGAACCAGACCATAATATATTCATTTTCGACACTATAGTCGCAGTCTAGGACACAAGTGCAAGCAAAAACAACACATCAATGGCACCAAGTACCAAAGGCTAAGAGAAGAGACCCACTGACTATTTAGAAACTGAGATTTTTAGATGGGTTTGAAACTACAAAAGAAGCTTCACAATAGAGTATCAGTTTAAAGAAAAAAAATGCATGGTATTTCTAAGACCGAAATTTCCAGTATGAGACAACACTGCTTTTGTTATGGCTATAACATACATATGACGATCGACATTTCATCATTTCTGTACTTGGATGATAAGGTATAGAGAAAAGTTAGCATTCTTGGGTCTGCTGAGAAAAGAGAGCAACACTTACTAAGGACAATCCTTTGGCAGGGGAATACTTCACAACTATGATTAGAGCCATACTGCTCTAGAATAAAGACAATAAGAAATGTTCATATATACCTATCTGACATAGGATGAGCATGACATTGCCATAGAATATTGAACTACATATAGTTTGGTTCAAATATCAGGTGATCAGGGACCAGAATACACAAAAAAAGAGAAACCATAAATCATACATCGGTAACATGTGTGTACATGTAATGAGCAAGCAAAGCACTGCAGAGTTCAAAAGTTGAGCCGGTCCAGAAAATGGCATGAATCATCATCTGATCTTGAAGTCCAAGAACTGTACCTGGTCTAGAAAATATCATGTGTTTGCAGCCTGAAGAGAAAAATAGAATCAGGAACTTTGACAATATACTTTGCACACACAACGTGACCCAAGTTCACAACCTTACAAAAATCCCCCCTTTTCATTGTTCGTAGGTAAGATATAATGCAGATATCGTAACAATACTTGCATTTTCTGGATAGAGCCATACGATGGTTTTCAAATATGAGTGTTTAAAACCATATAATTTTCACATGGCACTTTTGCAAGCAAAGAATAGAAATAGGATCTGCTAGGAAAATTATCACTCCATTCACACTCAGGGTAACATTCTCAGGTCCCGTACCAGGAGAAAGAGCAACCATAAGTGAAGGACACCAAAGCAAATCACATTTAAAGATTGATAATAGGAATTATAGATTTATTTTCAGTATAAGGCAAGACACTGTATGTTGTTTCCACCTTCCTCTATGTATTAAAGCATATAGACATTTTGTAATGAGATGACGAACTGATGGTGGACTATGTCTAATTGTTTTTCTTTTTTCACACAAAAGATGGTCGAGCAACTAACTGATTACAATAAAGTTAAAGACACTACGTCAAAAATAGTTCAGCTTCACCAATTATAGAGATAAGTGAGTTTATTATGAATATATATTCACAAAATAAAGAAGGCTTAGTGAGTTTTCATGACCTGATATCTTACATTTTTTAGTCCACCGTTGATTTCCAAAAGCAATACCTTGCAGCCTAAATACATCACCCTCTATGGAGAGAGAAAATACTTGCCATAGCCTACTCAGGGGCCATGAGGCACTGGAAGCACAATAATCCAATTAAGTGCAATGTCCATGAAGTATAGATCAGATGTCAGACAAACAAAAGTACTTACCATGTTCCAATGACTCTCTCTGGACACCTGCTATCTGCGGCATAACCAACAAACAAATGTAAGGCAGGTGCACCGTGTTGACTACTGTAACTGTGGTGCCAATGGAAGAGGCGTGCTTTGCCACATTCTCTGCCTCAGAGACACATAGTCCAGCATGCGATGTTTTGTTGTAATCAAATCTATCAAACTGATGGACATCTCAGAGCATCTCCACAGTGCCTAAATTGTGTCCGGTACCACCCCATTGGAGGCCCAATTGGGGGTGCCGGACACATGTCCGGCGCTTTTTATTTTTCAGCCCACACCGGCACCCCCTAAACGGCCGGACACCAAACACAGTTTTTCATTGAAATATAAATTTTTCGATAAAATTTGATATGATTCAAATACAAACTTCGACACAATTTTAAATATAAATTTAGATACATGCGATCTAAGCCCTAACCCTAACCCCTGCCGGCCAGGAGCTTTGGGATCACCCCTTGGTCAAGTGGCCTTTTTGGGCAACGATCGCTATGTGTCAAACCATGGCCGATGAGGCCAGCGACAAGCTCACCGGCCTTGCTTGCCATGGAGTAAAACCAGACTCCGAGGCTTTCCCGATGCACTAATCGAGCCACTGCTCACTTACCGGCTGAGCTGCTCATCACAATGCATCTCTAGGCAAAGAGGGTTGAAATCTCCGGCTACAACGATATTAATGACCAACGCGGCTTGTGGAGAAACCACTGCGTGCCTAGAATCTTGAAAGCCCTGATTCTAGCCGTTATCGATATTAACGACCGTCGCAGCATGGAGGCGGCGGTGCCTCCTCGTCGTCGAACGACTCCACGGGCGTCGGAAGTTGCCGGTGGTGGTCCAGCCGTGGACGCGGTCGGCGTGCTCGGACGCCACCAAGGGATCCCAGTACGGGGCCGACGGGTTGAACGGCGCGACGTACCTCCGCTCGTCTTCCGTCGCGCCATCTGCGTCCGCCTGCCACAACGACCGGATGTAGTACAGTCTAGCCTGCCCGGTGAGGGGTGGCGCAACCGAGACGTTGTCCATGTTCGGCATCCAGCCGTCCGGCAGGCGGCGGTCGGATGGCGCCGGGATGTAGTTGCGCTCGTGGTGCTGCGCCTCCTCGACGGTCATCGGCGGACGGTCGTCGGGTTGCGGAGGCGGTGGCGGCACCGCTGCGGCCTGTTCCTCCGCTATACGGAGCCCTGGATCTAGCGTTGCTCGTTCCGGCGTTGGCACCGGAGCAATGAAGCTGCGTCAAGGCGGCTCCGTCACTCGTGATCCTCCTCCGTCGGCTGGTAACCTAGTCCCCGGCGGTGCATCCTGGCTGTGGGAGTGGAGGGAACGGGCGAGGGCCGGTGGTGGAGTGTGCGAGACGAGAGGGCCGGTGGTGGCTTTTTAAAGCCGGTCGAAGGAGCGGAGATGCCGTCGCCATTAACGCCAAGACGGCATGCATGCCGCCGCGTGGGCTCTGCGGCGCTGCTACGAGGCGACGCTTCACTGCGCCGCCCACCTAGCCACTGAAACGATGCGCCGTCGGACGGCCCGTGCAACGATGCGACGACTCACCACTGAAACGACGAGGCGCCTGCATCGCTGCCGCGTGCGGTCAGATCTCGACGCGTCGTTTTCGTGCAGCTGACGGGCGGGCCATATCTGTCGGAGGCTCGGGCAGGACACTGTCCGGCACCGCAAAGGCAGCCCCCAACTTTGGAGGCCCTGTTGGCGGTGCCGGACAGGTTTTGGGCTAGACAAAGCCTTTGCGACCCCCCGGTGTGGCCTGTTTTTCTGTCCGGGGCCCTAATGGAGCTTTAGGGGCCCTATTGGGACCCCCCGGTGGAGATGCTCTCATTCACCAGACGGAAGCACTCTCGACGACGTCCGCCAACATGAGCATCCATGTTACAAACCTTCGGCTGGGGGTCTATATCAGACATAACCAAATTGTTCCCTACACGTGGGAGATCATCATCTCCACTAACACAAGATCAATTTTGTTATTTATCTCGCAAGAGAGTTCTTGATATTTGTGAGGCTGCAAATAGATAATAGCCCCAGAGTAAATAAATCCTTAGGACTATATTACTGTGCTTCTAGATTTGCAAGTAGTTATAGACACATGAAAACAAATAGTTCTAAGATGTTAATAACTGTGCGCAATCAGATAAGATGTTAATAACTGCAATGAACATATTTATATTTATGTCTTATAATATCTTCTAACCTTTTCAATCAATGAAAAAAAACTATACCATTTAACTAATTTGTTTAGAACATTACATTGATTATTGAATGAACTATACATGTTGTGATCGATCAAAAGGTGCATACATAATTACAATTTAGCAAACACAGTGTTCTGATGATTGGGGCTTTAGAAGGATCTCAGCCCATTGTACCACATCATAGTATGAGCAATTAACATAGCTTTCTGTCAATATGCTATCACTATGTTTTTAGGTTCTGATATCAACATCTGAGTCACAGACTCATCAGTTAAGATGCACATATATCCATGACATTTCAGGTTTTACAGGAAACAGAGCTACATGCTCACAAATATTCAAACTGCACCTATACTTCTCTACCTAAGCATATGAAAATAGCTAAATCATCATACATTCATATATATGACACCCTATTCAGCAATTTCAAATACTTGCTCAGACAATAAGAGTTGGATAGATAACCTTGGGGTCAGAGCTTACCGAAAATGCAGATCCATTCACTCAGCGATCATCAGCTCCTTTGGTCGAATAAACACGTTCAGGAGAGAATGAGCAGGTCGGCAGTAGAGGGAGGCCTGCAGGGAGAGGCGACGGCAGGCGATGGCGAGGTAGCACTCTGGCCGACAATGATTTCTGCCACAACAACAACCGGCCCTGGCTCCGAGGAACTCATCGTGAATGAAGCACATCAACGAGCTGGGGGGGCTAATGTCGGCACGAATGTTCCATGCCATGAATTCTCAAAATGTATACGGAGATTTGAAAACTTTTAGCTTTGAAATTGTGGTTAAATTATCAATGTTAGAAGCTACATGAAATTGAAATGAACCTCGCGCATGACCTTTGCTTGATTATTCAGTGTGTCCAAACCTTCAGACGATCACCCACACAAAGCTCGCCGTGGTTAGCTCTGCCTTCTTAAAATGTGTGCCCTATTGTCCTTTGCGCTCTCCTTTTGGGCTATCCTTATAATTCTGAGATGGGTTTTGTATTTGTTACCCATCCAAAGCATCTGTAAATATATAAGAATTCAGGGCCGAGCTTCTAAAGTTGTTCCATCACTCATAATAATCTCGTGTTAGCGGTTAAAAAGCAGCAGGAATTACAGAATTGTAAGCATGCAACACATCATCTGATGTAACTCATGATTTCCCCATACACCCGATCTATTTCCTAGCGCCTAGAACAATTCAAGAATATCCCAACCGCCATAAATGCATGTATGCGGATCCTAATCAACATGAACGGATCTAGCAGATCATGAAAAATGGTACAGAGAATTTGGAGAAGCATAGCTAGATCTAAGCATAGGAAATAGTAAACAACTAACAGCTCTGCACACGAGAAGAACAACGACGAGATGCATAGGGAGAGGGGATGAGGGAGATGGATCGTACCTTCATACTTACCCCGATGCCCCTGCTTGCTGCTTCTTAGTCGTTGTAGCCCCATCACTTGCCGCCGATGAATCAGACTGGAAAAAGTTAACTGAACAAGCAAATCCTCCCTAAGGCGGAGGACGGCAGAGATGCGAGCGGCCTCTAGGGTGTGGAGGCAGACCAGGCGAGGGCCTCTGGGATGCCGCCCGGACCATCCTCCAAGAGAGAGCCTCCGAGATGTGAGGCGGGACTTGATGCCTTGAGGGAGGGGACTAGAGACAGGAAGTCGGAGGCCGCGGCAGCGTTGGTGGAGATGGCGGAGATGGCACCGGCGGCACAAGACAGCGTGAGGGCTTGGTATGCGAATTTGTGAGGGGTAAAATGCAAAGAGACGATGGACGAACGGACAAGCGATGCGCGACGAAGCGGGACTAAGGAACCAATTTTTTTTTTTACGAAACACAATACAAACGCAAACGCTCACATACACGTGAGCACACTCATCCCTATTAACATACAAGCACATCCTACCCCATGAGCGAACCACTCGCTGTCAACGGGAACACTGTCAACGACTCAACGGGAACGTCCTCCCACTGATAGATAGGGGGTGGGTCACACCTTTTTACATATACTACTGAAAACTAAAAATATAGATGGATAAACTTCCACCGATCTACTACTCGTCGTCGTCGTCGCATAGGTCGATGTAGGGCGGCGCAGTCCAGAGATGGGTCGGTGGCACCTTAGACGGGGGAAGATGGTGATGGGAAGACGCCGACTTGGAGCTGGGTTCGTCGTGGCGGCGGTCGCGGTCACGGTCTCTGTCTCGGTCCCTCTGGTGACGCCGGGGTGGGGTGCGCGAGCCGGAGCGGTCTCGGCGGCCACAGGCGCCCGCAGGGGCGGCGGCAGGGGCTTCTCGTATTGGGTGACGTTGGTGTTCGGGTTCCAGTAGTAGAGGTAGCCGGTAATGCCGTCGACCACGCCGCGCCAGGGCTTGGGCAGCGTGGGGTCGTCCGGCGCGTACCGTCGGGCCGGGGGTCCCGACTTCACTGCTGCCGGCAGATCTGGCGCGGTAGCTGGTCTCCGGCTAGGATGGAGCGCGAATTCGCCGGCGGAGGCGCGGGTGTGGTGGGCGGCGGGCAGGAGAGCTTCCGGGGGCAGGGGCTTGTCGTACTGGGTGACGTTGGTGTCCGGGTTCCAGTAGTAGAGGTAGCCGGTGGTGCGGTCGACCAGGCCGCGCCAGGGCTTGGGCACCGTGGGGTCGTCCGGCGCGTACCTTGGGGTCGACATCGGTTTTGCCGGCGGATCTGGCGCGGTAGCTGGTCTCCGGCTAGGACGGGGCGTTCGACTGTGGAGGCGCGGGTGTGGTGGCCGGTGGGCGGCGGGCGGCGGCGAGGACAGGGGGTCGCTCTTTTTGCCCTAGATAGAGTAGCTCGCTTTTTATGGTGAATTTGGCGATGGAGGAGTTGGAAACGAGTTGAAGCCCAGGGCAGCCCAACTCGGAGTAGGTAAGAGCATCCCAGCCGTTGGTTACGGTGGTGGAAACGACGATGGTGAAGTCGCGTGGGCCGGCCCATATCTCTCCGCGGGCGTTGGGGCCATACAGAACGCAAAACGCATCCAATAGGAGGAGAGGACGGACACGGACAACCGACACTCTTCGGTGAATCCTATGCTCCGCGTACCCCCGGTCGTGAATGGGCCGGCTCATTAAGAGCGAATCCGGTTGTTTTTATTATTTTTTTCTGTTTCTTTCTCCTTTTTCTGTGTTTCTTTTCCGTTTTTTTGTTCTGTTTCTTTTTTCTTTCTTCTTTTTCGGTTTTCTGTTTCTTTTTATTTTTTTCTTTTATTTTTTCGTTTTTCTATTTATATTTTTTCGTTTTTCTTCTTTGCATTTTTCTTTTTTCTTTTTTAACCTTTATTTTCTATTTTCTTTTTTGTCTTCTGTCTGTCTTTTTTAGTTTTAATTTAAATAAATGTTTATGTTGTGGAAAAATTGAGTAGGTTTCGTTGTTTTAAATAACATAAATGTTCTAAAAAATTCAATAACATAAAAATGTTTATTTGTTCATGTTTTGAAAATCGTATAAATAATATAAATGTTTTATTTAAAATTCGTTCAAATAACATAATTGTTCATGATTTGAAAATAATTCAAATAATATAATTTTTATGTTTGAAAAGCGTTCAAAAAAATATATTTTTCACATATATAAATATATTGTTAGTAAGTTGATTTGCGTATTTTTCCACAAATATAAACACTGTTTCATGTTAGTATAAAAACAGAAAAGATAAATTAAAACAGAAAACTAAACCAAAAATCGAAAAGGAGAAATAAAGAGTACCTGCGTTTTGGGCCGGCCCATACCGCGGCGTGGGGTGCGCAACGCGTCGCAAGCGCCGCGGTACGCGCGATATAGGAGCCCCCCTCACACTCTTCCGCGGTATAGGGAAATCAGCGAGTCCAATTTCGTCTTCCATCGAAAGAAATCCCCTTCTTCGCCGCCGCCTTTCGTGTTCCAGCGGGAAAAAACCTTCTTCGCCGCCGCACCGCTGCCGTAAATTCCACCACGCGAACTCAATGGCAGGATCCCAAAGGACAAGAACAATGACGGCATCAAGGTCCAGCGTAGGGACAGCACAGGCGACTCACGTGTTGGAGATAACTGGGTACAGCCAGCACAAGGGCCTTGGCACAGGCAAAGTCGTTCGCTCCGCCACCTTCACCGCCGACGGCTACGAGTGGTGCATCCGCTTCTACCCTGACGGCGCAGCGGAGGACTGCAAAGACTACGTCTCGGTCTTCCTTGAGCTACTGACAAACAGCGCCGAGGTGAGGGCGGGATTCAGCATGAGGCTGGTCATCCCATCGGACCCGGCCAGTACCAAGTTGATCCAACAGGTGCCACCGATCGTTTTCAACAACAAACAACCCAGCTGGGGGGTTCCCAAGTTCAGGGAGAGGACAGTCTTGGAGTCGTCGCCGTACCTGCAGGATGACCGCCTCGTGATTAAGTGCGAGGTCACCGTTGTCCATGAACCACTGGTGGTGGAGACCACGTTGGACTCTGAGGCCCAGGTGCCGCCATCCAATTTGTTAGAAGCGGGGGAGGAAACAGATGTAACATTCGCAGTTGAAAGGGAGTTTTTTCTTGCCCATAAGATTGTCCTTGCAATGAGGTCGCCGGTGTTCAAGGCGGAGCTTTATGGACCGATGGCGGATAAAAAAACACCGAATATAACTGTCAACGATATGCAGCCTGCTGTTTTCAAGGCGTTGCTTCACTTTATCTACACTGATTCGCTGCCTTCCATGGACGATCTCAACGACAATGACCAGAAAGAAATGGTTAAGCATTTGCTTGTGGCTGCGGATAAGTATGCCATGGAAAGGCTGAGGCTAATTTGCGAAGGAATCCTTTGCAGGAGTCTTGATGCTGGTACTGTGGCGACCACATTAGCTCTGGCTGACCAGCATCATTGCAGCAAGCTTAAAGATGCTTGCATTGAATTTATCCTCACTGCGAATAGAATGGATGTTGTGCTGGCAAGCCAAGGGTATGCTCACCTTAAAAGATCTTGTCCTGCTGTCATAGTCGATATCTTTGAGAGAGGGCAACCAAGTCTCGCAAGATTTAGTATGCTCATCTTGGGTTAATTGGAGATAGTTACCTCAGAGATGACATGTAGGTTGTAGGATGTAACCACCTGAGATCAACTTTTCTCATCCCTTGGTTATCAGACATCTTTTGGAGAAGGTTAGCATTTGCAAATTTGTATGCTTGGAATTGGATGTGATGAAGGATCACCCTGTATATATTAATCTATGCTAGACCATTTGCATTCATTTTGATATGCTGACTAACAATTTTTTTCCATTTTGATCATAAATGTCGTTTCATTTCTCAAAGTTTAATTATACTAATTAGCCCCCATGACTATATCCATCGACAATTGTGGTGGAAATGTGCAAAATGAGGAAATAGCAACATTGTAGCATTGAGCAACATAACTTGCCAGCGTGTATTTTGTAACATTCACTAGTAGAAAAACCATCTTTCGGACACAGCCGAATTTGCATTCATCCCGGTTGAGTGACAAACCGGGACCAATGCCTGGCATTGGTCTCGGTTCGAGCTGCCAGGCCCCCGTGAGGCATTGGTCCCGGTTCGGTTGAGGTCATTCGTCCCGGTTCGTGCTACGAACCGGGACAAAAGCTCCCGCGCCAGGACACGTGGCGTGCCGCGAGCATTAGTCCCGGTTCGTAGCACGAACCGGGACGAATGCCCCTCCCCTACCTATATATATGCACCCAGCCACACCCCCCTCTTCTCTCCTCTGTTTTTTTTTTCTTGGATTGGTGGGAAGTGGGTGCTACTTTTTTTTTTCCTTTGCCACGCACAAGATGTGTTCGATGAAATGCCCGAGCCACACTTAAGTTCACACAAAATGATATCCTCGACCGAGCACGGAGAAAGAGGGGTTATGATGGAAGACAATGGAGAAGAAGTGGATGATGACAACTATCCTATGTTCCCTAAAGAATACGGTGATACTGCGATGGAAGACAATGAAGAAGAAGGAGGTGAAAAACAACGGGCGTCAGATGAGCCCGATGATGGTCTTGGTCGGGTCATTTCTGATGCAAAACGAGAATGCGATACAGAAAAGGAGAAGCTGAAGTTGGAGGCCATGCTAGAGGATCACAAAAAGTTGTTGTACCCAAATTGCGAAGATGGCAGCACAAAGCTCGGTACCACACTGGAATTGCTGAAATGGAAGGCAGAGACTGGTTTATCTGACAAGGGATTTGAGAAGTTATTGAAAATAATGAAGTCAAAGCTTCCAAAGAATAACGAATTGCCCGAGACTACGTACGAAGCAAAGAAGGCTATCTGCCCTATAGGATTAGATGTGCAGAAGATACATGCATGCATCAATGACTGCATCCTTTACCGCAGTGAGGAGTACGAGAATTTGGATGCATGTCCGGTATGCACTGCACTGCGGTACAAGATCAGACAAGATGACCCTGGTGATGTTGAGGGCGATGACGAGCCCCCCAGGAAGAGGATTCCTACTAAGGTTATGTGGTATGCTCCTATAATACCACGGTTGAAACGTCTGTTCAGAAACAAAGAGCATGCCAGGTTGTTACAATGGCACAAAGAAGAGCGTAAGAAAGATGGGAAGTTGAGACACCCCGCCGATGGGTCGTAGTGGAGAAAAATCGAGAGATAGTTCTCGGACTTTGCAGGTGACACAAGAAACTTATGGTTTGGTCTAAGTACAGACGGTATGAATCCTTTTGGGGAGCAGAGCTGCAGTCACAGCACCTGGCTCGTGACTCTATGTATCTACAACCTTCCTCCTTGGTTGTGCATGAAGCGGAAGTTCATTATGATGTCCGTTCTTATCCAAGGTCCGAAGCAACCCGACAACGACATTGATGTGTACCTAAGGCCATTAGTTGATGAACTTTTGCAGTTGTGGGCCATACCAGGTGTACGTGTGTGGGATGAGCACAAACAAATGGAATTTGACCTACGAGCGTTGCTGTTCATAACCATCAATGATTGGCCTGCTCTTAGTAACATTTCAGGACAGTCAAACAAGGGATACAACGCATACACGCACTTTTTAGATAAGACTAAAGGTACATATTTGGAAAAATGTAAAAAGGTCGTGTACCTGGGGTGTCGTCAATTTCTTCCAGGCAGTCACCCCGTAAGAAAGAAAGGCAAGCATTTCAAAGGTGAGGCAGATCACCGGAAAAAGCCTAACCTCACTGATGGTGATGCTATATTTGGTATGGTCAAGGACATAGAAGTAATCTTTGGAAAGGGTCCTGGCGGTCAATCTGTTCCGAAAGACGTCGCTACCGGACACGCGCCCATGTGGAATAAGAAATCTATATTTTGGGAGCTACCCTATTGGAAAGTCGTAGAGGTCCGGTCTTCAATCGACGTGATGCACGTGACAAAGAATCTTTGCGTAAACCTGCTAGGCTTCCTCGGCGTGTATGGGAAGACAAAAGATACACCGGAAGCAAGGGAGGACCAGCAGCGTATGAAAGACCCAAACAACAAGCATACGGATGAAGGGCGTCATTACTTAAGCAGCTACGCTCTTACGAAAGCAGAGAAAGAAATATTTTTTGAATGCCTGAGCAGTATCAAGGTCCCGGCTGGCTTCTCGTCAAATATAAAGGGAATAATAAATATGGCAGATAAAAAATTCCAAAACTTGAAGTCTCATGATTGCCACGTGATTATGACGCAGTTGCTTCCGATTGCATTGAGGGGGCTTCTATCGGAAAATGTTCGAGTACCCATTGTGAAGCTATGTGCATTTCTCAATGCAATATCTCAGAAGGTAATCGATCAAGAAAATCTGACAAGGTTACAGAAGGATGTGGCCCAATGTCTTGTTAGTTTTGAGTTGGTGTTCCCCCCATCATTTTTCAATATTATGACGCATCTCCTGGTTCACCTAGTCGACGAGATTGCAATTCTCGGTCCTGTATTTCTACACAATATGTTCCCCTTCGAGAGGTTCATGGGAGTCTTAAAAAATATATTCATAACCGTGCTAGGCCAGAAGGAAGCATCTCCAAAGGCTATGGAACAGAGGAGGTCATTGAGTTTTGTGTTGACTTTATTCCCGACATTAAGTCGATTGGTCTTCCTGAATCGCGGCATGAGGGGAGACTTAGTGGAAAAAGGCACGCTAGGAAAGAAAGCAATAATATATAGGGACGGACATTCTTTCACTCAAGCACACTACACAGTTCTACAAAGTTCCACCTTCGTGGCTCCGTATATCGAGGTACACAAGAATATTGTACGCTCCAAAAACCTAGGGAAGCCTGACTCCTGGATTAAACAAAAACACATGGAGACTTTCGGCAGTTGGTTGCGATTACATCTCGTGAATGACACCGATGTTGGAGATAAACTCTACTTATTGGCCGCATCACCATCTTCGACTGTATTGACTTTCCAAGGGTACAAGATAAATGGGAATACATTTTACACGATCGCCCAAGATAAAAAGAGTACCAACCAAAACAGTGGTGTTCGCTTTGATGCAACAGACGAGAATGGAAAAAAGGACACATACTATGGTTACATAGAGGAGATATGGGAACTTGACTATGGACCTACTTTTAAGGTCCCTTTGTTTCGGTGCAGTTGGGTCAACATGAATGGAGAAGGGGTAAAGGTAGACCAGCTGTACGGAATGACAACAGTCAGGGCCGGTCCTGACTTTTTAAGGGCCTGGGGCGAATGGATAAGAATGGCCCCATCAATTATAGGAAAAAAAACCAGTACAAATATTTCATTTGAACTACGACAACAAGAATTTCCTTTGCAAATAAGGTAATAATGATACACCATGGATCCATACCAATGAACCATACGAGTGCTTTTTAGGCAACATTTATAAGAAAGGAGTGGGAACACCTGAATCTGTTGGAGTAGTGTAGCACAAATTATCCAAGCATCCTAGATCCGGCCGCTCCTTGCCTCCTTCCTTGATTTCTTGTCTCCTCCAACTCCAAATCACCAATCCAGCAACCTGTACTGAAGAGAGAAAAAAAATCACCAATCCAGCAACCTGTACTGAAGAGAGAAAAAATAAAGAAACTGTACTTAGTATTCAGTACACAGACTAAGGTCAAAGGGGGGAAATAGAGCAAAAATTACATGAACCAAATCAGCAAGCCAACCTCTTCAATCGCTTGAGGACTTGACTTGCCTGCCTTCCCGTAGGATGTAGCTTGTTCCGCCGCCGGCCGGACGCTCGGATGGGAGTACTTATAGAGAAATCCATAGGAAGGTGGAGCAGGAATTAAGATTGAATCGAAGTAATCGTCGCTCCAACGGCAACATCCATTGATTACCATGGCGGAGTGTGCTGTGTGCTTTGGAAGTTGCAATCTGTAGCTGAGAAGGAGAACGATAGGGAAGAGGAAAAGAAATGACGGCCGCCGACCGGCCGACGTTTATTATGTCAATTGATCGAGGGCAATCGCTGGAAGTCGAGGCGTGTACTGGACCTTTCGTAGTTGCTTTCTAGCTCCATCTACGGTTGGACATTTTGTTAAAAAAAAATCTGGTGAGATGTATATTACATGTATTGCATGAACTGTACTAAGTATGGGCCCCCCGTCCGGCTGGGCCCTGGGGCGTTGCCCTTCTTGCCCCGGCCCAGGGACGGCCCTGACAACAGTGGATCTCAAGAATCTTGCGTAGAGAGACGAACCATTCGTCCTAGCCAATGATGTGGCTCAGGTTTTCTATGTGAAGGACATGAGCTCCAGATCGGAAAAAAGAAAAGATATGGAAACAAATACATCACACGATGAGCCAAAGCGTCACATAGTTCTTTCAGGAAAAAGAAACATCGTGGGAGTCGAGGACAAGACAGACATGTCAGCAGACTATAATAAGTTTGATGAAATTCCGCCCTTCACAGTGAAAACTGACCCAAGCATCCCGTTACATAATGAAGAAACCCCATGGTTACGGCCGAAGAAGCGATCATAGAGATCATGTCAAATGCATGAGTGTTCTAAAAAACTTTTTATGTATGAGTGTTGTCAAATGCATTACACAATTAATATATGTATGATCGAGTGTTCCCAAATGCATTAAACCTTTTATTTAATTTGTATTCGGTCTTTAGTCCCGGTTGGTATTTATAGCTAAAAGATCAGGGGAAATCTTCATCTTTAGTCCCGGTTGGTAGCTGGAACCGGGAAAAAAGGAGCGTTGATATGTGTGCCTTATCTTCTGCTTGAGATCCAACAGCTCACAAGGGCTCGAAAGAAACACACTCTGATCCAACGGCTCACAACCGCTCGCAGGAAACACACGATCCGTGTGCACACGATCCAACAGCTCACAAGGGCTCGAAAGAAACACAACTCTGATCCAACAGCTCACAAGCGCTCGAAGGAAACACACGATCCGTGTGCTTCTTCCACCGCTTCCCGCCTTCGTCTTCACGCAATTTCTCACTATATATATGTAGGCTTGGCCGCCATTGCCATATCACATCTAAACTCACATCTGCAACCTCATCACTCTTCCATTGTAACAAAATTTTGACTTAGGCATTTTTGACTAAGGTGTTCTCGGGGACGATGTCCATGTTGGACCAGAGGGGCGATGTGCGGGACTGGGCTCCACCGGGCTGGCACTGGGAGGTGCTACCTTCTGGGACACGCAGCTTGGTGAGGAATCCGGGTGACGTCGTCGACCCGGATCTTCGGTGGTGGCCGTCGCGTGGGCCACGCTCGGTGCAGAGGGAGCCGACCCCCGAGGAGGTACGTCGCCGTATCAGGGAGGATGATGAGCATGTCCGTCGCTACATGTATCTATTGGATAGGCAGTATGATAGTAGGTGGTCGTTTCTTCAGAGGGTTCCTTCTCACGTGAGCTATGACCCTGTGAGGGTTCCTTCTCTTTGGATGCGCAGTGCCGGCGGCTCAGCACCCCGCGGCTCAGGAACCGGTCGAAGTTAGTTTCAGAGTCTGTGATCGCCATTGAAGTTCTCTTACCTGATGAAGATTGTCCATGGCTACGGCGCAATCAGAAGAAAGGGACACACACGAAGAAACAAGTGAACACTAGATAGGGATGTTGTTGGTGATGTGTAATAATTAATGTATTAAACCTTTTATCAAATGCACACGGTTTCCCCGTCATACAGCCCAACGGTGGCTCGTGAGTGCCTGCATATCAAATGCACCATTGGGCTGTATGACGGGAATCCGAATGATTTGCATATAGGGTCATGTGGCTGATCCAACACTGGTTTTGCCCATCCGGAAGCTTGCGCATCCATCTCGCGTCATCGTGAGCAGCAAATCGACCTTCGATCCAAGCAGCCGCAAGACTTCTCTGATGATCTAACGACCGTCCCAAAGAGTGTTGGGAATGTTGTAGATCATTAGAGAGCCTTGCAGCTGCTTGGATCCGACTGAGGGGCTTGTGTCACCCTAATCCAGTGGTTGGATTCAACCTACTTGAGGGCTTGTGTTTCCAACAACGTCGTTGTGTTGTCCTTATTCACCGACCTACAGGAGGTGGCTCCAATGGCTGACCGGCGAACAATGACAAACACAATAATGCCAGGGAACATGCAAGCAGGTAGGCTAAATCCAACCATTGGGTTCGGTGGTAAAGGTAGACGCTCGTTGTGTGCTGTTCACTGCAGGGACGTCGCTATTTATAGGCGATTAGAAGGTGTAACTGTGGATGAGGTGGGAGTGCAGATCCAACAACTCACAAGCCCTCAAAAGAAACACACCCCTGATCCAACGGCTCACAAGCGCTTGAAAGAAACACACGATCCGTGTGCTTCTTTAGTCCCGGTTGGTAACACGAACCGGTACTAAAGGCCCTGATCCAACAGCTCACAAGCGCTTGAAAAAAACACACGATCCGTGTGCACACGATCCAACAGCTCACAAGCACTCGAAAGAAACACAACTCTGATCCAACGGCTCAAAAGCACTCGAAGAAAACACACGATCCGTGTGCTTCTTTAGTCCCGGTTGGTAACACGAATCGGTACTAAAGGCCCTGATCCAACAGCTCACAAGCGCTTGAAAGAAACACACGATCCGTGTGCACACGATCCAACAGCTCACAAGCACTCGAAAGAAACACAACTCTGATCCAACGGCTCACAAGCGCTCGAAGGAAACACACGATTCGTGTGCTTCTTCCACCGCTTCCCGTCTTCGTCTTCCCGCAATTTCTCACTATATATATCACATCTAAACTCATATCTGCAACCTCATCACTCTTCCATGGCTTCCATCGTACTAACCTACCGTCAGGTGGAGGAGCTTTCCGCCTCGAACTACCCCTGCCCGCCCGGCTACCGCGTCCCCGCCGGCTGGATGCTGAGCGCCGGAGGCGTGCCGGTCCCTCCTGTCCCTCAAGGTGTGGCGCGCCGGGCGGCCATCACGAACTACTACTACCTCGAGCTCACACCAGAGCAGCGGATGGATCCGGGCTGGCATCCCGACTACCGCCCGACTTGGGAAGCCTTCTTCATCAATCGGCGTGAGAGGGCGCTCGCCAGGTACGAGGGGGATGGCCCTCCTCCTTCGGACTTCAACGAGGCCGGCCGTCAGCTGTGGTGGGCTGGCCGGACTCTCCAGGGCGTTATGAACTACATTATGGCTAGCGATAACCCCCGCCTGCGCTACCCTAACATGCAGTCCGGGGGTGCTCACCCGTCGAGGTTCGAGCCACGAGCGCCGTATGAGTACGATGACAGCGACGACGACGATGACGGCGACTACGAGTACGAGTATTATAGGCCTAGACAGGAGTATGACTAAGATTGTTAGGACAACTGATCCACTGTTGTCATTCTATACCGTATCAAATGCACCGTTGGAGCTCAAATTTAAACACTTTTCATGTTGAAAGTTTAGTGAGATTCAATAATATGGCAAAAATAGATATGAATTAATTCAATAGATATAAATTAAATGAATATATATAAATTATATAAATAGATAGATTATATTTTTTATCAACAATTTGATATTTTAATGGCATTTTTCTAATAAACAGATAAAAAATATTGAATTTATAAGTTTAATTAATGACTTAATGGAGTTCAAATTCCAAATTTTGTAATTAAATTAATTCCCCTATAATCTAAAAAAATGAATTTTCCATAAATAGATAGATTACATTTTTATCAACAATTTGATATTTAATGACATTTTTCTGATAAACAGATGAAAAAATATTGAATTTATAAGTTTAATTAATGACTTAATGGAGTTCAAATTCCAAATTTTGTAATTAAATGAATTCCCCTATAATCTAAAAAATGAATTTTCCATAAATAGATAGATTACATTTTTATCAATAATTTGATATTTTAATTGCATTTTTCTGATAAACAGATGAAAAGATATTGAATTTATAAATTTAATTAATGACTTAATTAAGTTCAAATTCCAAAAATTATTTATTCAAATTTAAACACTTTTCATGTTGAAAGTCTTTTCAAATTCAAAACCATATGAAATTCATATTCAAACACCTTAATAAGAAAAAAAGGCGGGAACAACATTAAGAACTTAATAATTTTCAGGGCATTGGTCCCGGTTCATGCCACGAACCGGGACCAAAGGGTATTTTGGCGCGCGCCTTTTCGGTGCCGGACCTTTCGTCCCGGTTGGTGGCACCAACCGGGACGAAAGGTCTTTACCTTTTAAATCTGGCCGCCTCTTCTTCTCCCCCAACTCCTCTCATTTCGCTAAGGACCGGAGCGCGGAAAACCCGATCGAGCGCCGTCAGGCTGCCGAAATTTCCCGCGCCGCCGTCCGCCGTACGCGCCGCCCTCCACCGCCCGCTCCTCCGGCCGCGCCTCCTCCACCACGCGCGAGCCTCCTCCGCCTCGCCGCCGCCTCTCCTCCACGCGCCCGCGCCTCTCCTCCACGCGCCCGCTCTCCTCCACCTCGCCGCCGGCCTCCACGCGCCCTACTCCTCCGCCTCGCCGCCGCCTCTCCGCCGCCGCGCCCGCTGCCCCGCCGCGTCGCCCGTACTCCTCCGCCTCGCCGCCGCAGGGCCGTGCCTCCGGCCGATCCGCCGTCCGCAAGAGGTAGTTTTTTTTGGATTTAGTTGTTTTTTGCTTTGTTTTTTAGTGTAATTTAGTGTTAGGCATTTTAGTGTTAGCATATTAGGTGTAATTTAGTGCAGATTAGGTGTAATTTTAGTGCAAATTTTATAGATTTTGCTTAGGTGTTAGTAGAAATTTTTCTAAGGTGGTGTGTAGAGTAGAAATTAGGTGTGTATATTTTGCTTAGTTGAAATTTTGCTTAGTTGATTTTGCTTAGTAGATTTTGCTTAGTTGATTTTTCTTAGTCGACCAAGTGTTGGTAGAAATTTTGCTATTTTGGTAGAGTATAAATTAGGTGTGTAGTTTAGGTACATTTTTGTGTTGTTTTGTAGTGTAGGAATTTAGTGGTAGGAAATTTAGTGTTAGAAATTTAGTGTTAGGAAATTTAGTGTTAGAAATTTATTAGAAATGTTATTAGAAAAATTTGCTAAGTCAATTTGGAATGATTTAGTGTTAGCTGATTTTGCTGTTATTTATGAGCCGAAAGAAATAATGTTGTCTTCTTGGCTATTCTTAATGCAAGCCGATGATTAGAATAGTCCATTATGCTTGCAAGAAGACTATCTACAGAACCAAGGGTAAATGCAAGAACAATGCATTTATTTCTACTTCGTTCTTGTAGGCACTCTTTTTGCTGACTAATGGCTTTGACATATGAGGCTTCAGATGTAAAACCACGCTCCCTATGCTTAGGCTTCATATTTATTTATGATTTTAGGCTTCATATTTGTATAAATAAATATTTATCCAAAATCCAATAATTTTAGGCTTCATATTTATTTGTATGATAGAATTGGATTTGGTACAGTTATTTATTTATTTATTTACGATAGAATTGGATTTGATACAGTTTTGTATGAATTGATGGAATTCATAGAATTATTTGTATGAATTGATAGAATTGTATACTCTGATGTTTTAAATCGGTGCACCGTGTAATTGGAGCTGTGTACAATTTTGCTCAAGTGATGTTCATGTGAAGTACAATGATATCGAAATGTGTCATATTATTACTACAATTCAAATTTGTTCCGTTCCAGACAAGATGAAATGCTGAATTATTTGTCATATATATCACCATGACGACGCTTAGAAACAATGGGCGCAGCAACGCGCGCCTTTCCTTCTAGTACCGTTCTATTCCTACAAGTTTTCTGAACTACACGGCAGAGACGGCTCCGAAAATAACTTTCGTATTTTGCAGAAACTATGGAACCACACGGCAGAGACGAAAATGAGGAAAATATCCTCGAGGATATGATCCGCGGCGAGGATGACGCAAGTCACTTTCTGAACCGGTGAGGGGGATGAGACTCTCAACCGAGGAGACGGCGTCTCCAACGTCTGGAAAGAGGCCGAACTCGGCGTCTCCGATGAGGGAGAAGCCGACAAGGCAGAAGCCGGCGGCTCCGATGCAACATTGATTATTACAAACTCCGACGAGGTGCATATATATTTATATTAATTAATTTAGCCTCTGTTGTCTATATACACATACTAACGATCTTTCTTCTTTTAGCCATCCGGATCGAGCAAATCCTCTGTGAGGACGAAATGAGGCCCAACCAAAAAGTTGGAGGACCATCTCCGGTACAGGATCGAAAAAGGCGCTGCAGACGGCGAACCCATTGCTCCAATTGATGTTAGACAAAATTTGTGAAGCAATGCGGTGTTATTGTTAGGGACTACATCCCGATCACTATCCGAGAATGGAATAAGCCAAGGGATCCTGAAGTTAGCTTGCTCGGCCCCGAAGGCAAAAAAACTGCCTTTTTGAAAAGGTCATGGTTAATTTCACCTTGCCGTTGCCAGAGTGGATCCAGAGGAGGGGGAGCCAGATGAGGAGGAGATGGATGCCCGAAAAAAAGCTCTAGTAGATAAAGTCAAGGCGTGGGCTCTTAAGAAGATGGCCGAGCTATTCAACAAATTTAAGAACAGATTGTACACCGACTTCATCTTGAAAGATAAAACTCCGGATTTCGATCACGGGTATGAGAAGATAAGAGACTACTGGGAAGATTTTGTGGCGTACAAGAAATCGGAGGAAGCTCAGTCAAAGTCTGCAAAAATAAGGCAAATGCTGCTAAAAAGAAGTACCACCATACTATGGGGGCTGGTGGCTACGCCTGTTCCATGCCTAAGTGGGACAAACTTGAGGCCGACCTGCTGGCTAAAGGATCGTTCCAGAGCTATAAAAGAAGGATGGACCGAACGGTCAAGAAATTGGTTTTACGGGCATGGGGGCACATTGGACGCAGAAGGAAAGTGCATATATACCAGAAGACACAGGATAATCCCCTACTACCCATCGAAGAAATTAGGAAAGCATACAAGGATGTTGAAGAGTGACGGTTTCCGTCCCGATAGAGAGATTGACGAGCTTGCACGCGCCCTTGGGAATCCCGAACACGATGGACGAACACGAGGCACCCCAGGCTCCAAGTCGTGGGCACATGGGTTTCCAGCGGAAAGGAAAATATTTCCCGATAAAAGTCATCTGAGGAGAAGGAAAGGGAGGCAAGGGAAGCAAGCGCTGCTGCAGACCGGCTGCGTCATATAGAAGAAACAATGAAGCGGCAGCAAGATCAAATTGACCGACTTAGCCAGCAAGGCACTGCCGGACCTATCTCAGCAGCACGTTGTAGAAGCTGCAGTCGATGCTACCGACCCATCATATCGGAAAAGCAGCGTGGCTTCGAGCATGGTCCCGGCTGGTGATGATGATGCACTGACGACGGATCCTCTTCGTCGCTACCCAGTGGATGATATCACGGAGAGCACACCTTGTGAGCTTACATGTGAAAGTGCTCAACTTAACCATGAAGGTGGCGGTCTGCTATGCCGTACCAATTGGACCTACACCAACTTTCCATTGCTCCCCGGTTTTCCTCATGGCTACGCTGTTGTCGGGGTGGATGAAGTTAGTAAAGGATTTGAGGAGCTTGAAGCGTGGAACACCCTGCAGGTGAAGATGGGGAGGTGGTTGAACTTGGAGAGCCAGGAAAGGGACCATTCTATGGCGAAAAAGGAATTTAATCGTGCTTCCAAACTGGCCGCCAAGGCCATCGACTCCTCACCAGTCTCCACGCAACAGTCCTCTCCACCGCAGCCGCCTCACTACTCTCAGCGCAATAGTTCCTCTTCGCCGCCGCCGCCTCAGGAGCCGTCTCCGCCGCCTCACAGGTCTCCAATGCAGCCGTCTCTACGCCGCCTCAGTCTCCAGCACAGCCGTCTCCGCCGCCGCGTAAGTCTTCTCCGGCGCCGCGTGTGGTTACTCTGGGGTTCGATATAAAACCGATCACCGAAACGTAAGCCGGTCACCCCACCCAAAAGTACCTCAAAAGAATCTTGCCAAGAGACCTTACGACCGTACACCGGAGGAAAATGCGGTGTAACGTACAGTCCGAACTCGACGCATGGTTTGCTAATTTGAAGAAGCCGAAAGAGCCAGAGTTCCCCTCCACCCCACAAGAACATGCCGATGTCGTGAAAATGCTGAAAAATATGGCCCAACCCCCGCCAAAGCTGACACCAGACTATGACCGCTCTATTCTCAAGTCGGTTCGGGCAAATAAACAGCGGTCCGAAGAGTAGTAGTGCAAGCCGGAAATCAGTTCCCCAGCTCGGAGAACAGAAAAAACAATCGTGCCCCCCGCTCAAAGTGTCTTCCAATACCGAGGTGGGGTCGAGCAAACGTGGCGGTCGGCAATCGATCCTGAGTTTGTTGCACTGTACGGAGAAGCAGCCTCTGCTCGGAGCATGTCTATTGCTCAGTACTTAGACCAAATACAATTCCACGAAGACATAGTTTCCAAAATACATAGACCGGCACGGGCATCCTCTCGTCAAACCTGAGTTAGTCAAAGATCTACCAACAAAAATGCGAAGATTGCATAGTTGGTACATTACAAACTCAAAGAAAGGGGGGAATTGGATCTACGTGGGATATAAGAACGAGGATTACGGGCATGGAGCCGGCGTGGTAATGATTGAATTTTCTGAATTATTTCAGTTATACCAACAAGACGCCCTTGACAAAGCTATCATCAGTTGCCTATTGTCTGTAAGTATTATTTCTGTAATTAAGTCTCTAGCTAGCTCAACTCGTTCATTGCATTTATATCTTACTCATCACTATTATTAATTATGCAGAATGAAGATTCTCCAATGCAAAAGAGGACAAATCTATGACATTGGGTTCGTTGACCCAGATTACATTCATGAAGTCACCCTCCATGATTTTTACGACGATACAGAGAATAACTTGGTAAATGCGTTACGGTTTAACGAAACCAAAAGAGAAATACTATTTCCTTACAACTTCAAGTAAGTGTTACTACACATTCTATTCGCTTAATTTCTCGATGTTAAGTGTATAATTGATGACTTATGCGTGCGCAGCTTCCACTTATTCTGCTAATCATTATGCCTGACAAAGGAGTAGTACTTGTCATGGACTCATTACATAAACCCTTAAGGAATGGGCGGGACATGCAGGAATGCCTCCAGAGGTAATTTCAATCATATTATGGCACTATATCGGCAACTTCGTTCATTGCTGATAGCAAGTAATTAATATATAACTCCTTTATTCATTTTCTTTGCCGGGCAGAGCTTGGAAACGATTCACGCCAGGGCTAGGGGTGATTGGGCCGAAGGAGCTTACATTTAAACAAATAAATGAAAGTATTACTACCTAGATCGCGCATCTCTTTGATTCTAGTTCAATACATTACCATTCTTGATTATTATTTTGATTAACTCTGTTCCGTTGAAAGAGCATGGTTTGCCCCCATATGTTTATTTTGTAATTAATGACAATCTCTACGACTAATGTGTGCTTTGAGTTATATTTGCAGTGTTGGCCGTATGGAATGCTTTGAACTCCATATGTTGGAGTTGAGGCTAAAAGAAGAAGATTATATGTTGATCAAGGCTAAGTGAAAGTTGATCAACATACAAGATAAGGTGTTGGTCCGTATGGAATGCTTAAACTCCATATGTTGGAGTCGAAGCTTAAAGAACAAGATTATATGTTGATTAAGGCTAAGTGCAAGTTGATCAACATACAAGATAAGGTGTTGGTCCGTATGGAATGCTTGAACTCCATATGTGGAGTCGAAGCTAAAAGAAGAAGATTATATGTTGATCAAGGCTAAGTGCAAGTTGATCAACATACAAGATAAGGTGTTGGTCCGTATGAATGCTTGAACTCATATGTTGGAGTCGAAGCTAAAAGAAGAAGATTATATGTTGATCAAGGCTAAGTGCAAATTGCTTCAACATACAAGATAAGGGCAAGTGAAGATATGCGAAAAGAGTGTCTCTCCCATATTGTGTATGGGGGAGCAATATGCGAGGCTTCACTGAGCGGAGCGTAATCAAGAAAGGTGATCCACTTTGAGAGGAGATCAAGAATCGTCATCACTAGCTCAAGTGGAATGCGCAAGGCAAGGTATGATCTTGATAGGTTTCTATTTTACCGGTCCTCATGGTGTAGTTGGGAGACCGGGTTGTTAGGATAGGTTAACCGTACTATCAAGAGGGGCTCTCAAGTGAGCTTTAGCGTATCGGTCGTAGAGAGCTCAAACCTTTGCATCATTGGCATCATCTTTATTGGTTCTTATTTTGTCTCTTATCATGGTGTGGGTCTGGTTGCTTGTCGTGCTTGTCATGACAAGGCTAAGCTCATCGAAAAAGGTTTTCATATGCGTCTTTCCATTGCGTTTTCGATATTAGAAATATTGTCCGGTTGTCCTTGAGAAATTATCCACACATACATGTGTTGAGAATTTATCTCTTAATTGTTTTCAAATATTTTCCAAGGATAGCTACTATCATCCTCTTTCCAACAAAATTGGGTTTCACCTCTTTCGGACTTCATTTGCAAAAGATATGACGGTTCCGGTTTGCAAGAAAGAAGAGGTTTAAACTTTCCTCATTTGTTATTATAATATATTTGTTGGACTATAATGTTTATATGCATAATCTTGTGTGCTCGTTATGGTGATTCCAACGAGCCCAAGATCGTCGAAAACGGAAGTCGGATGCAAAGATATTGCAATTTTAGTTTCACTGAGTTTGGCTAGCCAGCATGGCCGGCCAAAATGGCCGGCCCCATGCCGGGGGGCTCTCTGTTGCTGGCCAGCCAATCATGGCCGGGCTATGGCTGGGCTATGGCCGGCCTGGCCGGCCTCCCTCCTCCGGGCTGCCCGAAAATTGGCCTAACAGCCATATTTTTGGCCCCTTTTTAAGGGTATTATTCCCATTTTCATCCCTAACCTTTGCCAACTTCTTGAGCATTTTTCCCCTCCATTGTTGACCCTCTTGAGCTTGGCTATCTCTCAATCCCTCCAATAGTTCTTGCTAGTTTTTTGAGGAAAAGAGAGAGGAGGTCTAGATCCGCGTTTCCACCGATCGATTTCTCCTCGAGTGAGGGAACACTTGGATCTAGATCTTTGGAGTTTCTTTGGTTGTTTCTCCTTGTTCTTCCTCTCAACTCCCTCCCAAGCATTAGTTGCTTTGGTTGGATTCGGGTGTGGAAGAACTTGACCACTTAGTGTGTTCTTGCCATTGCATTAGTTGCATCGGTTTGAGTTCTCCACGGTGATACGTGGAAGTGAAGTTGAGAAGCTTGTTCCTCTTGGGTGCTTTGGTGTCCTAGAGCTTGTTCCTCTAGGGCCACGTTGGTACCCCTAGACGGTTTGTTGATTTCTCGGAGTCTTGGTGGCTCATGGGATTTGTTGGGAAGCCTCTAATTAGGTGTGGAGGGAGGCCCAACCTTGTTCGCTTCGGAGCTTTGGTAGCTACGAAGGACATTGCCGGGAGCCACCAATTGAGTTGTTGGTGTGTGCCTCGGCCTTGAGCATCGAGTCTTGGTGGCTCAGTGCATTTGGTGAAGACCCTCCAACTTGTGGAGTGAGCTTTAAACCCTTGTAAAGGTTCTAGTTGTCAACCTCAACGGCAACATAGTGACAAGTGCCTCGCCACATTGGTGGTAAGACACAAAGGAGATACGGTGTTGCCATATCAAGGCTACTCGGTATTTCACATTGGTGAAACACCGCGCCGCTCCAACGGAGACCTAGCTTCCATTGGGAAGTGAACTTCGGGATAAATCATCGTCTCCAAGTGCCTCGGTATTTTTATACCCGAGCTTCTTACTATGCTATTTACTTTGTGATAAACATCGAGCTTAAAGTCATATATCTTGCTATCAGCTAGTTGATTATATTGCTTAGCATAAGTGTTGGTGCACATAGGTGACCTAGCTAGTTTAGGTTTTTGGCTTGATAAATTAAACGTTAGTTTTATTCGCATTTATTCAAGCCTTAACCGTAATAATTTTAAATCGCCTATTCACCCCCCCCACCTCTAGGCGACATCCGTGTCCTTTCACCCGTAAAGTGCTTGAGCCAGGGAAGTGGGGAATCATTTATGTGGATACTACGTCTGCGAGTTCATTCGTCAGACGTGCTGTGAGAAGGGGCAGAATCTTAAAACAACTTGAAGTGCGTATGCAATATTCATAATTTTAGTTTATTGCCAATTACTTTCATTCATATATATTGACCATTTTTTAATTAGAATCGAATGGTTGCGAGAAGGCTTTCTACCACAGGATCGCGTACGAGCAATTCAAGAGTAATTTGCCGGATTCTTAGATGCAGAGGTCCTAGATCCGAAAGGAGAATACTACTATAAGATAGGTTGAAATTAAATAGTGAGTGTAAATAGATATATATATATATATATAAGATTGAAACTCGTGTGTACTACATGTACCGGTTTGTAATATGTTCGACCAAGTACGACGAATGAGATGTGTGTAATATATTCGTGACGATATGTGTAATAGTGGTTTCACCATATTTCACTAGTAGTGGCATTTTTGTAGTTCTAAAAAATATTTATTTAAGTTTTTTAAATATGTATGCATTTGACATAATCAAATAGGTCTTATTTTTCTGAACATTTTGGTATTTTATTCATATTTTTATGAATTACAGAATAAGCATTATTGATTTTACAATTTAACAATTTTCTGAAATTTTCTGAAAAAAGTGAAAAATCTGACGGGGTCTTTCGTCCCGGTTCGTATTAACCGGGACGAAAAGACCCTCCCCCATTCGTCCCGGTTGGTGTCCCAACCGGGACTAGCATTCGTCCCGATTTGCTAGTCCCGGTTGGGGAACCGGGACGAATGGCCCAAACCAACCGGGACAATAGGAGGTTTTCCACTAGTGGTCAACACAAATTAATTTCATGTCGATTTTTTTTTTTTTTGAAACTAACCTTTGTGCATAACGCCTTTAGTGGGGGGCGCTATGCTCTAAATCATCACACCGAGCACTAGGATGCACAATACCATAGCGCCCTACAGTGGGACATTATGCCCTAGCATATAGAACTTCAAACACACGTAACTTTTGATCTAGAAACTCAAATGACATGATTTGTTTTGTGGGTTACAAATTAAATTATCTTTCTAATACAACTCGTCTCGTGGTAGTTGGACGAGTAGAGAATATTTCGTAATTTTTTCTTATATTTTTTTTATGTTTAAACGATTTTGTAAATGTGGTTGTTAAGAAGAATTTTGTCCAAAATCTAGACAAGGAGGAGTAACTTGCAGGGCCACACAACCACCCAATTTGACCATGCGTTACCCATATTTCAAATATACATGTTTACATGTAATTTACAAATTGCATAGTACTTTCTTGAAATTAATTCGATACTTAGTTTCGATCAAGAAAATCCCCATGCTATGTAGATGATGGTCGTACTTTATGACCTTACTTGTAAACATGTGTATCTGGAAATATGAGTTAAGCATGGTCAAAGTGGGTGATTATCTGGCTCTGCAAATTACTCCTTCTCGTCTAGATTTTGTACGGAATTCTCGTTCACACCTCTTTACAAAATCGTCTAAACATTTAAATATAAACCAACCTAAGAAAGCAATTCACGATATATTATCTACTTGTCCAGCCATCATGAGACTAGTGGCATTACAAAGATAATTTAATATTTGACCCCTAGAAAATTAAAAAAATAGATTTCTAAATCAAAATTTATAGATATTTGAATTTCTCTGTTTTAGGGCATCATGTCCCAGACTAGGGCGCAATAATATTAGCATCATGGATCCGGGTTGTGTTACGGTTGCATATCAAGCCATCCCAACGCAGCGACCCATTTTATCCGTTCGTGTCCAGATATGTCCGTATAGGTCTGTGCACGCTGTGACCCAAATGGACTTTGGACAAATTTTGTGTCCGTTTCGACCCATTTTCTCCCCAAATTTGGGCCAGGTTTGGGTCGGACAGGACACAAACGGAGCCCGTATTTCATCCCCTCCTGTCTCCCGTGTCTGCGCTGCTCCTCCTCCTGGCCCTCTTGTCAGCCTGACAAATAGCCTCTCTCCTCCCTCCGTCTCTTGATTCCCCGTCACCCAACCTCGTCACTGGCACCGACGCCGCCGGACTAGACACCCGCCGCTGCCGGGGACGACGAGGACGCAGGTCGCCTGGGAGAGGCTACCGCCGGCGGCTCCGCGGAGGCCGGGCTGCACGCCCTCGCGCTGCTCCTCCTCCTGTGTCGGCGCGCAGCTAGACGAGATGCGAAGGCTCGTCGTGCGTGCTGGCCGCTCGGCCGCAGGCTCGACGCCAACGGGCTCGACCTACGCCCCTCGGGCTCCTACGGCGCCGTCGACTACGCCTCGCCGCTGTGCTGTAGGCTCGATCCGCCGAGCCGGACCTTGCAGGTCGCCGTCCCGGAGTGCTCGCCGTCGTCCCCTCCTTCACCCCTGCTTCCTCTGCCCCGGCGGCCTGCGCTGCATCCCGCCACGCACTTCTTGTCGACGCCCAGCTCGTCGTGTCCAGCTCCAGCCACGCTCCTTCTCTATCCAAGCAAGCAGCGAGCAAAACTGGACAATTTTTTTGTCCATTTGGGTCGGCGCGTTGAAGATGGCCTTAATGACCTAGTGTAGTACTGAACGCTTTGGTGTCCGACATGCGTATGACGCGAAGCGAGGGTCGTCCGATTCTACGAAGGCAACAAAGCTCACCTACGGATTGCAGGATCGGACAGAATCGTACCACCTCCGTCCCAAAAAGGATTCATTTCTTTGTCTAAAATTGAATGTATCTAACCACTAAATAGTGTCTAGATACATTTAACTTTAGATAAACAAATGACATTTTTTGGGACGGAGGGAGTACATGTTTTATCGTACGCAGAGGCATAAATTGGTGTGGAGCAAGCAGACTCCTCGGTCACTCAGTTTGCAGAGACAAAATGGCACGCGTCAGCGGAGCAAAAACCAATTGAGCTGCGGTGGAGCACGGCTGCGAGCACCTACCATAGCACCAGGACGACGGAGGCTGTGTTAAATGCAACGGGATGCAACGGAAGTACTACCTGCAGCCGAGCAGCCGTGGGCATAAATTCGAGTCTTTTACCCTACTACTAGTAGGAGTACCTGTTACCGGACTCCTCCCTCGTTTAATTACTGTCTACGGCCGGCCGGATGTTCTAACTCTTTCCTAGCGGCGAACTACCCCTGTCAGGTCGTGTCAACGTCTAAGCGACGCGTGTTGTGCAAAGCTAGCTACACTATCGGTGATAAAGACCCATGGAGATTTGATTTTGACGGGCCTGCCCATGTAAATGCAGTAATAACGAATCGGTTTTATGGAGAAGAGTAAGTTTCACTTGTCCTTGACTTGCGTAATTGCACAGCCCATGCTGCTTTGTGGGCAGGCATCGACAGGTTCATGCTTACCCGATCCCAATCAGCAGAGTATCGAGGGCCATTGTTCTTGGGTGTACTTAATGACTAACTATTAGCCACTAGTAATAGAGTTGAAATAGTCATTTGAAAAGCAACAAAACCAATTAGGTTGAAACATCAACATGTGTCATCTACCCTTTTGAATATCGCCTTCATTGAGGGCGCTATGCTCTACATCATCACGCCGAGCACTAGGGTGATATGGTGTGTTGAAGACGCTATGCTCTACATCATCGCGCCGAGCACGAGGGTGCTACGGGGTGTCAATGTGGCACGACCCAGATTCACGATTCGTAATACTACTGTGCCCTCAAGTGGGGCGCTACGCCATAAATATAGAACTTCAAATATATATAACTTTTGATCAAAAATACCCAAGTGACATTATTGGTTTTCTTTCCTATGGGTCATATATTAAATTATCTTCCCAATGCCACTGATCCCATGATGGTTGGACGAGCAGAGAATATTTCGTGAATGATTTTCTTGCATTGGTTTATTTTTAATATTTAAACTATTTTGTAAATGAGGTTGTTAAGAAGAATTTCGTCCAAAATCTAGACCAAGAGGAGTAACTTGCACGGCAGAACATCACCCAATTTGATCATGGTTCACCCATATTTTCAAATATAAATGTTTATAAGGAATTTACAAATTGCATGTTTTTTCCATGCTTAGTATTGATCAAACAAATTCACATGCTATATTTATTAGTACATATTTTTGTACTTGATGTTTTATTTTCCAATTACTTCTTCAATTGAGAGAAAGAAAGAGAGTTGTAAGTATTATTTTATTCAATTTGAAAGATACCATCCTTATAACTATCCATGACTGTTTTTTTTCTAGCATGACTACTTGATAAAATGTGGAGGAAAGAAATGGCTGATACTATTGGAAGAATTATCTTTCGTCGTTAACTTCAGTTGTTCTATAACCACCGACGATCGTGTTTGTACCCATGGTCCACTTATGTATATTAGTTTTCATGCATAGATGTGCTTATTAAAATAAAATTAGGAATTGTTGTTATTATCCCACTCAGATAAATGCTATATGAAAAACTTGGGAGCCATGTGTTAATCAAGAATGATCCTGAAAATATGTTTGTGAGAATTATGATGATGACATCTGAGTTTATTAGAAAATCCTCGAAGACTTTTGATATTTTTTAGTAAACTCATATGTCATCACCATAATTCTCAGCAAATCCATTTTTATAGACATCTTTGGTCACTCCCAATATATTTTAACATTTGGTTTAGTAGGGGATATTATCACCAAGTGGTAGTTTTATTTTGAAAAATACACGCCCCCCGATCTGCTCCTCCTGCTTCGCCGCCACCGGAGGGGGGCCGGCGAAAAAAGCTGCGCGCCCCCCTGGGAAGGTGGTGGCGGGGCGGAATCCTTCCCCTCGCGTTGCCCCGAGCGCGGGCCGGTCGTCATGGCGACAGAGCGGCGGGGCTGCGGTGCGGATTTGGGCGCGGGCCGGCGTGGCGACGGGCGCAGGCCGGCCTGAGGTGCGTCGCGGCGGCAAGGAACGGGCACAGGCCGGCGGGGAGGTACGTGCGGCGGTTCTGGGCGTGGGCCGGTGAGGCGTCGGGCGTAGGCCGACATGAGGTGCGTCGCGGCGGCTGACGCAGGCCGGCGGGCAGGTGCGGCGTGGCGAGCTCGTGGACGGCGCTCCGGGTGGGCTCGATCTGGGCGCGCGATGGGCTCGGCGGGCTGCGGCTGCTGGGCGACGGCTGCTGCGGTGGAGGCTTGGTGCGTGACGACATTGATGGTGTGCGGCGGTGATGGGGGGAGAGGTGGCAGTGCGAGGCCTTGGAGGTGTGGTCAACGTCGGAGTGGTGCGGCATGACTTGCTAAGCTTCTTGGCTTCTCTCTCAGAGTGGAGAAGTTCTGGGCGAAAGCTCTGCCCCGGCCCTCGGGTCGGTGCCGATGATGACGGCGTCTACGGACGTCGTGCACCTCCTTCGAGGCATTATCGTGGAACTTTGCTCTCTCTTCCGATGAGTGGGTCTCAGGCTCACCGGGTGAAAACCCAAGCTTTAGTTAGCCGGAGCGGGCGATGATGGCGTCAACATCACTTCCCTCTTGTGGGCGTCGCTTTGGTGAGTGGGCTTTGGCAGTTGTGTGCAGCTTCTCTTGCGTTGGGGTTGGTGGACGTCAGGAGAGCGGTCCCGGATGGTGGTGAGCGTCGAGGCGGTGGCCTCGGGATCCATGGCGGAGAGGAGCTTCATGGGGCGGAGCTGTTGCTCGAATGGCTTGGGTCGTAATCTTGTGTCGCTAGGGCGGTGAGGTTGTCGGCTCGGTCGACGTGTCTCAGAGGAGGCGGTCGACTTTTAGGCCGGGGCGGCGGCCCCGGATGTTGGTGCGGCGGCCGTGGTCTGCGAGCAGTGTACCCTATGCAGCTTGGGCTGCGGGTGGCTGAGTCGTGCGGCGTCGTGGCTCGAGTACGAGCGGTGGTACGTCGGGATGGCGGTCCCGGAAGGTGGTGTTGGTGGTCTGCTCGGCGTGGCGGAATAGCTGGATGTCGGGGCGGCGGCCCCGAGCGTTGTTGGGTGTTGCTCTTAGGTTGTGGGCTTGGCTCCCGTGGTGTTGGCGTTGTTGTATGGTTTTCGCCCGGTTTCTTCCGCTAATAAACCGGGCACTCTCTTCTTAATTAATGGAAAAGGCAAAGCTTTTGCCTTCGGTTTCAATTTTTTTTTTTTTGAAAAATACAACTATGCATATTAAGTTGACAATGCGTAAAAACAATTGGTGGCATATAGCAACTATAATTAACATGCATTAAGGTAATAAAGTGCGCCCATCATCTAACATAGCATATAATTTCGCTAGATCAATAGTAAGCATCAAATTAATTTCAAAAAGTAACTTGCAGCTAGAAAATTAATTGTAAACATGTTTACTTAAAAATATTTGTTAAACATGGTCAAAGTAGGTGATTATCCGTCTCTGCGAATTCCTCCTCTTGGTCTAGATTTTGCAGGGAATTCTCGTTCACACTCCCTTTACAAAATTGTCTAAGCCTTCAAAATAAATCAACATACGAAATCAATTAATGAAATATTCTCTATTTGTCCAACCATCGTGAGACTAGTGGAATTGAAAATATAATTTAATTTGTGATCCTATAAAAAGAACCATTCCATTTAGATTTCTGGATCAAAAGTTGGAGAGATTTGAATTTCTATGTTTTAGGGCATAGTGTCCCATACTAGGGCGCTATGGTATTAGCGCACATCTTGGAATTATGTTGTCATATCATAGCGCCCTAGTGTTCGGCATGATGTTGTAGAGACCTCACGAAGGCGTGCTATGCAAAAGTGTTAGTTTGAAAAATATTTCGAAACAACGTTAGTTTTTGTTGAAATTTGCATCTAGTGAATTAGTTTTGTGTTTTTTAACCCACGACCTAACCCTCCTTCGGGTGGCAGCGTCGCGCCACTCTGGGGAGCTCCCCCTCCACCCTCCTCCGGTCTCCTCCAGCATCTCTCTCCCCCCGTCGCCGCCGCCGGAGTGTCGCCGGGCCAAGCCTGGGCGCGGCAGCGACGGGGCTTTCCGCTGGTCGCGACCCGGGGGGGATCGGGTGAAAGGGGATCGTATGAGCACCTAGAGGGGGGGTGAATAGGTGCTACCCAATTTTTAATTCTTTTTCAATTTAGGCTTGACACAAAGATAAATTCTCTAGATATGCAACTACGGTGAATTTATCTATATGACAAGCAAACTAAACAACTAGGCAATTAACGAAACAAGTAAAGGAAAGAGATAACCGAGAGAGGAAGCACGCGGAGACAAGGGTGTATTCCCGAGTTCCTCCTTGTTAAGGGAGTACGTCTCGTTGGAGGGGTGTGAGCTCGCCACGAAGGCCTACTCAACGCCACAAAGGCCTCACCCTATTCTCCGATGAACCTCGCCACAAAGGCCTAGTTCACCTTCCACTATCGGAGCCCTTCGAGGCGGATTCCGGAGCCTTTACAACGGTCTTGGGGCACACACCCACAACTTAATTGGGGGCTCCCAAATCAAATCTGTAGCAAATACAACAAATGATAAGAACAACAAGCTAGGTCAACCCAAGGCTAACCCTAGAAATGAGATCCTTCAAATGAATGAAGGGGAAATGAAAAACTGCTCGGTGGAGTTGTAGATCCGAGGCTTCTCCTTCAATCCTCCAAGAATCAATGGATTTGGGTGGAGGGATTGAGAGATCTTCGAATTTTGGAGCTTGAGCTTGCTAGGGCATTAATGGAGGTGAGAGAAATGAACAAGCTAGCTCTTCAAAGGTAGGTGAAGGAGCATTTATACTCCTTCACAAAAACTGGCCGTTGGGAGGCCTCTTCATCCCGCAGCGCCGGAAGTACCGCCCGGAGGGCCGGTACTTCCGGTCCTTCATTCAACGGTCTTCTTCGGCATCGTCCAGTTCCCGCAGGGCCGGAAGTACCGCTGGGAGGCCCGGTACTTCTGGTTAGGCGGAAGTACCGGTGTCACTTCCGGTGCTACTTCCGGGAACTATACAGAAGCTCATTTTCATAAGCGGTATTGGTTCCGGAAGTTGCTCCGGAAGTAACCAGCGGTAGTACCGCTGAACACGCCGGTACTTCCGGTTTAGCGGAAGTACCGGTGTTACTTCCGGTGCAACTTCCGGGGACATTCCAGTACCGAAAAACGATAAACGGAACTGCCTCCGGAAGTTCCGCCGGAACTTTTCAGCGGTAGTACCGGTGAATTCACCGGTACTTCCGGTGAACCCTGAAGAAACAAACTTTGCTTATCTTTTCGCGACGATTCTTTTGCACTTCCACCACAACTGAGATTAAACATTAG
>QRDG01002049.1:0-26454 GCA_012064385.1 Puccinellia tenuiflora
CCTGGGTGGCCCCCCCGGCTGCCCTTCGATGTGGTGGTGTCTTATTTTGCATAAAAAATCCCCGTAAATTTTGTGGACAATCTGACGATATTTCCTATTGTGACTTTTCTGAAATACAAAAACATCAAAAACAGGGAACTGGCACTTGGCATCTTGTCAATAGGTTAGTCCGACAAAATGCATAAAAACGATATAATTGATAGTAAAAACATGTGACAATATCACAAAACTAGCATTGATCACTCAAAAATTATAGATACGTTTGAGACGTATCAGCATCTCCAAGCTTAACTCCTACTCGTCCTCGAGTAGGTAAGTGATAAAAAATAATTTTTGATGAGACATGCAACCAACATAATCTTGATCAATATAGTAATGTAAAGCATAGGATGTGAATGAAGAGATACAAAACAATTGTCTATAATTGATAGCAACAAAGCAATGAATAACCAAGTTGAATCATTCAAGCAAAACCTATCATAAATAGTATGTTAAAGACATGAAAACAATGTGATCAACATATTTGACTAATTCACAAGGATAATAATTCCATGACAAAAGTGTTTGAGAATCAACACAAAGGAAGATGTAAGAATTAGCAAAAAGCTTCAACTTCCAACGGCTTATCTTATAGATAAAGTCAATATAAAGATTCATGTTTCATCTTGACAATGCAATATGCTCAACGATACCCAAGGTCAATACTAGATGTTTGCTTTTGTGGAGATAGAAGGAAAAAGGAATACTGACTCAACATTAAAAGTAAAAGAAAGGCACTTCGCAGAGGGAAGCATGGATTAGTCATGTGCTAGAGCTTTTTGATTTCTAAAACAGAAGTAAAATAATTTTGAGGTATGCATGCTTTCGTCAACGACTTCACAACAGAAAAGCTATCTAGTCCCTCATAACAAGCAAGGTTTTTTAGACTTGTGAGAGCAGCTGGTTTTTAGAGGAGCGAGTACGCTCTTCTTTCTCCTTGGTTTCACCACTGTCCAATGTTTGAGCTGATTTCTCAGATTTGCATTGCGCGGAGGAGAATGGTGAGTTATATTTATATTTTGCTTAAGATGCTCTCGGGTTGATTCAAGTGAAGACGTAATCCATCGACACCAGGTGAAAGGGGGAAATGATCTTGCTCGTCACAAGTTATATCTAGCTCTCTACTGCACTCTTATGAGCTTAAAAACAGAGGCACAAAAAGAAGTATTTTGAATTTTTAAAGATAGCACATGACAAATTTACTTGGAATGGCAAGAAATACCATGCATAGGTAGATATGGTGGACTCAGCTGGCAAGAAAGTTTGGCTTTGGGGATTGGATGCACGAGTGAACCATACACTCAGTACGAATTTTTAGTCTTAGCAAAAAGGGTGTTTGAAGCAAACATCTAATAATAAACGGTAACAGAACAACATAAGACATTTACCAATCATAACCATAAAAACTCTACACCGTCTCCCTTGTTGACCAAACAATTCTTTTGATGGAAAGATTAGCTCTATGAATTAACAACTGCGAAAAGCCACACAATTTCAAGCTTTCAACCATATTTCTTTACTAATCAATTCCACTCAAATAACCAACAAGTTTAAGCATTCAACTTAACATCTCTAAATAATTGAGAAGTATCAAGTATCCACACAATGATCTACAAGACTATGCAGGCTTTTCATTTTATTCTAAGATCACACAAACAGCATTTTGTCGCTTTGACAATTCAAGAAATTTTTCAACAACAACTCTCCAACAAGTATAAGTGAAGAACATGACAGTTTAACATAACAACTAGCAACTCTAAACAAGATAAAAACTAAAAGCAAGAGCTTACTAGCAAATAGACAGTAGCTAAAAATACTCAAAAAGATATAAACGAAGCAAAGGAGTATTCAAACGAAAAAGCGGAGCGTGTCTCTCTCCCACACAATAAAGCTAGGATCCAGCAAAGATATTGTCGTGGGGTTGTCACGGCAAGTTCTTCCTTAGGGAAGATGAGTTCTGGGGCCATTGATGACTGAAGTACGCTGGAACGGTTAATCTCGCCAAGGAACAAGGATTTACCCAGGTTCGGCCCCTCTGATTCGAGGTAAAGACCTACTTCCTGCTTCTCTGTTATTGCTCTTGATATGTCTCGATTACAAGGACCCGGCTCCCACAACTTAGGAGCCGGCGACTTCTCTCTGGTGGCTAGGGTTTCTCTACTGATTGAAGCTTATCTCTACTGATTGAACTTATCGATCTAAGGTCCAGGACCCCGCTTATAAAGGCTGCCGGGTCCCTGGACTTACACTTTACACCGAGTCATACTAGAACACGGAGTCCTACTCTACGTCTTGGTCTTCCAAGTTTAGACTCCGGGTTGTACTTGGACTCCTTCCGGACGGGTCCTTTCTTCATCATGGGCCCTGGCCGGCTTGTCTCCAGCCCAGCCCATGCGACTTGATACGTGACTCGGCTTTGGCCTTCTTGGTCTTGGCGGGTCTACTTTCCGGGTCCATGGGCCTACCTATAAAGTATCCCCCCATCAGTAGCCCCCGAATTTATCTTGGGCACAGCTTGGCGGCTTCCTCTGACTTGCTGGTTCGACTCTCTGGGTCGACTCCTTCCACTTGAGCCAAAGGCTCCAAAGTCGCCTGCTGCTAGCTCCAAGATGAATTCCTGCATAAAAACATATTACTTACATAAAATGAGTCCGTCCTGTTCTTTCGCACAAGTCCACCACTCTAGCTATTTATAGCACTTGGCCGAGTCTGTGGCTATTCCTGTGCACTACTCTGTCAATTTTCAACTCTTTAAGTCATGGACTCGGCTTCCTGCAACAAGCCGGCTATTCTTCCCTCTCTGTAACCTTATCTTTTGACTATCGAATCGTTATCCACGATTTTACCGCGGGCCACCACTGTAAACCTCTAGGGTTTTTACCCCATCATAAATACCAAAAGGTGAGAACTGAATCGTCACCAAACCTTTCATTCCCCAAACTTCCATCTCTCCTGCACTCGTTCCTTTCCCGCGCAGCGCTTCCTCTCGCACCGCACGCACGCCATGGCCCCCAAGCGTCCCACCAAGGGCACCTCCAAGGCCAAGGCCGCTTCTGGCAGCAGGATCGTCGACATTGCCGCCGAGGCCGCCGCCGCCGCCGCTCCTTCTTCGAAGAGATCTATCTCCGCCGATTGGTGCGGTTCAACCATCACGGCGGAGCAACTGAAATCGCATCGCCTTGCGGGCCTTCTTCCATCAAGTGTCAGGGCACGAGCTCCTGGGGACGAATCAGTGCCTTCTCCGGCGAAGGGCGAGGTCGTCATCTTTGCGGAGCATCTTTTCCGCGGCTTCACACCCCCCGGTAATTTGTTCTTCCGCCAGCTCCTCGAGTTCTACAAGCTGCGCATTCATGACCTCGCCCCAAACTCTGTCCTTACCCTCTCCAACTTTGTTGTTCTCTGTGAGGATTACCTCCAGATCAAACCTGACTTAGATCTATGGCTTGAGTTGTTCTATTGCAACCCTCAACCTGAAACCTCCGGTGGACCCCTCTTACAATGCGGCGCTGTAGCTCTCCAGCGTCGCCTAAATTCTGTCTTCCCCAAACCAGTTTTTCCAAATCGCATCAAGGACTGGCAAAAGTCCTTCTTTTATTGCAAAGACACCTCTCCTGAGGATGAACCTAAACTCCCTCAATTTTCTGAGAGCCGACTGGAGGTGACTCCTGCTATGAAAGCCAGGTGCTCAGAGGCCGCCCGGCCCAAAGTCGAATCCTTGATCCTCAGAATCCGAGCTCTCCTCTCTCACAACCTGGAAAACATGGATCTTGTCCGCTGCTGGACCACCTGGAAAATTCAACCGCTGAGTCCTAGGACCCGGCTCATCTGCTCATACACCAGGTGTGTCACAGATGATCTTAGGATGATTGCTAAGTTATCTGATGGTCCTGAACTTGGTCGATTAATCAAGAAATTGACCGGGAAGATGGTGAAGGACCAAGCCCACTTTGGGCTCCAGCCTTTTTGCTCCACCTGCCCAGCTCCTGCTGTAAGTACTTTAACTGTCTTTCCTTCTTGCTTGCTTGCATTATCTCAATCTGCTAACTCAAATTTTCTGTTCCCCTCTGCAGCTTACCGACTCCTTCTGGAAGTCGACCCTTGAAACTGACAAGGGCAAAGGGAGCACCTCTGCTGCTGCAGAGGTTGTTGAGGAAGAAGAAGCCAGCGAGGAGTCCTCTAAAGAGGCTACTGCTGCTGGTGATGAAAATGAAGATGAGGAGTCCTCACCTGAGGCTCCCACTGTCAATGTTGTTGAGGAGGGGTCCTCCTCTGAAGCACAGCATGCTGACCAGGAGCATACCGAATCAAGCCCTGCAAGGGCCCAAACCATTTCATCTGAGGAGTCCTCAGATGCCAAGAGTCGCTCTCCGACTCCTCCAGTTCCAAAAAATGGGTCCCGGGCTGCTGTGCCCAAGGTTCCTGCCTCACGAGTCCGCAAATCTAGCGGCTCCTCCAGCGAGCCCGAAGAAATTCCTGCACAAGTCCTTGCTGCCAAGAAAAGGAAATTGCGCTCAAGTGGCCCTGCAGAGTCTCCTCCTCCTCTACCTGTATCACATCAGAGGAAGTCGACCTCTCCTCCCGAGAAGGCTGACTCCTATGTGTCTGGAATGTCAATCTTCTCTTCTGACTCTCAAGAAGCTTTAGATCTTGAGACAAATGTTGGGTATGACCTTTCTCCTTGGTTTTTACTGGCATGTCATCTGTACTTATCTTTAATCTATACCTGAATTTCAATCTGTCCTGTCTCAGAGCCCGGCCCTGCGCCAAGGTCTCCAAGCTACCAGGCATGGATGATGTAACTTCCGGCCGAGGAGTTGTACCGCCGTCGACTTCTCAGACGACGAGTACCAAGACAGCTCCTACGACTCCCACATCTATTGGTGCAACAGCTACTGGGACTCCCCCTGTACCCGAGTCCGCTCCAAGGACTCGGTTGGAGACTCCTGTGGTGATCCCATCTTCATCTGGAGGTGGAACCCCAACTACTACTGTTCAAGCGCCTCCGAGTCTGGAAAAGGCGGCTCCCACTTCTCAACTGAATACTGAACCAGCAAAGTCTTCAACTGACTACAGCCGGCTCCGAATATCTGACAACAAATCCTTCAACGAGGCCTACATTGAGGCCGTAGAGCTTAATGATCAAGCCTCCAAACTAAAGGATGAGGAGCAAGTAGCCCTCAGAGCCCTTGAGATGATTCACAACGTAAGCATTCTAACTTGTGCTCTTTATGCTCTATCCATTAATCCCCTATTACAGTAGCCCCCAAGCACCTTATCTTTGGTGACTTGGAGCTAAGATAGGTGCTTCATCCTGAAATCAAATCACTTGGTAGGTAGAACAAACTTGCATACTGTAGCCCCCAAGGCCTGAGTCCTTAGCTCTACTAGGACTCGGGGCTGCTAATTTACTGTCTGTCGGGTCCTTAGACCAAAAAATTTCTGCATGAGTAGCCCCCAAGCGCCGAGTTGTCAGCCTGCGACGACTTGGAGCTACCAATATATATTGCTCACTGATATCTTACTTGAAGAAAAATTTCTGTTCTGCGAGTAGCCCCCAAGCGCCAAGTTGCTAACTTGTGGCGACTTGGAGCTGATGACTTGTCGATTAGGACTCTTGACTGCTGTTTATGAAAAAACTGACTCCTGAGTAGCCCCCAAGCGCCAAGTTGTTAACTTGTAACGTCTTGGAGCTCATGAGTTATAGAATTTGACTTGTAAAAAATCTGACTTGCACTTTTCTGACTTGTTAATTGTCGACTTATGCATTGCTGACTTCTGCCTTTCATGACTTCTGCTTTTCCAGACTGTTGTCTCCAAGATGAAAAGAGACATGAAGAAATTGGAAGACGAAGCAGCTACCAGTGCCAAATCTGCTGAATCTGAAAAACAACATTCCCTCAAACTGGAGAAGGACTTACAAGTCCTAGCTGCTGAGCTAGCAAAGGTAAAGAAAGAGTCGGCTGAAGCAAAGAAGGCTGCCCAGAAGGCCCACACTGATCTGAGAGCCGTCCTGGATGTATGCCAAAAGGGGATTAAGGCGATGTGTCATCATATCTTTGGTAAGTTACTGCACTTGCTTTCTTTCAGCTTTATACCAAGAATTCAATGACTTATGACTTTTGGCTTTTCTTACTTTGCAGGGGCTGACTCCCCAAAACTCAAGCTGCCAACTAGCCAACAACTCCACTCCGTGCTAGACCACTGCCATGGGCTGCAGGAGGGTGCTCGCTCTGTGGTTAAATATCTGAACTCCAAGGGCAAGTACCCTAAGGAACCCGAGCGTTTGGTTGATGAATTGTCAAGGGCTCCAGGATACATGCACATGTGGAAACAATCTGCCATGAGGAGATCTGCCATAAGAATACTTGCACTGGCCCACAGCTACTATCCCACCGTCCTGGAGCCGGCAATGCTCACTATGGGAAAGCCAGAGCAGCATGAAGACGGCAAACCTTTCACTCAAGACGACTTTAAAGCTGAGGAGTTGTTAGTGCGGCCTTACGCCTGCGAAATCGCCAACAAGATGGACCCGGAGGTATGGGTTCATCACTATGACTTGGAGAACAAGAGGGTTAATCCAGGAGTTCCTCCAATCGTAAACTTTGGGCGTCCCTCACAGGATATGACTGGTGCCCCATCAACTGGGCCAAGCTCTTCCACTCCAGCTGCTCCTAAGGCTGGCGACTTGACTGGTGCAGAGCCCACGCTGAAGACTCCTGCTGCGCCCACCCCTTCAAGAGTCGCAACTGGCGGCTCCCAAATTCAAGAGGAGTTGAGCAAACACATGAAGAACCCCAGGGGAACTGGTTATCAGACGAAGAAAGTTGCCACAAAATCTCCTGGGAAGTCGACTTCTGCGTCTGCTGCACAGGCGAAAGACAAGTCCCCGGCTAAGAAGAACTCGTCGTCTCCTGCTGTTCAAGCAAAGGACAAGTCATCGGCTGAGAAGGACTCTTCGACTCTGGCGAAGGAGTCGACTCCTCTGGAAGACCACCCTTTGAATGACTTTTGAGTGCTATGTAATGCTGTGTTACTGTTGAGACTTTGTAATTATGCACTATGGGTGCTTTTAAACTTTTGAGCTTGTTGAGCTCTTTTGAGTTGTAAAGATGCACTACTGGTGCTTTAAACTATTTAGCTTGTTAGCTATTTTGAATTTGTGCCAATCGGCTTGGTTCTTATAACCCGTCTAATTTTTCACTGATGAATAAGTAGGCCCTGCATGACTTCTCGTACAGCTTGTGCTGACAGGTTCTTAACTCATATGCTCCTTAGGATTCATAAGAGAAAGAAACAAGTCATGCCTGTAGATAGATCATATTGTGCAGGATGCATCTGACTTACCAGCGAGAAAACTAGGAAAATTTGGCTACTGTGCCGGGTCCAAGAGTTTAAGCTTAACTTTTTTCACTGAAAAGCAAGCCCCCAAGAACCTGGTGATCAAAATTTAAAGAACAAAGCGCACTCACTGGGTGACTCGACTAAAGGACTCATGTTCACAGAAGCCGGCTTTATTTCATTTGATCACAATAATTGATTACATCTAGGCATGGCTCACTGGGCTCATTGCCTTTCAACTCATGAATCTATTACAACTTAGGTATAATATGGACGTAGCTGAGCTATGTTCCAAGGCCTCTTTGCCTCTGCATAAGGATCTAGAGTATGAGCTGTATCAGCTCCTTTGCCTACACTTGCCGGCTCTCGCACATCCATTAGATAGTACGATCCGTTGTTCAGATTCTTGCTTATGATGAACGGTCCTTCCCATGGTGGATGATAACTTGTGCATCCCTTCCTTACTCTGGACAAGGCGAAGCACTAAGTCTCCTTCCTGGAAAGTCCTGGTTTTGACTCTGCGTGCGTGATATCGCCGCAAGTCTTGCTGATAAACTGCTGATCTCTCAAGGGCTAACTCCCTTGCTTCCTCAAGTGCATCGACCGAGTCCTGTCGGGCGAGTTCATTTTCTGTCTCAACATAATTGGCGACTCGTGGCGAGTCGTGCAACAAGTCGCTTGGTAAGACAGCTTCTGCTCCATACACCATGAAGAAAGGTGTGAAGCCAGTAGATCTGTTAGGAGTCGTCCTGATGCTCCAAAGCACTGCTGGTAACTCCTCAACCCAAGACCCGGCGGCTCTTAGCAAAGGGACTCGGAGCCGGGGCTTAATTCCCTTCAGCAACTCCTGATTTGCCCTCTCTGCTTGTCCATTGGACTGTGGATGTGCCACTGAGGCTAGGTCGAGTCTGATGTTGTTCTCACCACAAAACTTGGCCATCTCCCCAACTGATAAGTTGGTACCATTGTCTGTAATGATGCTATGAGGATACCCAAAACGTGTGGCTATCTTCTTGAAGAATCTCACAGCTGATGCACCGTCGACTCTGCTGACGGGTTCCACCTCCACCCACTTGGTGAACTTGTCAACTGCTACTAGCAGATGGGTCTTCTGACAAGGCGACTTTGAGAAAGGGCCCACCATGTCGAGTCCCCAAACTGCAAATGGCCAAGTGATAGGGATGGTTCTGAGTTCTTGAGCTGGCACGTGGTCTTGCCTTGCGTACCTTTGACATCCATCACAGACTCGAACTATCCTCTCTGCATCTAAATGTGCTGTCAACCAAAAGAACCCGTGTCTGAAAGCTTTTGACACCAAGGATCTAGTGGATGCATGATGACCACAATCTCCTGCATGGATCTCTTGCAATATTTGCTTGCCCTCTTCTGGAGACACACATCTCTGGTAGACTCCAGTAACACTTCTTCTATATAACTCGCCATTAATGACTGTATAGGACTTGCACCGCCTGATGAGTTGCTTTCGCTTGACCTCATCCTTTGGGAGTTCACCCCGCAGGAGATAGGCTAGGTAGGGCTCTGTCCACGTTGGGATTGCTCGTACTGCTGCAACAAGTGCCGACTCTGGGTCTGGAAAAGCTAACTCCTCCTCTGTGGGTAGCTTGACTGAAGGGTGATGAAGCTCATCTAAGAACACATTTGGTGGTACTTTCTCTCGACGAGAGCCGAGTCGTGATAACGCATCTGCGGCTTCGTTCTTGCGTCTGTCAATATGCTCCACCTGATAACCAGAAAAGAACCCGGCTATCTGTTCGACTGCTCTTCTATAAGCTGCCATGTTTGCATCCTTCGAGTCCCAAGTTCCAGATACTTGCTGAGCTACGAGATCTGAGTCTCCAAAGCATCTGATACGCTTGATGTTCATCTCCTTGGCCAAACGCAGGCCATGTAGCAAAGCCTCATACTCTGCCATGTTATTGGTGCAATCAAAGTGTAACTGGAGGACGTATGCTAACTTATCTCCCTTAGGTGATGTTAACACCACGCCGGCTCCTGAGCCTTCCAACTCAAGGGATTGTAACTGCAATTTCTCTCCATCGCCATTAAGACTGAAACTGGTGGGAGTCCTTGTGAGGAGTTAATGATCTCTGAGACTCGCTTCATCCAGTGCCTTGCTGACTCGCCTTTCTCTGGACACATCGCTCCAGGTCCTCAATGGTGCTGAGTTTCTTGCATGTGCCTTGGAAATTCTGAATAAAAGCCGCCTTCAATTGCTCCCAAGAATTGATTGACCTAGGAGGCAAGTTGCGCATCCACACCTTGGCTGCTCCCTCCATCATAAGATACATGAACTTGGCACACAGATTACCTGTGGCATTGCGAATACTCATCGCCATCTCGTATGTACCCAACCAAGAGGTCGGGTCCATGTTAGGCTCATAGTTTGGAACCTTGCGCGGCTCCTTGAAACTGCTAGGGAAGGACTCGGACCTGATGGCATCTGACAAACACTCTGGTCCTGTTAATGCTGGGGACGCACCAGGAGAAGTCACCTCCTCGTGGACCCGGCTCGGCTGAGGCGGGTTGGCTGCAAGCACTATCGCTCTGTCCCTTTCTACCTCCCGAGCTCTTGCTGCTTCTCTCTCTCGTCGTTGCCTTGCTTCATCAACCACTAGCTGAGCTTGTGAAGCAGTTGGTATGTTTGCACGATTCCTCGCTAGTTCACGACGCCTTGCACTCGTAGAGTTTGCCGGGTTGGACTCGCCGTGCCGACTCCTCGTACCTGAGTTAAAGGGTGTTGAGTGTAGCCTACTTGCATCTGGAAAAGTTGGATACAAAGCCTGCTGAGTCAAGGCTGTTTTCAGTAACTCGATAGCCTCCCGAGTCTCCTGTCCTGCTGGTCCCTCTGGTACCACAATATTCTCCAATCTCAGAGTCGCCGCATGCACGTTGTCCATAGGATTGGAATAATGTCCCTCTGGAGTATGAAATCTGTTGGGCTGTGCCCCTAAGCCACCAGATGCTCCTCCTCCGACTCCTCCTTCAGGCGGTGGTCCGTTAACACGGCTGCCTCCCGATCCTTCTGGGGGTGGTGGTGGTGGTGGTGGTGGTGGTGCTCCTCCGGCTCCTCCTGCGGCGCCTCCTGCTGCCGCTGAGCCTCCTAGTCCGGCTCCTCTGCCTGGACCATTGGGTGTAGTGAATAAATTGGTTGGATTGATGTGGACTCCATCATGTAAGCGACTCCTGGCTCGGCGATGCTGAATTGAAGTAAGCTCCTCGCGGCGCCTCCGCACGACCTGAGCTTCATCTTGGACTCGGGCCTGCTCTGCAGCTAACCTCCGGTTTGCCTCCGTGATATCAGCTAACTGCTTTTCCAACGCAGCACGAGCGTTGGTTAACTCGGCCGCCCTCTCTGCGGCATTGCTTGCATTAATCTCCTTTGTCAACAAAGTTGTATCAAACTGATTCCCAGTGTTCCCAGACATGTAGACTCCCACAACACGAGCGCGTACTGGCGACTCCTCGTAATCCTCTTCCTCTATCCCGTACCCAAGTCGATCTTCAAACAAGGGTAGGATGGACTCTGAATCTGCATCATAATCTGAATCTGACTCTTGCATCACATCTGGTTCCTCAGCTAGGGGTTCCTCAGACTCGGCGATGATGCCGACCTCTGAAGTTCCGACCGACTCCTCACCGTCGGACTCGACGATGACAGTTAACTCTGGCACCGACTCCGCCGAGTTCTCGCGAAGACCCGACGCGCACACCATCCCGACGAACACGTTGATTCCTCCAAAGACAAGCTGATAGCCCTCGTCGACTTCATTCATCTCCGGGGTCCAGCCTGAGTCATCGATCTCTGTCTCTCCATGCTCATCAGTGTAGACCCGCCCGATGGCGAGTTTCTCCATAGCTCGACGAGCAGCTCCAACGATCTCGACTCCTTTTGTCACCGTAGGCCCCACGGTGGGCGCCAACTGTCGTGGGGTTGTCACGGCAAGTTCTTCCTTACGGAAGATGAGTTCTGGGGCCATTGATGACTGAAGTACGCTGGAACGGTTAATCTCGCCAAGGAACAAGGATTTACCCAGGTTCGGCCCCTCTGATTCGAGGTAAAGACCTACTTCCTGCTTCTCTGTTATTGCTCTTGATATGTCTCGATTACAAGGACCCGGCTCCCACAACTTAGGAGCCGGCGACTTCTCTCTGGTGGCTAGGGTTTCTCTACTGATTGAAGCTTATCTCTACTGATTGAACTTATCGATCTAAGGTCCAGGACCCCGCTTATAAAGGCTGCCGGGTCCCTGGACTTACACTTTACACCGAGTCATACTAGAACACGGAGTCCTACTCTACGTCTTGGTCTTCCAAGTTTAGACTCCGGGTTGTACTTGGACTCCTTCCGGACGGGTCCTTTCTTCATCATGGGCCTTGGCCGGCTTGTCTCCAGCCCAGCCCATGCGACTTGATACGTGACTCGGCTTTGGCCTCCTTGGTCTTGGCGGGTCTACTTTCCGGGTCCATGGGCCTACCTATAAAGTATCCCCCCATCAGATATGACCAGCAAAAAGACAAACAAAACTTAAAGTAAAAAGATGCTTCAAGCATAGCACATAATATGTAAAGTGATAAAAACGAATTTCAGCGAAGACGACCTTATAATAGTCGATGAAGATGAGGGGATGTCTTGGACATCCCCAAGCTTTGACTCTTGATGGTTCTTGATATTTAGAGGGGGTGCCATGGAGGCATCCCCAAGCTTGAGCTCTGATCCATCCTCTATTTCTTCATATTCCTCTCCTTTGGAACTTAAAAACTCACTTCACACAAAACTTCTCATAATTTGATTAGACGGTTAGTGCTCATAAATTAAAATACACATGTGTTCAACTTGTTGGGAATATGCCCTAGAGGCAATAATAAAATGGTTTATTAGCATATTCATGATTATGATAATAGTTTATTCTCCATGCTATAATTGTATTAACCGGAAACATAATACATGTGTGGAATATAAACAAACAGGTGTCCCTAGTAAGCCTCTACCGGACTAGTTCGTTAGTCAAGAGATGGTTAGAGTTTCCTAACCATGGACTTGTTATAGTCACTTGATAACGGAGTCATATCATTAGGAGTAATGATGTGATGGACAAGACCCAAATAATAAAGAGTTGCAATTGATCGTGTCACAACAGTTTCATTGCCAACACTTTTAGTATGCCAAGTATAGTTTCCTTAGACCATGAGATTATGTCACTCCCGTTTACCGGAGGAATGCTTTGTGGACATCAAACGTCACTTCGTAACTGGGTGATTATAAAGGTGGCTTTCAGGTATCTCCGATGGTATTTGTTGGGTGACATGAATCAAGACTGGGATTTGTCCTTCCTTGTGACGGAAAAGATATCTCTGGGCCCTCTCGGTAATATAGCATCAAGAAAGGTTGCAACCATGTGATTAAGTGTTAATCACGGAGATCCTATATTATGGACGAGTAAAGAGAATTTGCCAGGTAACGAGATAGAACTAGATATGGAGATATCGACGATCAAATCTCGGGCAAATTAAATATCGGTGAGACAAAGGGAATCGTATATGAGATTAAGAATCTCCGGCATCGTGGTTCAATCGATAAAGAACTTCGTTGAATATGTAGGAGTCAATATGGGCATCCCGGTCCCGCTGTTGATTATTGATATGATCATGTCTGCATGTTCTCGAACCCGTAGGGTCACACACTTAACGCTCCGATGTAGCTAGGGTTTAGTGATGAGATAATTGATGGAATGAACGAATGGTGATTCGGAGTCTCGGATAGAATCCCGGACGTCGCGAGGAGTTCCGGAGTGGTCCGGAGAATAAGATTCATATAAGGAAAGTGTTTCCGGAGGTATCGGAAAAGTTCCGGAATATTTCGGTAGGGTACCGGAAGGTTCTAGAAAGTTCTAGAGGAGTCTAGAAGTGGGACCCACATAAGATATGGGGCCCACATGGACCAAAGGGGTGCTGCTGGCCACTTGGGCCAGCCGCACCACACAAGGGCCCATATGGGCCAAACCGGCCAAAGGAGAAGGAGGAGTCCTAGGAGGACTCCACTTGCTTGGGGGCCAAGCAAGCCCTAGGCCGGCCGGCCTAGGGTTCCCCCTTGCCCTCCACCTATTTAAAGGGAGGAGGGGGTGCGGCACACCCCAGTGCTTGGAGCCCTAGCCGCACCCCCCTTGCCCTAGCCGCCGCCTCCCCTTTGCCCTAGTGCGCCACCTCTCCCCGGAGGGCTGCCGCCACCTCCACCATAGCCGCACCACCCCCTTTGCCCTAAGGGGCTGCTGCGCCTCCTCCTCTCCCTCTCCCTCTCACATGGCTTGGCGAAGCCCTGTCGGATGGAGCACTCCACCATCAACGCCACCACAACCGTCGTGGTGCCGAGATCCATCTAGCCATCTCCACCTTGCTTGCGGGATCAAGAAGGAGGAGATCTACATCGAGCCGTACGTGTGGATACTGCGGAGGTGCTACCCCTTGTGGCACTTCGTCGGATTGGACTTCGAGGAAATACATCTCCTCGCGACTAGATGAGTCTAGTTGCGGGGATCGACTAGCCAACCCCTGCACCGACAAAACGCGTTTGTTGATCTTCAAGGGTAAGAGATTGGATCTCATCTTCGCTACCTTCGTCTAATAGATCTAGATCCTTGGGGTTTATTCCGCTTGCTGCGTAAGAAAATTTTTGTTTTCTATGCTGCGACCCCTTCAGTGGTATCAGAGCCTAGATCTATTCGTAGATGTTGGTGCGATTAGAACACAAGTGTTGTGGGCGTTGATATTTTATGTTGCTACCTTCTCGCGTGCACTTTGCGTCTTTGCGGTATTGTGAGATGAAGCGGCCCGGACCAACCTTACTCGTCCACGCACGAGAGACCGGTTCCACGATTGACATGCAACTTGTTTTGCATAAGTGGCTGGCGGGTGTCTGTTTCTCTTGCTTTAGTGAAGATGCAATTTTCAATGGAAGGCCTTTCAAAAGGATGAGTAAATAAGCAACTACTATATCACCGTTGTGGTTTTTGCGTAGATTAGAACGGTTCTATCTCGTTGACCCAAGCCACGTAAAAATTGCATAAACAAAGTAGAGGACGTCTAACTTGTTTTTGCAGAGGGGGTCATGTGATGTGGTATGGCCAATATGTGATTTGTGATAATGTATGCAATGATCATGTTTGTAATCTTTCGCGACTTGCATGTCGACGAGTACGGCAACCGGCAGGAGCCATATGGTTGTCTTTTATTTTATGTGACCTGCGTGTCATTGAATCACCATGTAATTGCTTTACTTTATTGCTAAGAGTAGCATTAGTTGTAGTTGCAATAGTTGGTGGACAACCATGATGATGGCGCCACGATGATGGAGATCATGCCGGAGATGGAGATCTTGCCGGTGCTTTGAAGATGGAGATCAAAAAGCATAAGAAGAAAGGCCATATCATATCACAATTATGAATTGCATGTAATGTTAATCCCTTTTTTTGTGCACCTTATTGTTATGCTTAGATTTGATCGCGACGGTAGCATGATAAGGTGATCTCTCCCGTTAATATCAAGATGTGTTCTCCCCTAGTATGCACCGTTGCGAAAGTTCGTCGTTTTGAGACACCACGTGATGATCGGGTGTGATAGATTCAACGTTCACATACAACGGGTGTAAGCCAGTTTACACATGCGGAAATACTACGGTTTCCTTGACGAGCCTAGCATGTACAGACATGGCCTCGGAACACAAGAACCGAAAGGTTAAACACGAGTCATATGGATGATATGATCAACATGGTGATGTTCACCTTTGAAGCTACATCATCTCACGTGATGATCGGTTGTGGTGTAGTGGATTTGGATCGTGTGTCACTAAACAACCAGAGAGATGTTGAGTTTAGTGGGAGTTCATTAAGATGAACTGAAATTATCATAAACAAAAGTCCAGATGTCTTTGCAAAAATCTTTGTAGATCATGGTTGACTACGGTAGTCTGTTCGTTGCTGAATACTGCGTCTCGATGGGTCATTTTTGGTACCTGCGTTTGAAAGAAGTCCTAAACACCCATGCTCAGCTCTACGTGCTAGAAGAACCAATAGGAGATAAACCCAAAACTTTTCTGCAAGTGATGAAGAGTACATAGAGTGGTTTTGAACCACCTACTTGAAAGTCAAGTGGATGATGTGCACCTTCATGAATTCTGACCTAAGTAAACAATTCAAGAACTTGATTGCAATGGAGATTGTTGATGAGCTGAAAAATAGTTTTTCAGCACAAGTCAGAATTGTAAGGTTCGAATGTCCGAACGGTTTTCTTTTACTCAAGATGAAAGAGAACACTTGCTTGGAACAACACATGAGGATAATGCATGAGATACATCATCGTCTAGTGCTTGTTTGGAACCACGAGATGAATGACGGTTTCGCGATAGTGGGGTGATACGCTAGCTTCTCCCCAGCTTCAAGAATTGTGTCGGAGACTAGGTCATGGGAAGGGATTTGATCACTTTCTGTGAGTTTGTGTCTCGGCTTCGTCATGTCAAAGTGGAACCCATAGCAAGAGAAGTTGGCAATGCAGAAAGTATATATTGATATACAAGTTATAAGTGTTTAAGTCCAAATTGCAATTGTGGCGGTTCCGATAAGTATTTGATACTCATTCTGTTTTATGAAAACAGAACCTGCTGCTTGAGATTTGCATAAAGGATATGGGAAGACGTTGCAGAATAGTGGCAATCAAGGAGTTGATGCTGGCAACGATCTGTCTCTACATTTATCATTTGGATTAAAGGATTTGAATAAGTTTTGTGATCGAATTAAGTGTGATTTTAATTAGTGTGTCTTGCTTATGTGAGACGGTTATTCATGTTAAAGACAATGGTTGTTCTATTTTCATGAATAATTCTTTTTGGAAATCACAAGTTTCGATTATAAGTGTATTATTCTTATTATAATCTATATGATAAATTGGTTAAACATTTATAAAAATTATGTGACATACTAAAGATATCCAAAACTTTATAATGACAATTGTTTTAGTTGTGCTAAATATTGAATAAACATTTTGATGTTTTATCAATGCGCCTTATTGAAGGAGTATGACTAAAATGCCACCCTTTGGAAGAGTGACAGGAGTTGCTGGAAATAAACACAAGTGTTGGTTGTATTTTCAGCGAATGTTAAATGTCATTATTTTGTGTACTCCATCATAAATGATTAATAGGTGTATTTATTCGAGTTATGATATTTGATGAGATCAAATAAATTTCTGGAGTTTAGGATATTAAATTAACAAGAAAATTGAGTCTTTATGATTTGATCAAAAGAGACAAGATATTTGAGTTATATGTTAGTATGCGGACTTGTGAGAAGTGTTATCACAAATTACAATATATAGAATATTTTCAAAGGAGTTTGATATGTCCTAAGATATTGTAATCACACACTATTTGATATTGTGTGGTCTCAAAGAAGGGTTTTATTTCGGGGGTTTAATAATAGCATTTAGATTTATTTGATAAACACTCTGTTTTTAAATAAGGGTCTATTTAATGATTTGCATTTCGCATATGAGTTATGTGAAACAGTGGTTTCATTAATTATGAGATAATTAGAAACTATTGCAAATAAAGTTTGTAGTATATTCATATGTGACTATGAATAGAGATTCCACAATGAGAGACTAAAAGGGACAAATCAATTGTTGATTGTGTTAAATGTTTTAGTGGATTTATCGTGAAAAGGTTTCATTGATAAAAGAATTGATGGAATGGAAAAAGCTAAAACCTTGCTTGTTTATGTATCAAGTGGCACATATGTAAAGTGCTATGTTGGTTAAAACTTGACACATAAAGGAATTGATGATGGTGATCATTGAATTTCGGTTTAGCTTGTCTAAAGAAAAGTAGGATTCAAGAATATGGTATTTTGTCAGGTTACAAAATAATATTCATGATTTACTTGTCATGTTTGAGAAACAAGACATACCTACGAAACTACAAAGAAGAAATAGAAACCTTAAATACGAAAGTGACTAAGAGTCATCCTATGTTAAGTTTAAATCACAAAGTAATTGTTACTTGATTTTGTGAAAGTGTTTCACATATTTATTCCTCAAAAGGTGTTTTGTAGAGAATAAATAAAACTTAAAGCTAGTAGAGTACTAGTGTTCGTATAAAGAGTTCTCGATATTAATAGTTAATTAAGAATTTTGGAGGTGTCCAAAATATCGAGAAAATACACGAGTGTGATCTAATTAAAATATGTGGTGACATATATTAAGTTAGAGCAGAAACTATTTTCCACAATCAAAATATGTGGAGACATATGTTTGAGTGGGAGCTAGTTAATCATGGTCAAATATAGAGATAACATATTTCTGAGTGGGAGCCAAAGTGGTTTCACAATTTAATATGTGTATGGTGTATATTTGAGTGGGAGTTTACAACATCTTGTTTGAGTGAAATGGAGATTTCATAAATGTTGTAAATAAGTCAGGAACCAACGTATAACTTACGAAGTTAGTTTGAAACGTCAAATATCCATGGAGATGGATGTATCTATGGAGGATAGATATGTTTGATAGCATTATGTCAGGATGTTTAACCTAAGTAAGTTTTTGAAGGAGTTCAAAATAAAACAAGAGAAGAAAGGTTCATCTGCTTGTGAGAAATAGGTGAAACATTGAGTTGATAACTCAGTACAAAATGATGGTTGGAGGATATGTCAGAATTCGCTATGAATTGTTCATAGGACTAAACATATAAGAACCATGTGTTTGTATTTGACGATATGTGACCCAAGTTCTTGGTTAGAAGAACATGTTAAATGAGGAGTCATTTTTCATGGAGTTGAGATAATTGAATCTAGAGATTGGTAGACTTGGTTGAAGTCATAAAACCAAACTAGATTGGGGATCTCATGATAGCAGAAGCGCAACGAAAGCATGATCGGAAATATCGAAGTGACATGATTGCACTGTCGATTTGTGAGTCTACAACATATAGGAGTATATGATTAATTCAAGGATTAAAAGATATAATATTATGGTTTGAGAAATTTTGTTTCAAGATTGAGTGAGTTCCGGGTGCACATGCTATGTGAAAGTTCCTTTGACTGATCATACGTCATGTAGGCATAAAAGGGAAACGAAAATCTCACTCTCTAACCAAATATATTATATTCATCATGTGATGATGTGAATTATCATGTGATGATAATAGGTTTATCATGAGATGATAAAGTAATGTCAAATTAGGTGACATTGACGTTTTGCAAAGAACATAAAGAACTGTATAGTACAGAACACGGACAGAACCTCTTCCATGAGCAAACATGATCAGCACTGAGACTCCATGAGTGTTAGACACCATGAGTGTTGGATCGAGAAAATGTAAACTAGATTATTGACTCTAGTGCAAGTGGGAGACTGTTGGGAATATGCCCTAGAGGCAATAATAAAATGGTTTATTAGCATATTCATGATTATGATAATAGTTTATTCTCCATGCTATAATTGTATTAACCGGAAACATAATACATGTGTGGAATATAAACAAACAGGTGTCCCTAGTAAGCCTCTACCGGACTAGTTCGTTAGTCAAGAGATGGTTAGAGTTTCCTAACCATGGACTTGTTATAGTCACTTGATAACGGAGTCATATCATTAGGAGTAATGATGTGATGGACAAGACCCAAATAATAAAGAGTTGCAATTGATCGTGTCACAACAGTTTCATTGCCAACACTTTTAGTATGCCAAGTATAGTTTCCTTAGACCATGAGATTATGTCACTCCCGTTTACCGGAGGAATGCTTTGTGGACATCAAACGTCACTTCGTAACTGGGTGATTATAAAGGTGGCTTTCAGGTATCTCCGATGGTATTTGTTGGGTGACATGAATCAAGACTGGGATTTGTCCTTCCTTGTGACGGAAAAGATATCTCTGGGCCCTCTCGGTAATATAGCATCAAGAAAGGTTGCAACCATGTGATTAAGTGTTAATCACGGAGATCCTATATTATGGACGAGTAAAGAGAATTTGCCAGGTAACGAGATAGAACTAGATATGGAGATATCGACGATCAAATCTCGGGCAAATTAAATATCGGTGAGACAAAGGGAATCGTATATGAGATTAAGAATCTCCGGCATCGTGGTTCAATCGATAAAGAACTTCGTTGAATATGTAGGAGTCAATATGGGCATCCCGGTCCCGCTGTTGATTATTGATATGATCATGTCTGCATGTTCTCGAACCCGTAGGGTCACACACTTAACGCTCCGATGTAGCTAGGGTTTAGTGATGAGATAATTGATGGAATGAACGAATGGTGATTCGGAGTCTCGGATAGAATCCCGGACGTCGCGAGGAGTTCCGGAGTGGTCCGGAGAATAAGATTCATATAAGGAAAGTGTTTCCGGAGGTATCGGAAAAGTTCCGGAATATTTCGGTAGGGTACCGGAAGGTTCTAGAAAGTTCTAGAGGAGTCTAGAAGTGGGACCCACATAAGATATGGGGCCCACATGGACCAAAGGGGTGCTGCTGGCCACTTGGGCCAGCCGCACCACACAAGGGCCCATATGGGCCAAACCGGCCAAAGGAGAAGGAGGAGTCCTAGGAGGACTCCACTTGCTTGGGGGCCAAGCAAGCCCTAGGCCGGCCGGCCTAGGGTTCCCCCTTGCCCTCCACCTATTTAAAGGGAGGAGGGGGTGCGGCACACCCTAGTGCTTGGAGCCCTAGCCGCACCCCCCCTTGCCCTAGCCGCCGCCTCCCCTTTGCCCTAGTGCGCCACCTCTCCCCGGAGGGCTGCCGCCACCTCCACCATAGCCGCACCACCCCCTTTGCCCTAAGGGGCTGCTGCGCCTCCTCCTCTCCCTCTCCCTCTCACATGGCTTGGCGAAGCCCTGTCGGATGGAGCACTCCACCATCAACGCCACCACAACCGTCGTGGTGCCGAGATCCATCTAGCCATCTCCACCTTGCTTGCGGGATCAAGAAGGAGGAGATCTACATCGAGCCGTACGTGTGGATACTGCGGAGGTGCTACCCCTTGTGGCACTTCGTCGGATTGGACTTCGAGGAAATACATCTCCTCGCGACTAGATGAGTCTAGTTGCGGGGATCGACTAGCCAACCCCTGCACCGACAAAACGCGTTTGTTGATCTTCAAGGGTAAGAGATTGGATCTCATCTTCGCTACCTTCGTCTAATAGATCTAGATCCTTGGGGTTTATTCCGCTTACTGCGTAAGAAAATTTTTGTTTTCTATGCTGCGACCCCTTCACAACTTAGGACAAATTGCAAATAAACTTCATTGGGTATTAGCTACTGTTTACTAATCCTCAATGTGGTACTCTTCCTCAAGAGTTTCACATTGAACAATGGTAAAAGAGGCGAATACAAAATAAAGGCAGAATCTGTCAAAACTTGACAGTCTATAAAGATTGAATTTTTCGAGACACTTCTACAGCTCAAAAAAAAAACTTAAAACTAACGAAAGATAGACAAAAGCATCAGGCTTGTTGTCAAAAATTATCAGAAAAATGTAAGATACAGGTGATTTTACGAATTTCGTGCAACAGGCGCACATAATCTGTTTTTGGACAGCAAAACAACACCTCGCTCTTTCAATGCATTAGAGGCTAAACTTGGCACAAAAAACCAAAAGAAAAAGATACAATGAAGTTGCTACAGAGGTAATAACTTCATGACTCAAGAAAAGCAAAAAGCAAACTGAAAATAAAAGATGGGTTGCCTCCCAACAAGCGCTTTTCTTTAACGCCTTTTAGCTAGGCACAATGCCAAATATCAAGTTTTTTCAAAATCCATTGCAACTTTTCTTTCAATAAGCACTTCTTTCTCTTTGAGGGGAAAGGAAAACCTGCCCTTAATGGGAAAACGAAAGCGTATGCAGCCCTTTTTAACATCAATAAAAGTTCCCACGGAACGAAGGAAAGATCTTCCAAAAACAATATTAGCTTGAGCCTTTGACTCCAAAACCAAGAAATCAACCAAAGTAGTCTTATGTTTAAAAGTGACAAGGACTTCATTAACTCTTTTATAAATTTTTGAAGAGCTGCCATCAGAATGAGAGTGACAAAAGGGGTAATCAAACAAGTCTCCAAAATTCATAGCATCTAAAACCATTCTAGGCATAGTTGACATCATAGAACCAATATCACAATAAGCAAGGAACCTTTGATCATTTATTTCAATAGGGATATACGGTTCCCAATCTCCATTTATTTCAAGAATTTGATAATCTTTAGAGCTCTCCTCTATTCCATTTAAATTTAGATTACATAAAATATTTTCTATTTTATCTAATCTATCATGTATTCCATTAGTTTTCTCATTTGTGGGAAAACAACTAAGCCTTTTATAATTCTAAGGGATTCCAATTCATCAATTTCAAGAAAGTTTCCTCCAGTAATGACGTCCAAAGCATGCTTGCATGCATCAGATAGTCCATAATAAAAGCATCTCAGTAAAACACACATAGCAAGCATGGGTTGGATCTTTTGATGTAATTCTGAAATTCTATCCCAAGCATTTTTAAAACTTTCTCCTCCCTTTTGTTTGAAGGTGAAGAACTCGGCTAGACATAATCAAAAGATAAAATAACAAGACAAAATTAAAGACTACACTAATTTTTTTGGGTTTTAAAATTTTGAAACAGGAAAATAAACTAAACGAAAATAAAGCAATCAAGACAAAAACAAAGTAAAGAGATTGAGAGTATGAGACTCCCCTTGCTGCAGCTCCAAAGTCCCCGGCAACGGCGCCAGAAAAACTGCTTGATGGTGTATCGAAAAGAGTTGGGTGGTGCCCCAAGCGAAGGCGGAATTGCAGCTAGTAGCAGTTTTCCCTCGTTTAACGAACCGATGTTTATCGAACCAGTAGGACTTTGAAATCAACAACGAGGTGAATGTTGAAGATCTCTGGTGCTTAACTTTCAATAGACGTGGACCTGCACACACTTAACCAAATACTTTGCCCCCAACGGCGGAAAAGGTTGTCAATCTTTCCGGTCTCGTAGAAAACAAAGCGGTTAATTATATGATGAAATAATTAAAAGTTACCAGTGGAGTAATGATGATGAAAAGCAAGTAAATGAGGTTGTAAACAATGTAAAAAGATGGACCAGGGGCCATGGGTTCACTTGTGGAGTCTCTCAAGTAAATAAAATATGCATGTGATGGATGAACGAATTACAGCTAGGTAATTGACAAGATCATGACACAAACCCAATTTAGCTATGACATAAGGAACATGATAATATTTATGGAGGCATCACGACAAGGAACAAAGACCGTTGAGTCCAACTGCGTCTTTGTCTAAAAAGTCCACCGTAGGATCGCTATCCAGCCTGTCACCCAACGGTATTAAGTTGCAAGCAACAGACATTTTCATTAAGTAAATTGCATGAAGTAAGCAATACTAATATCAAAAGAGACATTAACACCGCTGTTTTACCCTTAGTAGCAACAGCACACCCTCGCCCTTAGACGTTTCTGTTACTCATGCCCAGGAACAAAAGGGGGCATGAACCCACTATCTAGCATAAATACCCTCTCTTGGAGATACACACAATCACTTGGACAAAGTAACTACGCACATCGGAGAGCATGCAAGAACATAAATCAACATATAAGAATCATGCACAATCTGAACAGAACTTCATAATCCATCGGATCCCAGCAAACACATCACAAGATCATAAGACATGAAGCACAAGAGAGAGAGACTACCAACTAGCTACTGCCATGGACCCGTAGTCCAAGGTGAGACTACTCGCAATTCATCTCGGAAGAAGGCAGGGCGATGAAGAGCCCTCCGGGATCGATCTCCCCTCCGGCAGAGTACCGGGATCAGCTTCAGATTGGACCCCGAACTAGGGTTTTCGGCGACAGCGCGTCGGGGTCGAGTTTCTGGAAAATAATGCCCGCCCTGTTGGTTTTAGGACAAAAGGGATTTTCTAGGCGTCGGAGGGGGACGAGGAGGTGCCCAGGGGGCAGGGGCGGGTCCCACCCGCGCCCCTAGGTGGGCCCGTGGCAGGGGGTCGCCCCTGGCCCCTGGGTGGCCCCCCAGGCTGCCCTTCGACGTGGTGGTGTCTTAATTCCCCGTAAAATTTGAGGGCAATCTGACGATATTTCCAGTTGTGACTTTTCTGAAATACAAAAACAGCAAAAATAAGGAACTGGCACTTGGCATCTTGTCAATAGGTTAGTCCGACAAAATGCATAAAAACGATATAATTGATAGTAAAAACATGTGAGAATATCACAAAACTAGCATGAATCACTCAAAAATTATAGATACGTTTGAGACGTATCACTCTCCGACGTGGGGGCAGCGGCAAAGGAAGTCGGGGCGGCGGCCCCGAATCGGCGACAGTTTGGGCAGGGCAGGGATTGCGGCTTAAGGTGCCGGGACTGCTGTGTTTATCGCTCCTCCTGTTTCACGGTCGGGACGATCTCCGGGCGAAAGCCTTGCTCCGACTTGGTTGGAGCCAACAACGGCGACGCTTCCGGGCGTCGTTCTCCTTCTTGTTGGCGTTGTTGTGGAGGCTCGTCCCCGACCGACGTGAGTGGTCCTAAACTCTCTGGATGAAAACCTAAGCTCCGTCAGGAGCGGGTGGCATCGACGGATGCGTCATTACCTTGATGGAGGCGTCGTCTTGGAGGTTTTAGCCCTCACGGTGCGGTTGGTTCGTGGAGGACGGAGAGGGTGGCTCTACTGTCAGGGTGGTGGATCTCGGGACGCGGTCCCTGACGGTGGTGGATGTCGAGGCGGCGGCCTTGATCTCCCACGCTACGACGGTTCTATGAGGCAGGGTCGTTGGTTTGTGTGGGTCTGGGGGGCGACCTGGATGAAGACTGCACAGGCAGAAGGTTCGTCGACCAGACTGGATCTCCTTCGGGCCATGCGAAGGTCGATCTAGTTGCTACGCCGGGGCGGCGGCCCCGGAACAGGTGGGATTTGGTGACAACCTGGATGAAGACTACGCGGGCAGAGGGTTCGTCGACATGATTGGATCGCCTTCGGGCAGTGTGAAGGTCGATCTGGTTGCTATGCCGGGGCGGCGGCCCCGGAGCAGGTGGTGTGTGTTGTCGCGTTTGGTCTACTTGTGTTGTGTGGGCGACGGGTTGTCTCATCTGTGCGTTTTTTGGCCCTGTTTTCCTCATAAACAGGGCATTACATAGATTGTATGTTTTTGGCCCCGGTTTTCCTTATATAAACTGGATCAACTCTATTCTATCTATACGGAATGCAGTAACGCCTTGCCCTCTTCGGAAAATCAACCTGGTCGGAAAATCGATTGACTGATCCTGATCAGTCGCGTGCGTATATTAGTCCAGAGGCGTGTACATGTGAGAACCTACATGTAGTAGGATCGTTGTACCCCCAGCCCTCCACAATTCAAACCCCAGCTTTGACAGTGGTGTTTCTCATTTAGGCGTAATATTCTTCAGTGAGAGGTGATGTTCCTATCAACAGCGTGCGTTCATAGGGGTGAGTGTGTGCATGTGTATGTAAGCCTATACGTTTGTCTGTGTTTCGCAAAAGATAAAAGAGGCGTGTACATGTGCATATCGATCAAACTCTATCTGATCCGCCTACTTTTTTTTTTGACATGGCTATTTTCCATTGAGATGAGAGGTACGCTTGACGTGTTGGATGACATGTGTATGTAAATAACTCACACTTTGGAGATGAAGCTGCAGCAAAGGAAATCACATACCTCGGTTTACCCCTTCACTTTAGCAAGGCGAGGAAGGAAGATTTCTATGCACTGATAGACAAGTTCTGAAACAGATTGGCAAGATGGAAGACGTACATACTCACACAAGGTGGACGTCTGGCCATCTTCCAACTGATGTCGCTGGAACCACCACCTTGGGTTTTCAAAGCAATTGACAAGATATGTAGAGCCTTCCTTTGGAAAGGAACAGATGCAGTTAAGGGAGGACATTGCCTAGTTAATTGGCAGACTGTGTGCCACCCTAATGTACATGGAGGAATAGGAATACTAAACCTAAATTACATGAGCACAGCCTTACGCGTCAAATGGGCATGGAACTTATGTGTTGAAGGAGAGAACCCATGGAGGTCGCTTGCGTCTCCCATGCAAGAACAGACAGAAGAAGGCTCTTCAATGTGTGGGCAAGGGTGGTCGTAGGCAACGGCAACGATGCTACTTGTGGACAAACAAGTGGATCAACGGAAAATCCGTTGAAGATTCGGTACCTGAGGTCGTTAAAAACAATTCCTCAACTTGTCAGGGCACAAAGAACTGTTGCCTAGGCTATGATTAATAGTTCTTGGATCAAAGACATCAATAAAGAGATCAACATCAGCACATTCCTGCAAGTGTTGACAATCTGGGAAGAGAGGTGAATAATATCGGTTTTGCTAGTTAGCAGACGCCTGATTATTTCTTAAGTCACAGCCGATGGTGCTAACCGTCCGATTCTATAGCAATTCGTGCGCTGGTTGGTTCGTCTGTTTCGCCTTTCACGACACAAGTTGCTCAAATTAAGCACCAGCGTAGACACTAAGTGGGCCGTCAGCAGTCCTTGTAGGCCATCTTTCCTGGGCCATTTTTCTTTTCTTTTTGGCTTGTGTATTTGACTGGGGTTCCGTACCGTGTGTACGTGAGCTGGTTTTATCTCTTCTTATTTAGTTGCATTTTTTCCACACTCACAAATTGACCCTTTTGTGCGATCAACTCTACCCAAAATGTGTAACATGTCTACTTCTGATATGATTCGAGGCAGCGACCGTCTGATATGAGTTATGATTCCCAAACGTTGTGGGGTTCCTTTTAGGGTAACTTACTCGGTTTTTATGCGAGTTACAATTTTGTCTGACAATGTGCAAATTTTAAACCGTTATTAACAGGATTTTACATTTTTCTCTGAACATGTGTAACTCCATAACGGGTTTGATATAAGTTATATTTTTCTCCAAAAAATGTGCAACTCCCACTGGAATTTGATACGCATTGCTATTTTCTCAAGAAATGTGCAATTAGCAAACACTTTTTGAAAATGGTTACACTGTCCTGAAAAAATTTGCAAGT
>QRDG01002053.1:0-145460 GCA_012064385.1 Puccinellia tenuiflora
AGATAAAATCAGAGATTTTTGGATTTTCGAACAGTGAAGGACAGAAATCTATTTCTGGACAGCAAAATAATACCTCGCACTTTCAATGCATTAGAGGCTAAAATTGGCACAGAAAACCAAAGAAAAAGATACAATGAAGTTGCTACAGAGGCAACAACTTCAAGACTCAAGGAAAGTAAAAAGCAAACTGAAAGTAAAAGATGGGTTGCCTCCTAACAAGCGCTTTTCTTTAACGCCTTTTAGCTAGGCGCAATGCCAAATATCAAGCCTTTTCAAAATCGAAGGCATCATCATTCTTCAAATGAACACTAGCAAATTTATCATAAATGCATTGGATATTACCAATATAGGGTTGAGAATCACCCTTCTCCCTTCTCTTTGGTTGACTACTTTCATCAAATAGATTTTGAGGAGCAATCAAACCAAAATTGTCTTCCAAAGCGTCGGATATCCCTAGGAGTTTAAATGGTATAGCAACATCAACTTTTTCCTCAATCTCAGTTTTGTGAGTGTACTTCCTTAGATTTTCATCCCTAACATCCAAAGAATAGTGAATATTAGGACATGAACCAAGAGCACCATAACGAGCAAATATTTTCCTAGCTTCCTTAACTATATCATCAAATTCATGGAGAAGAGTTTCTAACACAAAATATTTTTCCTTTCCTCTCTCCATGCTATCAAGATTAAGAAACATTTGCTGTAATATGGGATTTAAATTAACAAACCTCTTCTCAAGACGAGCTACCAAACAGGATATAGCGGAATCATAACTATTAGTTAGTTCTACTATTGACCTTTTATCATGAGTATAGAGTTTGCTAACGAAAGTGAGGAATTCTTCAATATTATCCTTTCCAACAACATCCCCACTTCCTACCTTAACATATTTCATACCAAACTTAGGAGAAAACATGGCTACTAGATAAAAGATAAACAAAACTGAAATAAAGATTACACTAATTTTTTTGGGTTTTAAAATTTTGCAACAAGAAAAATAAGCTAACGAGAAATAAAACAAGCAAGACAAAAACAAAGTAAAGTGATTGAGAGTGTGAGACTCCCCTTGCTGTAGCTCCAAGATCCCCGGCAACGGTGCCAGAAAACAGCTTGATTGCTACTGATGAAGAGTTGGGTGGTGCCCCAAGCGAAGGCGAAGATGTAGCAAGTAGCAGTTTTCCCTCGATAACGAACCGAGGTTTATCGAACCAGTAGGACCTTGAAATCAACAACAAAGTGAATGTTGAAGATCTCTAGCGCTTAATCTTCAACAGACGTGGACCTGCACACACTCAACCAAAATACTTTGCCCCCAACGGCGGAAAGGTTGTCAATCTTTCCGGTCTCGCAGAAAACAAAGCGGTTAATTGCATAGTGAAATAGATGAATTATGAAAATGGACCAGAGGAGTAATGATGGTGAAAAGTGATGAATAAAGGTTGTAATCATTGTAAAAAGATAGACCGGGGGCCATGGGTTCACTAGTGGAGTCTCTCAAGTAAATAGAACATTCATATGATGGGTAAACAAATTACAACTGGGCAATTGACAAGATTATAACACAAACTTAATCTAGCTATGACAAAGAGAACATGATAATATTTAAGTAGGCATCACGACAATGAACAAAGACCGTTGAGTCCAACTGCATCTTTGTCTAAAAAGTCCACCGTGGGATCGCTATCTAGCCTGTCACCCATCGGTATTAAGTTGCAAGCAACAGACATTTGCATTAAGTAAAGCGCATGAAGTAAGCAATATTAAATATCAAAATAGACTTTAACACCGCTATTTTAACCTTAGTAGCAACAGCACAACCTCGCCCTTAGACGTTTCTGTCACTCGTGCCCTGGAACAAAAGGGGGCATGAACCCACTATCTAGCGTAAATACTCTCTCTTGAAGATACACACAATCACTTGGCCAAAGTAACTACACACATCGGAGAGCATGCAAGAATATAAATCAACATATAAGAATCAATGCACAATCTGATCATAACTTAATAATCCATCGGATCCCAGTAAACACATGACATAGCATTACATGCAATAATCGATCTTGATCATGTTAGGCAGCTCACAAGATCATAAGACATGAAGCACAAGAGAGAGAGACTACCATCTAGCTACTGCCATGGACCCAAGGTCCAAGGTGGGACTACTCACAAATCATCCCGGAGGAAGGCATGGCGATAAAGAGCCCTCCGCGTGATCGATCTCCCCTCCGGCAGGGTGTCGGGATTTGCTTCAGAATCACCCCCGAATTAGGGTTTGAGGTGACGGCGCCTCGGGATGACTTTTCTGGAAAATAATGGCCACCCCCATCGTTTTTAGGGTTTTTAGGATTTTATAGGCGTCGGAGGGGGCCGAGGCGGTGCCCAGGGGGCAGGGGCGGGCCCCACCCGCGGGTCCAGGGGGCCGCGGCAGGCACCCGCCTGTGGCCATGGGTGGCCCCCCAGGTCGCCCTTCGGTATCCGTCTTCGTCTTGGCGTAAAAATAATCTCCGTAAATTTTGGTCCAATACCGAGAATATTTCTAGAAGAAATTTCTGAAACACAATAACAGCAAAAACATGGAACTGGCACTGGGCATCTTGTCAATAAGTTAGTCCAACAAAATGCATAAAAATGATATGATATGATAATAGAAACATGTGACAACATCATGAAATTAGCATGGATCTCTAAAAAATTATAGATATCTTTGACACATATCGAGCAACTAAACTCTTGGATGAGATGATGACAAATTATTCACAATGGCATACCGAAAGAGCTCCAAGTGGTAAGAAGGTAAATTCTGTCGAGGAAATTTCCTCTTTGAGTGATAAGGTTGATATGATTATGTCTATGCTTGCTACCAATCAGTCCCATATTGATCCTAATAATGTCCCACTTGCTTCATTAATTGCCCAAGAAAAGGATCAAGTTCATGTTAATTTTCTTAATAGAAGTAACTTCAACAATAATGCTTATCGAAATAATTTTGGTAGTAACAACTATAAGCCTTATCCTCCCAATAATGACAACTCTTATGGCAATTCCTATAGTATTTCTTATAATCCTAATAAGAATGTGTCCTCTGATCTTGAAAATGTTTTAAAAGAATTTATCACTTCGCAAATAGCTTTCAACAAAACTGTCGAAGAGAAACTTGAAAAACTGGATAGACTCGTCTCTAAAGTGGAAGATCTTGCTCATGATGTTGAAATTTTAAAAATTAGAACCACTCCTATTGAAGACAAGCCTACTGAATCTTTAAATGCTATTTCTATTCAAATTAATGAGAATGAAAGAATGATGGCTCGCTTTAAAGCTAGGTGGGCTAGAGAGAAAGAAGAAGCTAGAATTGCTGACATGAATAGGAAAACTATTAAAGTTTATACTATCCAAACTACTAATGAGGAACCTCCTAGCCTATTTAAAGATGATGAAATTGATTTTCATAATTGCAATCTTACTGAAGTCATAAAGTTCCTACAAAAACTTTCTAAGTCACCGGATGCTAGTAAATTAAATATTGCCTTCACCAAACATATTACCGATGCTCTTATCAAGGCTTGGGAAAAAAAGCTTAAACTAGAAACTTCTATTCCTAGAAAATTAGATGGATGGGAACCCACTATTAAGATAAAAATAAATGACTTTGATTGTAATGCTTTGTGTGATCTTGGTGCTAGTATTTGTGTTATGCCTAAAAGTTTCTATGATATGCTCAATTTAAATCCTTTGGAAGAGTGCTATTTAAATGTTCATCTTGCTGATTCTTCTAAAAAGAAACCTTTGGGTAGAGTTGATGATGTCCTTATTGTTGTTAATGATAATTATGTTCCCGTTGATTTTATTGTTATGGACTTTGAGTGCAATGCTTCTTGTCCTATTATTTTGGGGAGACCGTTTTTGAGAACCGTTAGTGCCATTATTAATATGAAAGAGGGAAATATAAGATTTCAGTTCCCCCTCAAAAGAGGGATGGAGCAATTCCATAGAAAGAGAAAAAATCTTCCTTTTGAATCAATCATAAGGTCAAGCTATGCTCATGATGTTGCAAAGGCCTCCGAAAAAACTTGATATTTGGCATTGCGCCTAGCTAAAAGACGTTAAAGAAAAGCGCTTGTTGGGAGGCAACCCATCTTTTAATTTCAGTTTGCTTTTTACTTTTCTTTGAGTCTTGAAGTTGTTTCCTCTGTAGCAACTTCATTGTATCTTTTTCTTTTGTTTTTTTGTGTGCCAAGTTTAGCCTCTAATGCATTGAAAGTGCGAGCTGTTGTTTTGCTATCCAGAAACAGATTTCTGTCCTTCACTGTTCGAAAATCCAAAAAATCTCTGAATTTTATCGTTTTCTGACATTTTTAGACAGCAAGCCTGATACTTTTATCTATCTTTCATTAGTTTTTAGTTTTCTTATTTGAGCTGCAGAAGTGCCTCGAAAAATTCGATCTTTATAGACTATTCAGATTTTGACAGATTCTGCTTTTATTTTGTATTCGTCTCTTTACTATCATCAAATGTGATACTTTAGAGGTGGAGTGGCACATTGAGGCTTAGTGAACAGTAGCTAATGCCTAATAAAGTTGTTTTGCAATTTGTCTTGAGTTGAACACATGTGCATTTTAATTTATGAGCACTGACCCTCTAATCAGTTTATGAGAAGTTTTGTGTGAACAAAGTTTTTAAGTTCTAAAGGAGAGGATAAATGGAGAAATTGATGATGGATCAAAGCTCAAGCTTGGGGATGCCCCCATGGAACCCCCTCTGAGTATCAAGAACTATCAAGCGTCAAAGCTTGGGGATGCCCAAGGCATCCCCTCTTCTTCATCGACTATCATGATGTCGTCTTCGTTGAACTAAGTTTTTATCACTTTACATATTATGTCCTATATTTGGAGCGTCTTTTTACTTTCAGTTTTTTTGTTTGTTTGCTGGTCATATGCTTGTTGGATCCTTGCTTTGTTTATGTGGGAGAGAGACACGCTCCGCTTTTTCGTTTGAATACTCTTGTGCTTCGCTTATATTTTGTTGAGTATTCTTAGCTACTGTTTGTTTGCTAGTAAGCTCTCGTTTTTAGCTTTTATCTTATTTAGAGCTGCTAGTAGTTGTTGTTAAACTCTCTTGTTCTTCACCTATATTTGTTGGAGAGTTGTTATTGATAAATTGCTTGAATTGTCAAAGTGACAAAATGCTATTCATGTGATAGTGGAATGAAACGAAAGCCTGCATAGTATTGTAGATCATTGTGTGGATACTTGATACTTCTCATTTGTTTTGAGATATTAAGATGAATGCTTAAAGTTGCTGGTTATTTTAGTGGAATTGATTAGTAAAGAAATACTATTAAAAGCTTGAAACTGTGTGGTGTTTCGTAGTTGTTAATTCATTAAGCTAATCTTTCCATCAAAAAATTGTTTGGTCAATAAGGGAGATGGTGTGGAGATTTTATGGTTATGATTGACTAATGTCTTATGTTACTCTATTACCGGTTAATATTAGATGTTTGCTTCAAATACCTTCTTTGCTAAGCCTAAAAATTCGTACTGAGTGTATGGTTCACTCGTGCATCCAAATCCCAAAGCCAAACTATCTTGCCAGCTGGGTCCACCATATCTACCTATGCATGCTATTTCTTGCCATTCCAAGTAAATTTGTCATATGCTATCTTTCAAAATATTCCTTTTTGTGCCTCTGTTTTAAGCTCATGAGGGAGCAGTAGAGAGTTAGATATAACTCGTAACGAGCAAGGTCATTTCCCCCCTTTCACCCGGTGTCGATGGATTACGTCTTCACTTGAATCAACCCGAGAGCAGGTTAAGCAAAAATATAAATATAACTCACCATTCTCCTCCGTGTAATGAAAATCTGAGAAATCAGCTCTAAACATTGGACAGTGGTGAAACCAAGTAGAAAGAGGAGCATACTTGCTTCTCTAAAACCAGCTGCTCTCACAAGTCTAAAAGCCTTGCTTGTTATGGGGGACTAGATAGCTTCTTTGTTGTGAAGTCGTTGACGAAAGCATGCATGTCTCAAAATTGTTTTACTTCTGTTTCATAAAAATAAAAAGCTCTAGCACATGACTAATCACTGCTTCCCTTTGCGAAGGGCCTTTCTTTTACTTTTAATGTTGAGTCAGTTTTCCTCTTCCTTCTATCTCCACCAAAGCAAACATCTAGCATTGACCCTAGGTATCATTGATCATATTGCATTGTCAGATTAAGCATGAATCTTTATATTGACTTTAGCGTTGGAAGTTGAGGATTTTTGCTAAAACTTACATCTTCTTTGTTTTGATTCTCAAACACTTTTGTCATGTAATTGTTACCTATGTGAATTAATCAAATATGTGGATCACATTGCTTTCATGTCTTTAACGTACTATTTATGAAAGGTTTTGCTTGAATGATTCAACTTGGTTATTCATTGCTTTCTTGCTATCAACTATAGACAATTGTTTTGTATCACTTCATTCACATCCTATGCTTTGCATTACTATCTTGATCACGATTATGTTGGTTGCATGTCTCATCAAAAATTATTTTGTTATCACTTACCTACTCGAAGACGAGTAGGAGTTAAGCTTGGGGATGCTGATACGTGTCAAACGTATCTATAGTTTTTGATTGATCCATGCTAGTTTTGTGATGTTGTCACATGTTTTTACTATCATATTAATCATTTTTATGCATTTTGTCGGACTAACCTATTGACAAGATGCCCAGTGCCAGTTTCCTGTTTTTGCTGTTTTTGTATTTCAGAAAATCCACCACAGAAAATATCGTCGGATTGAGCTCAAAATTTACGGAGATTTTTTATGCGACGGAAGACACCAGAAGACCAAAGGGCAGCCCTGGGGGCCACCCACAGGGTAGGGACGGCTTCCTGCCGCGGCCCATCCTTAGCCCGCGGGTGGGACCAGCCCCTGCTCCTAGTGGGTCCCCTCGGCCCCCTCTGACGCCTATAAAATCCCTAAAACCCTAAAAACGACGGGGCGGCCATTATTTTCCAAAAAAAGTCATCCCGAGGCGCCGTCAACTCAAACCCTAGTTTGGGGGTGATTCTGAAGCAGATCCCGGCAATCTGCCGGAGGGGAGATCGATCCCGGAGGGCTCTCCATCGCCATGCCTTCCTCCGGGATGATTTGTGAGTAGTCCCACCTTGGACCTTGGGTCCATGGCAGTAGGTAGATGGTATTCTCTCTCTTGTTCTTCATGTCTTATGATCTTGTGAGCTGCCTAACAAGATCAAGATCGATTATTATAATGCTATGTGATGTGATTGCTGGGATCCGATGGATAATTAAGTTATGATCAGATTGTGCATGATTCTTATATGTTGATTTATGTTCTTGCATGCTCTCCGATGTGCGTAGTTATTTTGGCCAAGTGATTGTGTGTATCTCCAAGAGAGAGTATTTATGCTAGATAGTGGGTTCATGCCCCCTTTTGTTCCTGGGCACGAGTGACAAAAACGTCTAAGGGCGAGGGTGTGCTGTTGCTACTAAGGGTAAAACAACAGTGTTAAAGTCTAGTTTGATATTTAATATTGCTTACTTCATGCGCTTTACTTAATGCAAATGTCTGTTGCTTGCAACTTAATACCGATGGGTGACAGGCATTTCCATAGCCGTTCCGAGATACATTGCCATGCAACATCCATCATTACATTACATGACTTGATGTCGTTCTTCATTACCATATAGTTTGCTTGATCATTGAGTTAGTGTGCTGCGTGGGTTGCCACATGTTCTACATTTTTCCACACTACGCTCGATCATGCATATCTCCTTTTATACATCATGTATTATTCTTATGAGTTATGAGTACCAAAAAGTGTGATGATCCAATTGTAATATAGAGTGTTGCTCCTACAGTGAGGTATAAAAAAAGAGAAGAATAAAAGAGCCCAAAGGAGGCCAAATGTGAGAGCATTTAAAAGAGCCAAGGAGGCCACCCAAAATCCAAAAAATAGAAAAAGAGAGAGGGAGCAACACTACTATCCATTTTACCACACTTGTGCTAGTAGCACCTACACTTTATTGTAGAGAGTCCTCATGTTGTTTTAGTAGTATAACTAAGTGGGGAACTAACGTTATAGAACTTGGCTTGTATATTCCAAGGATGAGCCTGCTCAAGTGAGCTCTAGGTCTTCATGAGTAAGCAAGTTGGATGCACCCCCACTAGTTACATTGGAGAGCTTTCATACACTTATAGCTCTATGTGCATCCGTTGCATGGCAATCACTACTCCTCATACAGTGTCAACTACGGGACTTCATTATGTCTTGTGGTTACCTTCTCCACTGTTTGAGCCTTTCTTTTTGACCTTCCAAACCTCCATCATTGTTCTCTTTCCCATAACATCTTGGTGCCAAAGCCACTTCTTACTTGCACTAGTTGAGTAGATTTCGAAACAGTTGATTTGTGAAGTAGATGGATTAGGACACTTGACTTGAGCTTGGCTATTTTCATGAATGACTAATTAGATGCTCTGAATAATGATTGATACTTTACATTGGAGACATAATTTGCAATTCTTCTTTCTAAACCTTATGTATGGTTCCATGTCTCCAACGCACTTATTCATGAAAAGTTTTTTGCATTTGTTAGCTAGCGTTTGTTAATCATTGTTTGCTTAATGTCAACTATAGACAATTGTTTTGGATCACCTTATTCACATCATGTGCTTTGCATTACTATCTTGATCAAGATTATGTTGGTTGCATGTCTCATCAAAAATTATTTTGTTATCACTTACCTACTCGAGAACGAGTAGGAGTTAAGCTTGGGGATGCTGATACGTGTCAAACGTATCTATAATTTTTGAGTGATCCATGCTAATTTTGTGATATTGTCACATGTTTCTATTATCATATCAGATCATTTTTATGCATTTTATTGGACTAACTTATTTACAAGATGCCCAGTGCCAGTTCCCTGTTTTTGCTATTTTTGTATTTCAGAAATTTACTTCTGGAAATATTCTCGGAATTGGACCAAAATTTACGGAGATTATTTTTACGCCAAGACGAAGACGGAGACCGAAGGGCGACCTGGGGGGCCACCCAGGGGCCACAGGCGGGTGCCTGCCGCGGCCCCCTGGACCCGCGGGTGGGGCCCGCCCCTGCCCCCTGGGCACCGCCTCGGCCCCCTCTGACGCCTATAAAATCCTAAAAACCCTAAAAACGACGGGGCGGCCATTATTTTTCAGAAAAGTCATCCCGAGGTGCCGTCACCTCAAACCCTAATTCGGGGGTGATTCTGAAGCAAATCCCGGCACCCTGTCGGAGGGGAGATCGATCCCGAAGGGCTCTTCATCACCATGCCTTCCTCCGGGATGATTTGTGAGTAGTCCCACCTTGGACCTTGGGTCCATGGCAGTAGCTAGATGGTAGTCTCTCTCTCTTGTGCTTCATGTCTTATGATCTTGTGAGCTGCCTAACATGATCAAGATCGATTATTGTAATGCTATGTGATGTGTTTGTTGGGATCCGATGGATTATAAAGTTATGATCAGATTGTGCATAATTCTTATATGTTGATTTTTGTTCTTGCATGCTATCCGATGTGTGTAATTACTTTGGCCAACTGATTGCGTGTATCTCCAAGAGAGAGTATTTATGCTAGATAGTGGGCTCATGCCCCCTTTTTTTCCTGGGCACGAGTGACAGAAATTTCTAAGGGCGAGGGTGTGCTGTTGCTACTAAGGGTAAAACAGCGGTGTTGAAGTCTATTTTGATATTTAATATTGCTTACTTCATGCGCTTTACTTAATGCAAATGTCTGTTGCTTGCAACTTAATACCGATGGGTGACAGGCTGGATAGCGATCCCACGGTGGACTTTTTAGACAAAGATGCAGTTGGACTTAACGGTCTTTGTTCATTGTCGTGATGCCTACTTAAATATTATCATGTTCTCTTTGTCATAGCTAGATTAAGTTTGTGTTATAATCTTGTCAATTGCCCAGCTGTAATTTGTTTACCCATCATATGAATGTTCTATTTACTTGAGAGACTCCACTAGTGAACTCATGGCCCCCGGTCCATATTTTTACATTGATTGCAACCTTTATTCATCACTTTTCATCATCATTACTCTACTGGTCCAATTTCATAATTCATCTATTTCACTATACAATTAACCGCTTGGTTTTCTGCAAGACCGGAAAGATTGACAACCTTTCCGCCGTTGGGGGCAAAGTATTTTGGTTGAGTGTGTGTAGGTCCACGTCTGTTGAAGATTAAGCGCCAGAGATATTCAACATTCACTTTGTTGTTGATTTCAAGGTCCTACTGGTTCGATAAACCTCGGTTCGTTATCAAGGGAAAACTGCTGCTTGCTACATCTCCGCCTTCGCTTGGGGCACCACCCAACTCTTCATCAGTAGCAATCATATGCCCGACTTTAACTTAATAAAGCCATCATGGCAAAGTTACAGCAAACGTCCCAACATGCTAGGGATACAAGCTTAAGGTTTACAGACCAGCCCGTAGGCAACAAAAAAAATACCAAGCTAGAAGGGCCTCCTACGGGCGAAAGATAAAGAGCGAACATAACTACTACAGCTTCAGCTTCAACTAGAGGCTAGGGGTGCTGCTGCTGAGAGGGCACATGAGTGGACGCATATGTGGCTTGGAGCAACTGAATGAGCTCGTCCATCAAGGGCTTCAACTTAGGCTTCGAGAGAGGCATCCATTGCTGCAAGAAGATGATAGATTTAAACACCACATCAGCAGGTTGACGCGGAAAGATATTTTCAATTGAAAACTTGTTGCGGGTAACCCACAGCGCCCCACAAAAATAATCCAAATAATCTTCCTAGATTTACCAGCAAAACCCTCAAGAAGAAGGAAAAACACATGGAAGGACGAAGAGTTCCAGGAAACATCCAGCATTGACCGAACAACGCTCCACACGAATTGGGGAAGAACACAGTGGAAGAAAATGTGATCCATAGTTTCTGTTTGCCCACACAGGGCACAAAGCACAGTCGATCGTCCACTTCTTTTTGCTACTTGTTCTCTTGAGGGTAGGCGCAAAGTTTCTTATAGAGGGATTTCACCAAAAACACTGAGGATGGCTCTAAAGCCCAGGACACTCTGTCCTGCTCAGGAGTTGCTGCAATATCTTCAATTTCCAGCTGCAGTTCCTGCCACTGCCTCAGTTCCTCCTGCCCAAAAACTCTACGAAAGGTTAAAGTCCAGCCAACGCTAGAGTATGCTTGGGAAACCAGAATCTTAGGGTTAGAGCAGTAAGCAAACAGCTGCGGGAATCACTCATGGAGGGGACCATCCCCAATCCACCAATCCTTCCAGAAGGAGATCGACTGGCCCGAGCCAAGGATGAAGCGGGCACCCATCTTAAAGCAGTATTTGATCTTATGCAAGTTGTGCCAAAATTGGGAGCCCCCCACAGTGTTAGAGGAGAACATGGCCGCCACATTATACTTGGCTATAATGATCTTCAACCAGATACTCTGATCATCGACCTCCATCGAAAATAGACGCCAGATCCACTTACACATCAAGGCAATATTCATATTCTTTGAGTTCATGATCCCCAGACCACCCTGGTCTCTGGTTCTACAAAGAGCCTCCTATTTAACCATATGGTATTTGCACTTGTTGCCCACTCCTTCCCAAAAGAATCGGCCTCTATGCTTATCAAAACCAGCATGTGTCCCATCTGCTAGCATGAAGAGGCTCATTGAGAAGGTAGGAAGACTGGAGAGACAGACATCCGTGAGTGTTAAGCGAGCAGCCGAGGACATCAGCTTTCCTTGCCAGGGGTCCATCCTGTGCCCAACCCTACCAACCAGTGGCTCCCAATCGTCCATACTAAGTCCATGGTCACTCATTGGAAACCCTAGATATGTGAAAGGGAACTTGCCCACCTCACAGTTGAGCAAATTAGCCACTCTGGTTTGTTCCTCTATAGAACACCCCATCACAATAACTTCACTCTTGTGGAAGTTAATTTTAAGGCCTGATAAAAGCTCAAAACATATGAGCAAAAACTTCAAATTAGCAATAGCTAGATCTGATTTCTAGATCAGAATCGTAGTATTATCATCGTATTGGAGGTGGGTAACTCCACCTGGGATCAGGTGGGAAATGACCCCTTGAATATGTCCAGCCACACTGGCCTTAAACAAAATTGCATCCAATACATCCACCGCGAAATCGAAAAGCAGCGGAGAGCTTGGGGTCACCTTGGCGAACCCCTCTCTTATTTCTAAAATATGGGCCCACCTCACCATTAATTGAGATGGCAGTCTCAATTAATACAAGGCATACAAAAAATAATAAAGCAGAGACAAAGAAAATACAAGGCATACAAAAATGACAAAGGGTGGATTTAAAAGGAGAAAATATAGCAAGAAGCACATGAAGCCCACCAAGCTCATTAGTGGACATCCATTTGACCGAGTCAGCCCCACTTCATCGACCAAGTGTATGCAAAAAATATGACTAGAGTGTCCTTACTTTTTCCTTTTTTTCTCTCAGAGTATTTTTGGCTTTGCTAGAACAGACACTTTTGCCACTACTTTTTCTTTTTCTCCTTTTGGGTATTTTGGCCTTTTGTCGAAGGCTCGAGGCCTATAAAAGACAACCCACGGTCATTTATAACTCGTCTCTCATGCGAGGCAAGATCTCTCCCTCTGATAGTGAGATCCACTTCTATAGTTGATATTTCCGGACTTCAGGTTCTAACTGGATTCATTCGACGGGAATCCTCCGAACTTCAAGTTCTCAAAAATAATTTTGATGGAAGTTGTGGTGCATTTTCAATGCACCGCCGTGTTGTCACCTTCATGTACCCAAGGGTGCTCAACGATATTAGGTCATTCTATCATCCGTGTGGCGAATCTGAACCCGGTTATTAAAAAAATCCTACGTCTCCAGCAGTACGATCGTGGAGCATGGTCTTTACATTACCGCCTTTGCGCATACATTTTATTTAGATTGTTTTCACGCAACAAAGAGGCAACAAAATTTGCCTCCATTACAAAAGAAGATAGAACCAACACAACCGGCAATAACGTCAGAGACACGTACTTTTTTATTTTTTTTGCGAATAGAGACACGTACTTCAATACTACTACTAGTAGAAAACATATGTACATGGCCGGATTGCTAGCCGTTTTAAGTTAACAGAGCTAGTTTATTTTTATTTTATTTTTGTCTTACTTTATGTCTTTCAGGCCGGAAATTGTTTAACTGGTTTTGCTTCTCTTTGCTTTATTTTTTTTCTGAAACATAGTACAACATATGCGCTCACATACACTCACCCATATGAACGCGCACACACACCCTAGCCCCTATGACTACCTCCGAAATAATGAGCCGACGAGTCAGGTCTTGAGATTGACGAAGTCACCATATGCGCCTCGCTGTCGACGGGAACGTCACCTCCCACTGAAGAATATTTCGCCTATATTGAGAAAAATCAGTGTCAAACCTAGGGTTTGAACTCTGGTGGGCTGGAGGTCAGGCTGGGCGTTCGGGATTTCCCGAATTTTCGGGACAGGAAATTCGAGAAATTTTTTGTTCAGGTTTTAGAAAGTGAATCCCGAAAATCACATAAAAATCGGTTTCCCGAAATTTCGGAAATCCTAAAAATCCCGAAATTTCCATAAACGCATCCGCCTCTCCCCTTCCTCATCCATCGCCTTCCTGCCACCGTCTCCAAACCGTGCTCACCTCCACGATTTCTACCACCCAGATCCACCCCTACCTCTCGAGATTCAACGCACGACAAGTGGATGATGCTCGCTGCTGATGCTAGTTGCTGCTGGCCAGCTACGGATCCTCTGGGGATGCGGCCATGCGGGGAGGAGCGATGCAGGCCGGCGTATGATGCTCGTTGCTGCTGGCTAGCTGCGGATGCTCTGGGGATGCGGGCAGGCGCGATTAGGCCGATGACACGGAGCAGGACGTCGGCGCGGAGCAAGCCGGCTGGAGGTGTAGGCCGGCGAGGGGATGACGGCACCACGGCGGCGTATTGCGCAGCCGAGCCTGCACCGGCTGTGGCTGCTGGCTGGTCGGGGATGGGGACTAGGGATGGAGAAAGGCGACTAGGGCAAGTGGGCAACGAGTGAGATAGTGCACATGGGCTTCGTATTTGGGCTGAAAACGACTGACTTTTCTCCCCTGGGCATCTGGATTTTTATATTTTTCAGGATATACAAGATTTTCGGGATTGAAAACTATATTCCTGAATTTCCCAAAATAATTTCGGGATTTCAGAACTGTTGTCGCGGTGGCTGGCGCGGCATATCCATCAGGGATGGAGAAGATGTGGAGGCCTGCATGGGATTGAGCACGAGCACGACACAGTGACGTACCCAGGTTTGGAGCCCTCGTGGTGAGGTAACACCCCTACGTCCTGCCTTTCCTTCTTCTATTGATCGATCACGGGTGTTCGTGGCTACAATGTGCTCCTGGAGCTGTTTTGGTGAAGTAGCCGGTTGCTCTGGGCAGGCCGGCTGGAGGAGGAAGAATGTGGAGTCGGCTAGATGATCCTCTAGATGTGTGTGTGACTTGCCCTTGCAGGGGGGCTCTAGCTCGCCTTATAAAGGCGACGAGCTAGGGTTTAGAGTTTACAGGGAAATTACATGTTTGTCCCTATGACATCAGCTGTGGAGCATCAGATGACGTGGGCCGGCTCCAGCTGGGTAATGATGGCATGTGAGCGTAACAGCCGACCAGGCGCACTGTTCACTCACGCCGTCCGCCCGGGGGCTGGCCCACGTGTACGGCCTTGTCGGTTGGTTGATGTGGCCGGGTCCGGCTGCTCAGTCGACCATGCCCTTGTGCCTCCGCGCAGTCAGCTAGGGTTAGGAGTCCGGCTGCGCAGGCGATAACTTCCATCCAGCCGGTCCTGAGCTTCAGTGATTCCTAGGCTTCACTTATTGGGCTTGGCCTTCATCTTTTTATGTCCTTTAGGACACCCGGGGATATTCCCCCGACAACTGTTCCTGAAAAAATGATCGGGGTTTTCGGGTTCGGGTAATTCGGGATCGGGTTCTGGTTATTCGGTTTTCGGGTTTCGGGAATTGGAAAATATGCCCACCCTTAGCTGGAGGTACAACCACCCTCCTAACCATCCAACCAAGGGTTGGTTCTCAAACTCTTTGCTTTACCTTGCGCTGTGTCGTAAAGTTTGTAAAGAACTTTTCTCAACAAAAAGAAAGTTTGTAAAGAACTTAGTCTGGCTTTGAGTTGGAAAAATTGGGATCAGGCCGGCTTTTTAGCCCCCCTTAGATTTCTCCAAAAAAAAAACGATGTACATAACGAAAGTAAATTAAATTAATGCCCAAGGATACAAGTGAACGAAACCTATCAAGTCAAATTGTTTGCGTTTTCTGTCGTTAAAGAACCGACCTGGGTCTAGCAATCACCGTGCGTAATCCTCAGGCGGCTGATTTTTTCTTATGTCTCAGTCACCCACAAAAATATGCATGAGTTGTGCAATTGCACTTTTCTGGGAGAAATATGCAATTGCACTTTTCTGCCAGAAAAGTGCAACTCGTTCTAGTTGCAATTATTGAAATGTAGTTGCATTTTTCTGAGGTGATTGAGACTTAAGAAATTCTCAGTTATGTCTCAATCACCTACAAAATGTGCATGAGTAGCACTTTTCTGAGAGAAATATGCAGTTGCACTTTTATGGCAGAAAAGTGCAACTCGTTCTAGTTGCACTATTTTTAACTATATTTACACTTTTCTGAGGGGATTAAGAGTTAAGAAATTCTCAGTCAACCCATAAATCTAATTCTTGTTCGCGTGTACAGTAGTAGTATATATCAAGGAAAAGAATCGATCATCGTATCTCAAGAGATTTTCTCGCTGTCTCTGACTCTCGAGAGCCCGCGATGGAAGGAACGAAGAACCCGACGGCGCAGGCTGACTCTCGCGGCCTGGCGGTGCTCTCTGCCGGCGAGGTGCCTGTCAGAGGATAACACGGACAGCAACCTGGTGTTCTCGCCGCTGTCCATCTATGCCGCGCTCGCGCTCCTGGCCGCCGCCGGCGCCCGTGGCCCCACTCTAGACGAGATCCTCCGTGTCATCGGCACGCGGTCACGCAGCGAGCTCGAGAAGTTTGTGGCCCGCGTGGCGGGGGGCGCTCTCAAGTACCAGTTCGACTCCAGTGGTCCGCGTGTCGCTTTCGCTTGCGGCATCTGGAGCGATCTGACGCAGCCGCTAAAACCAGCACTAGTAGGAAAAGGCTTATAGCTGCCAGGCTATCACTGGCGAACAAAACAAAATGTTTGCCAGTGGAAAATATCCCTGGCGAACAGGGAAAAACTGTTTGCCAGCGGTACTGGCGTTATCGCTGGCGGACAGCGTACCATGGTCGCTAGTGGTAACGGCGGGGCCGGCGCGGACCCGGGCATCCCGAGTGGGGTCACCTACCGCTGGCGAACTTGTGGGCTGTTCGCCAGTGGTAAGTTAAGTACCGCTGGCGAACTTGCGGGCTGTTCGCCAGTGGTAAATGGCCCCTTATTTGTACCGCACGCACATATAACAGCCACCCCCCACTAACTCGATCGCGATCTCTAGCACCCGTGCGCGCGCCGGCCGAGCTCCTCCTCTCACCCTCCCCGCCGCCGGCCTTCGTCAACGCCGGGGAACCAACCCTCGTCCCCCTCCCGAGCCCTCCTCCCCGCCGCCGCCTCCCCGAGCTCCTCCTCTCACCCTCCCCGCCACCGGCCGCTGCCGCCACCGCCGGGGCACCAGCCATCGTCCTCGTCCCGAGCCCTCCTCTCCATCTCCATCTCCGCCTCCCTGAGCCCTCCTCCCCGTCGCCGATCTCGGTACATTCTTCGGTCTCTGTAGCTAAGGTGTTCGTGAAAATGCCTCTATGGTGAAAATTGTATTTTTAGTACTGTTTTCCTAGTGTGACTTAATTGTCGCGATTGTGATGTTGCGGTGGTGGTGGTGATGGTGATGGTGGTAGCTAGTTATGTTGAGATGGTGGTGGTGGTGATCGATAGTGGTATGGTGGTAGTTATGTTGATCGAGATGGTGGTGGTGGTGATCGATAGTGGTATGGTGGTAGTTATGTTGAGATGGTGGTGGTGGTGATCGAGATGGTGGTAGTTACGTTGAGATGGTAGTTATGTTGAGATGGGTGGTGGTGATCGATAGTGGTATGGTGGTAGTTATGTTGAGATGGTGCTGGCATTTTTATTTTGTTTTGTCTGTTTCTTCGAAAGCCGATGATTAAAATGTTGTGGCACTAGGTGGTAGGCCTGCAGGTCTTGTGAGCCTTGTGATATGCACAAGTACCAAGTCTTGTGCATCATACTTTGGCTCACAAGATCCTGCAGGTCTACTTGTGTGTCCGACCTAAGTATGAGGCGTAAAATCTAAGTCATTTTTATTTTGTTTTGTCTGTTTCTTCGAAAGCCGATGATTAAAAATGTTGTGGCACTAGGTGGTAACCCTGAAGGTCCGCGGAGCCTTGTGATATGCACAAGTACAAGTCCTGTGCATCCTACTTGGCTCCGCCGATCCTTCAGGGCTACTAATTGTGTGTCCGACCTAAGTATGAGGCGCAAAATCTAAGTCAGTTTCTTCGAAAGCCGATGATTAAAATGTTGTGGCATTAGGTGGTAGGCCTGCAGGTCTTGTGAGCCTTGTGATATGTACAAGTACCATGTCTTGTGCATCATACTTGGCTCACCAGATCCTACAGGTCTACTTGTGTGTCCGACCTAAGTATGAGGCGCAAAATCTAAGTCATTTTTATTTTGTTTTGTCTGTTTCTTCGAAAAGCCAATGATTAAAATGTTGTGGCACTAGGTGGTAGGCCTGCAGGTCTTGTGAGCCTTGTGATATATATGCACAAGTACCAAGTCTTGTGCATCATACTTGGCTCACGAGATCCTGCAGGTCTACTTGTGTGTCCGACCTAACTATGAGGCGCAAAATCTAAGTCATTTTTATTTTGTTCTGTCTGTTTCTTTGAAAGCCGATGATTAAAAATGTTGTGGCACTAGGTGGTAACCCTGAAGGTCTGCGGAGCCTTGTGATATGCACAAGTACAAGTCCTGTGCATCCTACTTGGCTCCGCCGATCCTTCAGGGCTACTAATTGTGTGTCCGACCTAAGTATGAGGCGCAAAATTTAAGTCATTTTTATTTTGTTTTGTCTTTTTCTTCTAAGCCGATGATTAAAATGTTGTGACACTATATGATTCAGGGAGGAGCTAGTGAACCTTGTGATATGCACAAATAAACATTTTGTGCATCCTACTTGGTTCACTTGCTCCGTCTCTGAAATGTGTGTCCAATTTAAATATGTATGAGGCACAAATCCGAAATCATTTTGTTTTTTCTCTCTCTTTCCGAATGCCGATGATTAAAATGTTGTGGCACACTATGTGATTCAGGGAGGTGCTAGCGGACCTTGTGATATGCACAAATGATATATGTATACTCTTACTTGGTCCGCTTGACCCGTTCCTGATCAATGTGTGTCCAATCTATGTATGAGGGATAAACTCGAATCATTTTGTTTCTTCTCTATGAATTGACAAAGCCGATGATTTAAACTATGCCATGGTAAAGGCAAGTAGAGTGTGTACAATGCCTTGTAGTATATACAATTGGAGTGTTTGTATTAATACATGGTCTTGTACACACTCTTTTGGCCTTGTTTTGCACGGCAATGATATATGAGGCTTTACATTGTTAACTTCTCGCATTTTGTAAATTTTAATATTACTTTTGTAACAAAATTTTGACTTAGGCGTTTTTGACTTAGGTGTTCTCGGCGACGATGTCCATGTTGGACTAGAGGGGCGATGTGCAGGACTGGGCTCCACCGGGCTGGCACTGGGAGGTGCTACCTTCCGGGACGCGCAGCTTGGTGAGGAATCCGGGTGACGTCGTCGACCCGGATCTTCTGTGGTGGCAGTCGTTGTAACACCCCGGCCACTCCCGGACCGGCGCCTGTTACGCCTGGCAAATTTGTAGGATCTCTAGACTGGCCCCACAGACCAACACTAGTCTTTTCTGCGCACTTTGTCCTCACTCGTGCGCACCCGGGAAGGACTTCCCGGTCGGTCACCCATCCTCAAATTGCTCCGGGCCAAACACGCTTAACCTCGGAGTTCTTTTCGAATGAGCTTCCGGAAAAGAAGTTGCAACTTGTTAATATGAGTATCCTATTAATCCTATTGAGCCCTGAGCCAGGATCTCACATCCTCCCCCCCTTAGAAGACCGACACCCTCGTCGGTCAACCCCAGTCCAAGAACTTCCCCCTTTGGCACCCGTCTGTGCGTCCAGTGCCGGCACATGCTCCACATGTCCGCGCCTCTGACCCGCACACGCCCGAGTTACCGCAAGGGTCGGCTCTGATACCAATTGTAACACCCCGGCCACTCCCGGACCGGCGCCTGTTACGCCTGGCAGCTCTCTAGGATCTCTAGACTGGCCCCACAGACCAACACTAGTCTTTTCTGCGCACCCGGGAAGGACTTCCCGGTCGGTCACCCATACTCAAATTGCTCCGGGCCAAGCACGCTTAACCTCGGAGTTATTTTCGAATGAGCTTCCGGAAAAGAAGTTGCAACTTGTTGATATGAGTATCATATTAATCCTATTGAGCCCTGAGCCAGGATCTCACAGTCGCGTGGGCCATGCTCGATGCAGAGGGAGCCGGCCCCCGAGGAGGTGGTACGTCGCCGTATCAGGGAGGAGGATAAGCACGTCCGTCGCTACGTGTATCTATTGGATATGCAGTATGACATTAGGTGTTCGTTTCTTCAGAGGGTTTCTGCTCACGTGAGTTATGACTCTGTGAGGGTTCCTTCTCTTTGGATGCGCAGCGCCGGCGGCTCAGCACCCCACGGCTCAGGAACCGGTCGAAGTTAGTTTAAGAGCTTCATGTATTAGCTAGTGATATGTAATAATATGATGAACTATGATTGTGATCAACTTTGTCTAGTTATACTGTTTTGGAAATTGTGTATTTGTACTGGTTTGTCAAATATTTTTCTATATATACAACTGGAATATGAATTTTGCTGTATATAAATTGCTGTAATACATTTCTGCTTTTATTTTAAAAGCAAAAATATATATTACTGGCGAACATGTTCTTGTTCGCCAGTGGTATCGCACTTACCGCTGGCGAACATGTAACTGGTTCGCCAGTGGCATCGCACTTACCACTGGCGAACATCATGTTCGCCAGTGGTAAGCTGTTACCACTGGCGATAGTACCACTGGCGAACCACCAGTTCGCTAGCGGTAGCGGAATTTGGTTCGTCAGTGGTAGGCTTTTTCCTACTAGTGCAGCCTTACGCAAGGCCGTCGTGGATGCATACAAGGCCGATGCTAGCACCGTCGACTTCATCAACAATCCGGAGGCAGCACGGTGCCAGATCAACGAGTGGGTGGGAAAGGCCACGAGCAAAATCTGATTGGCTCCGTCTTTGGTCCAGGATCGATCACGCCGCTCACCCGCGTCGTGCTCGGCAACGCCATATATTTCAAGGGAAAGTGGGCTGAGCCCTTCGACAAGAGGGACACCAAGAACAAGCTTTTCTACCGGCTCAGTCCTTCATGAAGAGTTGGGATCCCCAGTACATTGTCGTGTACGACGGGTTCTAGGTGCTCAAACTCCGATACAAGATGGCACAAGCGCAGGGTAATCCGTCCGGCCATAGTACGTGTTGATCCTTTAAATCTTGCTGCTCAGTCCTCCTATACATATTTTTCGAGATTGAGCGTCCTATTTACTCTGGGGCTCTGGGCTCTCTGATCACCATAGCCCAGATGACTGGCCATCTATATTTGTCCAATCTTACTTCTCCCGGCCACACTACGACACTAATGCATTCCAGTATGCTAACCTACTCCTGTTGACAGGCTATGTCATGGTGTCCTCTGATAATAAAAAGCGTAAGAAGGTATCCTGACAGAAAAGAGCGTAAGACGATTTTGTCTGATAATAAAAAGGGAAACACTAGTTATTAATCGGGGGATCGCTCGCCGCGCATCCTCCTGCTTGCTAGCGTGACACGTGTCCCGTCTCATCTCGGTCCATGTCGATAGAAAACGAATCCATGTTCTCATCTCGGTCCCACCAACGTCTCCACTATCCCCTTTCTTCTCTGCCTTTTCTCTTTGGACGAGGACGAACTCTGGTTGCCATGCCTGCTCCCCACCTCCACCTTCACCGACGAGCGCGCCGCTGCGTCGCCATTCACCGCCCCCACACTCCTCTTTTCTCTGCCGCTTTCCAGGTCCAAGCATGACCACCATACTCGTTGTTGCTGCAAGGGGGCTCGCCGGTGCTCCCAGATCTTGTCACACTCGCACTGCTTCGAGCCGTCCCGGCGTCGCTGCTATAAAGCCCTACCAGGCGAAGGAGATCCGCCGCCGCTGCAAACGGGACGCCGCTCCGCGCCGCTCGCTGCCACAAGCATCGGTGATGCTGCGAAGCAGGTCGATGCATACTCTCGATGGTGGGCGGAGGTGCTGCCGTCGGTGGGCGTCCTTGCTACCATACATAGCGCTACCATAGGTGGTGGGCGTTGCTACCAAGGAAGGTCGTCGATGCTACCATTGATGGTGGGCAGTCCTGCCATCCCTACTGTTGATGGTGTGATGCTGCAAGGAGGGCGGCGCTGCTACAACGAGGGGCGGCGGTGCTGCCATCGGCGAGAGGTGGTGTTTTTGCCTTTGTTTTCATTCATGAAATTTGTTTTTTCTACAATTGTTCTGTGGATTTTCATCATAGGAAGAAGTTTTTTGCTACAATTGTTCTGTGGATTTGCATCATTGGAACAAAATTTCTCCTACAACCGTTCTGCGGATTTGCGTCACAGGAATTTTGTTTTTGCTACAATTGTTTTGTGGATTTGCATCATAGGAAGAAGTTTTCTGCTACAATAGTTCTGTGGATTTGCATCACAGGAGTCAAATTTCTGGTACAATCCATTTGCACCGTCAGAAGAAAATTTGCATCAAACGAACAATTTTTTGCTACAACTATTTTAAGGATTTGTGACATAGGAAGAAGAATTTCACTACAAAAGTTCTAATTGATTTGTACTTATGATTTTATGTAGTTCTTGTTGAAGCGTACCTTTGATATGGATTTTTGTTGGAGAGAACTCGGTTCTAGATAGAACGGCAAACGCTAAGGATGATGGCGAGGAGTGCCGCCGATGCGTAGCTTGTGTGGAGCTACCGGATGGGGTCAGGACGTGCTGAGAATCACCGCTGCTGCAAGGATCTCATGGGCCTCGTAGCAGCAAAGGGCGGGCACCGAAGCTGCAAACTCACGGCGGTGTCGCCAAAGCTGCCAAGGATCACCCCGGATGGCAATGATACAACCAACATCTTCTTGGACGAGGAGGCTTCTGCTGCAACGGTCTCCTCGCCACCGGCCTCACGGCTGAGTGCATCTTCGCCGCCAGCCTCACGACAGAGCTGCGGTTGACGGGGGCGGTGGTGCCTCCGAGTTGTTAGCGGGTGGTTGGAGGTGGGAGTTTTTTTCCGTCAGTTGGATTTTTGCGAGAGATGCGCGTGGTGGGTGCGTGGGTGGACCCAAACAGAAGGTTGAGACGACACGTGTCAATCGTTGGAACCGGGGGATCGGGGCGTTCCATCCCCGGGGGACGCTCAGCACGACCCTAATAAAAAGCGTAAGAAGGTGTCCCTTGATCATTGTTGGAATTTTGTCTACAATTGGCCTAACCCATTTAGTTAATCCAATAATTCCTGAAAATCCTATAGGCCCATGTGGCCCATTCATGCATGGCAAGAGGTGGGACAAAAGATTAATCCCACATTGCTAGTTGGGAGAGAGTTTCGTCAGCTTATAAGGTGAGCCCTTCTACCATTAGTATGAGGCATACAAAAGGAAGAGAATAAGGAAATGACATGGGCGCTCCTCCGCCGCCCGCCTCGTCAGGACGCACCGCGGGTTGCGGGAATGAGCCGAGCCGATGGCTATCTTTTTGTCACGCATGATTGGAATACGAACGGTTGCACGAAGCTAAAACGTTTTGCACTAGTGGAAGTAGAAACTGAAAGGTCACTTGTCATGCACTAGTGGGAGACAAACTGAAGGGTCTCGGCTCTTCTCTCTTCAGCTTCTCGCAAAACTTTCGCCTACTAACGTGTGCCTATGTAAGAGAGGTCGCTCCTTTCACGTACACACAATAACAGCCACCACTCTCATGCGCCTGCCTCCTGGTTCTCGAGCATTGCGCCGCCGATCAAGACTTCTCCATCTCGTGTCGCGGAACCGTAGGCCTCCGGAACCCCACTTCTCGTGATCGGAGAGGGGTGGCAAAGGTTTTTGGGGAGCGCTACCGCGAGACTATTGGCTTCCCCGACGACTACTTCCCGGATGATGACTTCTTCCCCGACGTCGACGTCCTCTTCGGAAACATGTCTAACGTGTGCCTATGTAAGAGAGGTCGCTCCTTTCACATACACACAATAACAGCCACCACTCTCATGCGCCTGCCTCCTGGTTCTCGAGCATTGCGCCGCCGATCAAGACTTCTCCATCTCGTGTCGCGGAACCGTAGGCCTCCGGAACCCCGCTTCTCGTGATCCTGTACGGGAGAGGGGTGACAAAGGTTTTTGGGGAGCGCTACCGCGAGACTACTGGCTTCCCCGACGACTACTTCCCGGACGACGACTTCTTCCCCGATGTCGACGTCCTCTTCGGAAACATGTCTACCTCGGCTAGCAGAAACGGTTCTTCTTCTGCACCGTACGTGTTTCTAATGATGCTACATGTCCTGCTTCTTTCAATCTGTTTAGAACTGTTGTTTTCGTACCTTATGGTAGATCGCATGTCTAGTCTATTTACTATCTTTCTAGCCATGTTTTATCTACTGTTCTTATGGATTAAATCATGTGGAAAATTGCTCATATATTCAACAATCATAACAACCATACACAGTTCTCCATGTGCATCATCCTACCAGATGCCCGAGATGGCCTGCCGAACCTAGTTGACATGATAGCGTCCCAGCCTGACTTCCTGCAGAAGCACCTCCGAAGAAGAAGATTGACATCGACGTGCTCCGAGTGCTAAGTTTAAGTTGTATTTCGAAAGCAGCATCGTCACCATCCTCGAGAATCTGGGGCTTGAATTGTTGTTCGGTGATCAAGACGATCTATTTGACATGGTAGAGCGTGATAAATTTGGTTTGCCAATGGTCCCAAGTGATGTCATCCACAAAGCGGTCATCGAGGTGTTTGCCTATTTCATTGTGGAGGAGGCGTACGACGCAGTTGTCTTTACGGGATATGTCCTCGACCCATTTAGAGAGAACTAGACCGTCTCGAACTCCTGATTTTGTTTTGATTTGGGTCTGTTCTATAGATTTTTATATCACAAACATATCCTTTGTGCTTCAGTTTTTTTATTTAATTTCAAGAGAAATTTTGCTTGCATGACAATCAAGGTAAATTCGAAGACTAGTTCTGTTGTGTGTTCACTAGTATAGATCAGGTCTTTTAACTAATCCATATTCTCACGCGGAGAAAAAGAATTATGTGTGATGTATGCAACCCACATCAGTTTCAACTATGCGCGATGCGATAGAGATCACACATGGTTTCGCTAGGTATAAAGATGTGCGAATTCCTAATTTAATCGCATGCATTCTTTTTATTTCTATCCCTATCCATTGTGCTTAAACTATACAATTAGAATTAGCTAATAATTATAATTGTGTAAAATTTGTTTAAACAGTATAAGATAGTTAGGCCTTCTTTGATTCATAGAGTAGGAAATATGTAGGAAAAGGAAACCTACAGGATGGCAATACCATGCCAAATGGAATCCTATAGGAAGAGTGATTCTCTTTGATTGTGGTAAAGGAATTTTTGATGAGGTTGGACTACAAAATTCATATGGTATTAGTTCCTATAAGATATGATCCTATGAATCAAATAACTTCGATTGGAAAATTTCCTATAGGATTTAATCCTCCAACAATCCAATGGCATTCCTTTGAATCAAAAGGGCCCTTAGGAAGTGGAAAAAAATCAAGTCTTTGTACACAAACTATCAAATATTGTATAATGTATAATAAAAAGTTGCTATTAACAAAATAATTTGTCCAATCACACAAGTTCTTTTTAGTCATGTAAATAGAAAATAAACATTATTCCACAAAAGTGTGAATGTTAATTCATATTAGTACTCGCAACAGTCACATACCCAATTTAAACTCACTCATAATGATAAATAGTGATGTTGTACGGATATACAGTTAGTCCTTATGGGTGAATTATATCAAAATTCCAGTCCATTTTCGTGAAGCATGTATTTGAACTTTGTCCAAATCATATGCAGTTTTTAGGAAAACACTTTGTACCCATAATATGAATCCATGTACATTTTCAGATTCTTAGGACAAGTTTTAAATGTCATTTTAATATTTTTTAAATGGCATGCAAATACAAGTCACAATGACGTCCATGAGCATTGTACAAAGTTTTTTTTAGTTCAGAGTGTCTTGTACTGTGTGTCGAAAATGTTACACGAGTGACGATCGAGTTCACAGCAGGTTCTAATGATGGAACTAACATGAATAGGTCCAAAGCTGAATGGCTAGAGTCTTGAGGATACATTAGTCATATTTCTTGCACCCATAAACCATGCTACCATGGAAAAAAACTACAATTTCTTCATTTATCAAACTAGCAATTCAAACTTTGTGACAATGCATGTATGCGGTGTAAGTGATGAAATGTGCAATGATATATTACTTAAATGTTGTCATGTGTATGTGACGAAATGTTTCATGGTATATGAATTGTTGAGAGATGGTGCTGTTGGGTTACAACTGCTTGCAGGGATTTTAGTGTCTTCTAGTAGCCGTAGTCGTATCTGCTAGGCGATCACACCTTTAGTAGTAATAAAACCTTGCACAAAGCCGCTGCCACAATCGCACACAGTTCATTCATATAAACCGTATGTGTCACTAGTAGGAAAAATCCAGGCAGCGTGCCACTTTTGCCTACTGGCAGCGGGCCCCCGCATGCTGCTGCTCCTACGCCACTACTAAATCGTACTGACAGCATGCGTGTGGCGCGCGCTTCCAGTATCCAAGATAGTGGCAGCGTTCCCCTGGGTAGCACGTTGGCAGTAACAACAATAGTTGCAGCGTCCCTCGTGGGCGCCCGCTTCCAGTATGGCCTACAGCCAGAAGCGTGCTGCCGACAAACACTGCAGGCATGTGCCAGTACAGAAACATGTGCCCTCATTGGCACACTTCTAGTATCCATTTTTCAGCAAAAAAATACGCAGAATTATATATAAATGATATAATAACCAACAAATTGACAGCAAGCATATTCACAGAATTAACAGTCTGAACATGATATCCAACATGATGGTGGTTATCACCAACATGAACTTCAAGTTTGTTTCCCATCATACTTCAAATTTATTAACAATCTAAAACAAATAGCTATCTAGATGGTGGTGATCACCAACATGATCTCCAAATTCCGCTTGTCAGTGTTCCTCATGGTGATGAGAATAGCTTGGCCAACCTCCAAATCTTTATTTGAATGGAACTCCTTCCACGCTCGCGAGGCCAGAACGACGCGGCCATCAGTTGCCGTGGTGTACGGAACGGTGGTGACCCTGCCGATTTCTCCAAGGCGTACTCCAACGTTGCCGTTATTCTGCAAATCAACGCTTTCAGTTACCATCTTAGGTATTTTCTGGGACAACATAGCAACACATAAAAAAAACTATGTCATGTACACGTCACATATTCAAATATGGGAAGATAAAAGATTTAAAAAACATACCATGACATGTTTATTTGAGACATTTGTGCTCGTCATGCGTTGCGCCAAAGGAATCCCAATGTAGCTATCTCTCGACGGTAGTCTCTGAAGGAGACGCTCCTTCTCATGCTCATCTAGATGATTATATCCGACGATGAATACAGATTCCCCACTCGTATCATCGTCACTCTCACCATCCTCATCCTCCATATCCTCATCACTCTCGCCATCCTTGTCGTCACTCTCGGCATCCTCCTCGGAATCGTTGTTCATATAAACAATAGTGATCCGGGGTTGTGGTTCTGGTCCTATCATAGAAAATTGAAATAAAGTGGCTCTAGGGTATGTGGCGATGAGTTGCGCCAATCCTTCCCCGTGTAAGCGGGTTCTCCTTCTTTATTTTTTCACGTTAATATGGTGTATGGTCCCGTGAACCTAGAAAGGCATGATGTTGCCGACTAACTCGTTAAACTGCAACCGAGCATTGCACGGTACAACCTATGCAACAGAAAGAGTATTACCTAGATAGTCAATGAAAACCCAAGTTACAAAGTGCATAAAACGTTTCGATTGTTCATTACCAATGAGTCAAGTTGACCCTCTCGCAGCTCAATCATGAATGAGGATCCATCAGACGGTCCACGTGCATAGTCCGAGTTGCATATGTTACACGCCATACCTGGATCACATATTGCCACATCATTTTAATCATTAGCATTATCAAAAAGAGTACAAAATTAAATAGAAAATGACAAGGTAGGATGGACAAGATTTTAAACATTTTAATCATCGGCATTCGAAAAAGAGAGAATAAACAAAACTGATTTCGATTTGTGCCTCATATTTAGATTGGACGCAGATGCATTGATCAGGGACGGGGCAAGCGGACCAAGTAGAGGATGCACAAGATGTTTATTTGTGCATATCACAACGTCCGCTTGCACCACCCTAATCACATCGTGGCACAAATTTTAATCATCGGCATTATCGAAAACTAAACAAAAATGACTTGAATTTACACCTCATACTTAGGTCGGACACACTAATAGACCTGCAGGATCTCGTGAGCCAGGTAGGATGCACAAGACTTGTACTTGTGCATATCACAAGGCTCACAAGACCTGCAGCCTGCAGGCTTACCACCTAGTGCCACAACATTTTAATCATCGGCATCCGAAGAAAAAGACAAAACAAGCATAACAAAATAGATAACTCAACTATATCAGCAATGGAAAGGCTCATATATTATTGTCGTGCAAACCAAGGCAAAAAGAGTGTCTACAAGACCATGTACTAATACAAACACTTTAATTGTATACACTACAAGGCATTGTAGACACTCTCCTTACCTTTACCGTGGCATAATTTAAATCATCGGCATTATCAAAAACATAGTACAAAACTAAACAAAAATGACTTGAATTTACGCCTCATACTTAGGTCGGACAAACTAGTAGACCTGCAGGATCTTGTGAGCCAGGTAGAATGCACAAGACTTGTACTTGTGCATATCACAAGGCTCACAAGACCTGCAGGCTTTTTAGGAAAATATATATGCTCTTGTGTACTGTATTGTACAAACTACAGTTTGAATGTCACTCGGATATTTGTTCTGTGGATATGGACCATGTACTATCTAATGAATTCTATTAATGTTCACTTGTCGAGAACTACATTATCTTTGTTACAATTTGTTTGAATGCTAGTATTTGGTTGAATCGTTAATGTGATGTAGACTGTTGGAAAAGCTTCAGCAAAATTTCAAGCCAATTCAACAGTCGGTAATAATTAAGAAACTGCCGACAAAACTAATTAGTATTAAGGGCCACTCAACAGCCAGCAAAAGTCCAAACAGCCGGCAAAACTCTTTCCTGGCAGGTAAATCTGTCCGCCGGGGCAAAAAAATAACTGCTGGCAAAACTTGAGCTTGCAGGCAAACTAACTGCCAGCAAAGAAATAACTGTCGGGAAAGATTTTTGCCAGCAGGGTTATAGAGGGCAGGTGAAACAGCGGAGAAAAAACTTTTGCCGGTAGTTTTGTTGCCCTGTATAGTGACCTTTCCCGACAGAAAATGTGGCCCCACAATTGGCCCATGGTGTAGTGTTACCACCTGGTGCCACAACATTTTAATCATCGGCATCCGAAGGAAAAGACAAAACAAGCATAACACAATAGATAACTACACTATAGCAATAATAGAAAGCCTCATACTTAGGTCGGCCACACATGTAGACCTGAAGGATCCTGTGAGCCAAGTAGGATGCACAAGACTTGTACTTGTGCATATCACAAGGCTCACAAGACCTTCAGGCTTACCACCTAGTGTCACAATATTTTAATCATCGGCATTCGAAGAAAAAAACAAAACAAAGATAAACCATGCATGACACAATAGATAACTGCACTACATCAACAATGGAAAACCTCATATATCATTGTCGTGCAAAACAAGGCAAAAGAGCGTCTATAAGACCATGTACTAATACAAACACTCCAATTGTATAGACAACAAGGCATTATAGACACTCTCCTTGTCTTTACCGTGGCAAAATTTCAATCATCGACATTCAGAAAAAAGAGATCAAACAAAATTGATTCGGATTTGTGCCTCATATTTAGATTGGACACACATTTCAAGGACGGAGCAAGCGAACCAAGTAGGATGAACAAGATGTTTATTTGTGCATATCACAAGGTTTGCTAGCACCACCCTGAATCACATAGTGCCACAACATTTTAATCATCGACATTCTCGGAGAAAGACCAAAGCAAACGGAAAAAGACAAGACAAAGCAAAAAAGATTTGGATTTGTGCCTCATACTTAGGTCGGACACACAAATAGCCCTGAAGGATCAGCCAAGCCAAGTAGGATGCACAAGACTTGTACTTGTGCATATCACAAGGCTCGACAGACATTCAGGGTTACCACATAGTGCCACAATATTTTAATCATCGGCATTTTCAGAAAAAGACGAAAACAAAGATTTGGATTTGTATGCCTCATACTTAATCATCGACATTATAACTACAATATTTGGCATAGTTTGAATCAGCTACCATAATAACTAGCATCGACTATTTTACTTGCATCCCTAACTACAATATATGGCATAGTTTAAATCATCAACCATAATAACTAGCATTGATTATATTACTTGCATCCCTAACTACAATATAAAAACTACAATATACTATTTTACTTGCATCCGTAACTACAATATACAAACTATAATATCAAATAATAATATATGTGCAAAATTGTAGGAGATGGATTAATTTACCTCGACAACGTTGAGGAGAGGGGCGGCGGTGTGATCCGGAGGGAGGGGGTGGGGAGGGAGGTGTGAGCGGGGGAGGGGAGGGGCGGCGGCGGTGGGAGGAGAGAGGATAGGGAGGAGGGGGCGGCGGTGGCATGTCGGTGTGAGGGTGGAGGGGAGGAAGGAGGGAGGGGAGGCGGTAGGAGGAGAGAGGAGGGAGGAGGGGGCGGCGGTGGTGCGGTGGTGTGAGGGGGAGGGAAGGGAGGAGGGAGGGGATGGAGGAGGGAGGGCGGCATCAGTGTGAGGGGAAGAGAGGAGAGGGGCGGCGGCGTCGATGTGGTGGAGGGAAGGGGGAGGGAAGGAGGGACGGGCGGCGGCGGGCGGTGGTGTGAGGAAGAGAGGAGAGAGGAGCCATGTGCTGGGCTGGGTGAGATCGAGATCCGATCCGGGCGGGGCGGCGCGCGGTACTATACCCTAAAGATACTAGAAGCGGGTGCATGCGCCGCACGATGCAAACAAGTTTTATTGGCAGCGTGCTGATAGAGCGCACGCTGCTAGCTACCCATAGTGGCAGCGTGCTGGTCAAACGCGCGCTGCTACTGATGAGCGCTGAGAGGCCTCGCGTGGCCCACACTTACTGGCAGCACGGCGTGGTGGACCGAACGCTGCAGGTAAGGTAGGATCTGCAGCGGGTTGTGGTGAGGTACGCTACCAATCCGTAGCAGCAGCGTGTGCCCACATAGGCCCGCTGCTAGTAGGAAATTGCCTATAAGCTTTTTCCTACTAGTGTGTTTACCCTCCCCCAACCACCACCACCGCAACAATGTCACACAAGATTGCTAACCGCTGACCAAACCATGTGCGAGTGGTTACCAAATGCCTGGTGACGGCACCATTCCCCTCCATTGTTTAGGGATCAGGCGAGGTGGCACAGAGACCGACCGTCCCAGATCTGGTGCTTCGCTTAAAATCCATTTGTGTTGCTTCCCATGCGTGTTTGTGGGTTTCAGATCCCGTCCCTCTGATGATGGAGCTGCGGTGGTGGTGGAGTGCATTTTTGTTAGAATGGAAGGGAAGCAGCGCTGTAAAATGGGTGTGCTACGACGGTTTGGGGGATATGTCACCACTCTTCAGGACAATATATGGTGCAGAGCGGGGGCTTCAGGTGAGGGTTGTTGGCGAGTGCACCTACCTGCTCCGCTCATACATGCAGTGGCTCTTCGGAGATGCCTCGTGGTCGTGGTCTGCGTTGTGTGGTGGGGTTTGGTTGTCAGCGGGGGAGTTACGCTGCTAAGTTTGCTACTTATGTGGCACTTCGGGCGAAAGCTCTACACATACTTTGGTCCGTGCCGATGGCTGGGACGTCCTTGGGCATTTCCCCCTTCTTGATAGTATTGTCGAGGGATGCGATCCTCTACTGTCGCGGGTTTTATGTCTCTTGAGTAGGAAAAGTCTCTTGTGAGTTGGGATATGGGAATTAGTTCAGTCTGTTTGCCTCGAACCCTAGCTCATGTGATGATCGGGAGCCTCCCATCGCCCCGCCTCTAGGTCTTGCCCACCTCCTATCCCTTCTCACCGCTGACAGAAAGGCATCATTGGGCGAAGCCCCCCTAGGAGTTGGCGGCGGCGGGCTCCTATTCCTCTTTGTGCAGTGGCTGGCGGCACGGGATGCGTTGAAGGATGGGGCGCAACGGTTGGCATGGGGCACCATCATGCAGCGATGATGTGGTGTCTGCGGTGCAACATGGTGTCCTCGGGCTGGTGGCGGCCCAATCGAGCGCTTCATCGGTCTCTCGCGTCACAGGTTGGCTCCTCCTCAGCTGTTGAGGTCTCGTATGGTGGGATCGGTGTTGTCGACTAGCAGGACGCGGAAGGTGACGTGCAGGGATCCAATACCAATATGGGAGATTGAGACGGGCGTTAGAGGGCACCTTGACTTGATCTAGGCTTGGGTCACGCCGTGGAAGTAGGATGCAGTTAAGCAGCGTCCCACGTAAGCCCGCAAAAGCATGTCGTAGTACAAATTGAATCAATTTGCAGTTGTATCGTACAACTAGGCAAACTATATTCTAACTAGGATCCGGGACGGATCAGGCGCCACCTTGCAACCCTACATGGAGGTTTGCTGCCCTAGCAACACGACATGTTTTGGTTTTGTCCTGGCGATGCGTTGCGGGCAGGCAACTTGCAAGTTGCAACGTGGTGTTGGCCGTATCAGGTGCTCCGCGCTGTAGGCCATGGGGACTGGATCCATGCGGGATGTGGTGCCAGTGGACGGGGAATCCTTTGCATGGGGTCGAAATCTTTCATGTTCGTTCCTGACCTAGGTTGTGTTGTGGCATAGAGGTCCTGCTTTTGTTGTGTGCGGGGCCAAGGTGTGTGCTTTCTAGCGGTTTGAGGCCCACGTAGCGGTAGGCAAGTCGGTCTTGGATGCTTGGGTGGTGGCCCAGATGGTGTGGCTACACGGTTAGCTCTACGGCGAGCAGCACTACAATGGTGGTGGCGCCTCCTGTCGGCTATGTGGGTAGCGAGAGGAGGGGTGGTGGGTGATCCTGGTTTTGTCGTGACTTCAGCTGTGGCGACTCCTGGCCTTGATCAGGTGTCCACATGTTGTCGGTGGTAGTTCACGGGTGAGATTTCGAGCAAAAGCTCCGTGCTACAGCACCGACGATGGGGACACCTATGGTTGTCGCTTTCCTCTTGGGGGCATTGTTGTAACAGCCCCAGATTAGTACCCTAAAATATGGGCCAAATTTTCACCTTTTGTTTTGCATTGCATCATGGCATCCATTTAAATTGCTAATTTAAAATAAAGCAACACTTGGAAAATTAAAAACTAGGGAAGCAAAACCCTTCCAAATTTTCGAAACCAAATACAATACTCAATTTGGTAAAACCAATTATTCTTGAGTCTCCAAATTGTTTAGGAAACTCAAGGATACATTTTATAAATTTTTTTTGCCAAAGGCTAAATTCTTAACAAGTGGTTAAATAAATTTGAGAATTCAATTTGGTTCAATTCAATGTATATTTTGGGAACCAAGTTAAACTTCCCCAAAATTCAAAATAAAAATATGGGGTGATGCATTATTATAATATGAGCCTCCATAAATATTTTCTTCATTTATTGAAATGTTTAAATGCCTCAAATAAATCTATTTTGGGAAGTATCAAAAATGCCCTATTTAAACTCTAAGAACAAATGTGGTGCAAAACATTTTAATTTTCCACCCCAATTTTTGTGGAGCTACTAGTTGATATTGAGAGCCCACATGCATTTTTTCAAATTTTATAAAATTGCTTAAGAGCCTCAAATTAAATCCCTAATATGTGGCTGGACCTGTTTGCAATAAACTTTAAATCAGCCAGGGGGCTAGGTGCAAATTCCTCGTCTCCCTCACTGTCGCCATGCCACTGCCCATGCCGCCGACGCTGCTTCCTGTCGCCATGCCGCCGTGCCCCCCCCCCCCCCCCACTGGAGAGAAGAAGGACCCGACTCGGCCCCCTCCCTCTCCCTAGCTCCACTTCTTGCTTCACCTGCTCCCCCGCAATCGGAAACCCTAAACCTAGCTAGCACCGTGGCCGTGACCTAGCAGCTCCACCGGCAAATCGCCGTCGACTCCGACTGTCTCGGGGCCAGTCGAAGCCACCACGAGCTTCGCCGTGGCCTCCTCTACCTCCCTGGCAAGGGAATCGTCTCGGGATGACCTGGTGCCTCGCCATCATCCGCGTCTTCTACTCCGACGGCCGAAGCTCCGCCGCGACGCCGCCGGCAACTCCGAGCAGCTCAGCCCACCCCGAGGGTACCCACGACATTAGGGTGAGGCCACCATCCTTCCGGGCATCCCCATATCTCTCCTCCCCCCTAGGTCGATCGCGCGCCGTAGCTCGCCGTCCCTCCGCCGCTGGTCACCGTCGTCTGTGTCGCTCCGGTGACCCTAGATGGGTGGCGCCACCACTTTCAGGTAGCCCGCGCCGCGCCGCTTCCCCTGCACCCCTCCGCTCGCCCCTTCGCACGCTCGCTCGCCGCATCCGTGCGCCGCCGCGCCGGCACGCGCCGGTCGCGGCATTTGACTGGCCGCTTGCGTGCGTGCTCGCCCGACCTTCACCCCAGCCTTGGGCCGACCCGGAGGCCGGCCTGTTCGGGTGGTGTCCCGGCCAGTTGCCCAGCCTGGGCCGGCCACAGGCCGGTTGCCTCGGGTCACTGCCCGGCCCATGGCCCGGCCTGGCCGGCTTGAGGCCGGCCTGCCTGCTTTGGAAATTTTCCTTTTGGAAAATAAAATGAAATTTAAATAATTCATAACTATTTGAGAAATGCTCCAATGTTGGCAAATCAAATACCAAAATGTTCAGCAAAACAAACCCTTTGTGTTAGAAGCATTGTTGTAGTCTTTTGAAATTATATTCTTGCTGTTCAAATATGAATTCCAAAAAGGGTTCAAATAATACCTAATTTGGGAAAATCATAACTTATTAAATATTGATCCAAAAATTAGGAATAAAATATCAATGTGATCAACACTTCAAATGCAATCAAACCAAGCACTTATCACATCATGATCACAAATATTTATTTGATGTTGTTCATAATATGCTTAAAAGAATTAAATTCATTTAATTAATTATTTTGCTATTTATTCTTCGGTACTCGGAAAATTACAAATGAGGTACCAAAATGATCGTAAGAACAAACCCTATCTAATCATGTCATATCCATGCATAATTGAGCAAATTCTAAATAATGTAATCATTTATGACAATTGGACATTAAGTTAAATATGGGGTGTTTTCCAAATAATTGCCTAATTATTTGGAACTCCATTTAACTTGTTAGATAAATTAAATGATGGCATCTTTGCATCAAGTTGACATGTCATCATGTGATTGCGCATTGCACCTTGTGTTCGTGTGATTTATTTGTTCTTTGCTTTATTTTTGGGTATCGATAGATTCCGGAGTCGAGGTTAACGCTACCTACCCCGACGAGCAGTACTACACGCCCCGGCAGCAAGGCAAGAGATAACCTAACCTTCTTGGCATTCTAGCATCCTAATGTTTTATAAACTTATTTTATCCACCACAATATTGCATGCGATTCAAATGTCATTTTTGATCAAGACATAGAGTGTCCTATGAATGCATGTTTTTCCCCGAGCCAATCACATGTATCCCTACCTATGAACCTTAGTGTTGATGTGTTGGCCAGAGACAAGAATATAATTGTTGTATTTATATGCTTAGCTATGCTTAGCCATGCTTAGTAAAATGCTAGTAATGTCCGTTGTTTAATTCCATAATTGTTGATGTTGATGGAATGATTCAGACATGGTGGATATGTGGGGTCCTTACATAAAATGCTAAGAAAGGCTTGGGTGAGTTGCCATCGGGGATGGTGTTTTGCCTCACTCTTGCCCCTAGGTGCGAGTTCTTTACCTCTTGAACCAAGACGATCGTGCTTCCAACGGTGGGGACATATGGAATCCCCTTTAACTAAATAACTTCTGCGGGCGTATCCAAGGGTCCTCTAGTTCGCTTTTCCATTTGCCGTGTGTGTGAGCGGAAAAAGAAGTGATGAGGATGGTGGTGTTTAGGACGTGGCGATGGGGCAGGGGCTGAAATAGGCTGGGTAAACTTGCCCTGTGGCCACAGATGACTCTTGGATAGTCTCACGCGAGGTAAAGGTTTAACCGCGCCCACTCGCCGGTCTTCCCCGGAAGAGGACCAATCAGGTGAGCCGGATGGTACCGGTGGGTAAATTAGTACATTCCCTACAGGGTAAATCTTTTCGAAAAGCCGTGTCCACGGTTATGGACGACTTGGGAATAGACGATAAGACCATAGAGAACCTTAACCTAATTGTTATGGCAGCTAAAGGTTGCATAATCAACGTGTGTGTAAATGTTCATTTCCTCGAGGGTGATTCAAGTAAGTGCCTTTGGTGGAGATGAGAGAGGTGTTGGCTACAAGTAGGCCGAGAACCGAAGATTCAAATGTTACTCTCTTATCCCCTTTATGAAAAATATTCTGAATAGACGATGCCTTGTGTCCTTTTGTTTCTTTTAAATGAAAATCTAGCTTTATGCAAAATAGCTACATTATACAGCTTTAGAGCCTCCGTCAGCATTGGGCCTATATCGCCCTACTAAACTTGCGAGTACATCATACTCAGTCTCTCTTTGCTGCTTTTATATTTGTATTTCAGAGGAGGACGACACCGAGCAGCTAGGTGGGTTCTACGTGGACATCGACTAGTAGTCCGGGGTTCCCAGGTGGCAGCTTGGGACCGTGGAGCAAGCTGGCTGGGTTTTATTTATGTGTAGGCCTCTTAGGCCCTATTTTTGGATCTTGTTGTATTAGACAACACTAGTTCGCTTCCGCTTGATGAATTGATGGTCTGTGACCTTTTGATGTGTAATATTTGTATCTTTCTCATATATGAGTTGCTATATGAGTTTTGTGTCGTAGAGTCTGCAATGTGCCAGCTTGTTTCACAAGTCTCGGTCTCTTTACTATACGTGAAAGCGATGTTTGAGATTATGGCATGATCGAGATGTTGTGTGCCGATGATCCATTCCGAGCACACCTGCCAATGAGTTTTGGCCTGGGATTGGTAACCCCAGTAACCCTCGATTGTGTAGCATGACCGGTTACACAACGTTTCACTGTATAGTTCTGGGGTCGGGGCGCTACAAGTTGGTATCAGAGCAGGACAGCCTGTAGGAAACCCTTTCTATTGGTCGATGTCGAGTCTAGTTGAAAATTATTTTTAACCTAAAAATGAGTTGTGAAAACCTTCTTAGGATTCTTTTTACTCCTTACCCAATTCACTCTGATCTCAGTGTCATCTTACCTCTATTTGATTTTAACGGTTTTTTGATCGTCGGCAACTTCTAAATCTCTAGGATCACGGGGTTGGGTTCTATCTTTAGTGAGTGGTTAACTTTGCTCGTATGCCATATTCTAAAGCCTAAGAAAGGAAGTGTAGCGGATCGTCAAGAAATTCCTTGCTTTAGCCCAAGATCTTGAACCGAAGGTCCCGGATTGTGCTAGGGCTCAGGTGTAATGATTCGTGAGGGTTGTCACCCTTGTGAGCATTACGCTATTTTGAGTCCCGGTGCATGAAGCTGATCTTTAACCCAAGATCTTTCCGTCGAACCCTGGTGCTAATGGTCAAACCCTAAATCAGGTTGGCAAAAATCTGAAGTTAATCTTCAACTCGAGGTTGCAGCCGTAATTGTTTAGCTTAACAATGCTCGTCTCTGTCACTAGCTTTAGCTAGACTATCTGTCAATGAACCATCCGAATCACGACGGGATTGCTCCTAGCGAGTTTCTCCCTCAATATTTGTGATTTTTCTCCGATAACACCCGTTCCTGAAACCCTTTCGCACTAGTTGTCGGAAGAGTGCTAACAAGGGCTTCTGCATTATCTTGAGATGGTTGTTAGCCCTCTCCTTACTCTAAATCTGTTGTCCGACCTCTATCGGTCGGTTGACCGTCAAGTTTATCGTGCATTGGGGTGTTCTGATGCATGTTATTCTTGTGGTTCGTCAAGGCATTCCACTTCGGGATGTCAGGAGAAACAAACTCCGGTACCTCTTCCATTTCCCGGAAAAAGGTCAAAGTATTGTATTCCGCGGAGTAATAGCTTGTCTAGCTGTTGTTCCATTCCACCTTGGAGTGTCACACTCTTTGATATCAAGAGGTCGTGCTTAATCTCATGACCTACCTGATGAAGTGATGCTCTTACCCTTCCTTATCCATCTACCTCCGAGCTACTCGGGCTCGAGAATGTTGAGGATGAATATCATTGTGGTAATCGGATATTCTTAGCAATTGTTATTGTTTTGAAATCCAAAGACTTCGGTGGCACTCTTAGCCTGACTGGTAATCCTGTCCTCGAGCTGAGTTGTCAGAGCTGCCAAGTCCATTCGTCTAGGTGCACCCTTCGGTCAACGAGTTAGATCCATTTCAAAACTCCCAAGACTACATCTTTTCCTTGAAAGGCAAGTTTTCTCTCGCAACCAGTGACTTCTGTCGTCGCTATGGATCCGAGTGAAGTTCGCTTTGTCTCCTCGGGTTAAATCGCAAGTTGGGTATGCATAGGTTCATTACTGAGCTGGTAGGTTGTTACCTCCCGTTCGCTGATTAAGCCATGTGTGCACACCAAGCCCTGACCGAGTCGTTCCTAAATAAGAATAAGTTGTCAAATCTCTTCATCTACCGGTGTTTCCCCATCCGGAATCAGTTGTGCTTCAGTGATTGGAGTACATGCTGGTGCAATACTCCCTTAGTAATCGTGACCCCATGGAACTTCCAATCTAGCTCTTGCTCTGGAGCTTGACGCTATAGCCCTTGTCTTGGGAATCTAGTTATCCTACCTATCGGCTAACTTTAGCAAACTCCTCCCTCGGACTTGTCAAGTCTGAATCATCCTCACGCCTAACCAAATCTGAACCTCAAGCAGAAATGATGCTGGGTGGTTTAGTAAGAGCCTCACCTCAGCTTACTAGCAACCCCGACAAGTCCGATGTTGTGGCTCATTCACCTCACCGGAAGGCCTATTGACGAAATCTCTCAAATCTTTAACCTCAACCACTATCCCTGAGGGTAATGTGTAATTTACCCTGGTAGTTTTTCTGTATGGTCTTTTGTCTATCTCAAGTACGACTTTCGCTTGAGGATTGAATGAAGGCTATTTCCGAAACCGGAGTACGATATCTAGAACCTCAAGGAGAACCTCACTACGGAGTTGCTAAATATCTATCGGTCAATCCTCCGACTCCATCTATCTCGTGACAATATCTCGTTATGAGGTTTTACCTCTCTATCTAATTGTGGATCAAATGCTATATCCTTCCCACCTCGGTGAAATCAAGGTTTTGCCCAATCACACGGACGTTGGGTCAATTCATCAGTTCCGTTAGGGCCGAGATTCCAACCTTATGGAAACATTTGGTATGGCAACAGCGTGTGGTCCAAAAAGATGTCTTTTCTCCTCGTGGTGCTTAAAATCTCTACGGTCTACGCCTCGGAGTGGTTGAAGTATTGTCGTGGCCTTGAACAAGTGGTAGGTCGTCCTATCCTCGGCTCGACCTTTGTTTGGTCAAATCGTTCCTAGTTTCCTCAATGGCTTATGGTTTTGGGCAAGGTTTCTTTTGTCCGTCACCGTAAGCTATTTTCTGTTCTTTCCGCCCCATTGACGCGTCAAGCTTCCTAGCTCCAAGTTATGCACCAAGGAAGATCATCGTGGGATCGAGTAGATCGTTGAAGTTGAGAGTTGCCATGTTCCTTCCTCCCTCTTCCTACTCTAGAATCTCGGGACGAGATTCCTGTAAGGGGGGTAGAATTGTAACAGCCCCAGATTAGTACCCAAAAATATGGGCCAAATTTCACTTTTTGTTTTGCATTGCATCATGGCATCCATTTAAAATTGCTAATTTAAAATAAAGCAACACTTGGAAAATTAAAAACTAGGGAAGCAAAACCCTTCCAAATTTTCCAAACCAAATACAATACTCAATTTGGTAAAACCAATTATCTTGAGTCTCCAAATTGTTCAGGAAACTCAAGAATACATTTTATAAAAAAAAATTGCCAAAGGCTAAATTCTTAACAAGCAGTTAAATAAATTTGAGAATTCAATTTGGTTCAATTCAATGTATATTTTTGGAACCAAGTTAAACTTCCTCAAAATTCAAAATAAAAATATGGGGTGCTGCATTATTATAATATGAGCCTCCATAAATATTTTCTTAATTTATTGAAATGTTTAAATGCCTCAAATAAATCTATTTTGGGAAGTATCAAAAATGCCCTATTTAAACTCTAAGAACAAATGTGGTGCAAAACATTTTATTTTGCCACCCCAATTTTTGTGGAGCTACTAGTTGATATTGAGAGCCCACATGAATTTTTGCAAATTTTATAAAATTGCTTAAGAGCCTCAAATTAAATCCCTAATATGTGGCTGGACCTGTTTGCAATAAACTTTAAATCAGCCAGGGGGCTAGGTGCAAATTCCTCGTCTCCCTCACTGTCGCCATGTCACTGCCCATGCCGCCGACGCCGCTTCCTGTCGCCATGCCGCCGTGGCCCCCCCACTGGAGAGAAGAAGGACCCGACTCGGCCCCCTCCCTCTCCCTTGCTCCACTTCTTGCTTCACCTGCTCCCCCGCAATCGGAAACCCTAAACCTAGCTAGCACCGTGGCCGTGACCTAGCAGCTCCGCCGGCAAATCGCCGTCGACTCCGACTGTCTCGGGGCCAGTCGAAGCCACCACGAGCTTCGCCGTGGCCTCCTCTACCTCCCTGGCAAGGGAATCATCTCGGGATGACCTGGTGCCTCGCCATCATCCGCGTCTTCTACTCCGACGGCCGAAGCTCCGCCGCGACGCCGCCGGCAACTCCGAGCAGCTCAGCCCACCCCGAGGGTACCCACGACATTAGGGTGAGGCCACCATCCTTCCGGGCATCCCCATATCTCTCCTCCCCCCTAGGTCGATCGCGCGCCATAGCTCGCCGTCCCTCCGCCGCTGGTCACCGTCGTCTGTGTCGCTCCGGTGACCCTAGATGGGTGGCGCCGCCACTTTCAGGTAGCCCGCGCCGCGCTGCTTCCCCTGCACCCCTCCGCTCGCCCCTTCGCACGCTCGCTCGCCGCATCCGTGCGCCGCCGCGCCGTGGTCACCGCGCCGGCACGCGCCGGTCGCGGCATTTGACTGGCCGCTTGCGTGCGTGCTCGCCCGGCCTTGGGCCGACCCGGAGGCCGGCCTGTTCGGGTGGTGTCCCGGGCAGTTGCCCAGCCTGGGCTGGCCACAGGCCGGTTGCCTCGGGTCACTGCCCGGCCCATGGCCCGGCCTGCCTACTTTGGAAATTTTCCTTTTGGAAAATAAAATGAAATTTAAATAATTCATAACTATTTGAGAAATGCTCCAATGTTGGCAAATCAAATACCAAAATGTTCAGCAAAACAAACCCTTTGTGTTAGAAGCATTGTTGTAGTCTTTTGAAATTATATTCTTGCTGTTCAAATATGAATTCCAAAAAGGGTTCAAATAATACCTAATTTGGGAAAATCATAACTTATTAAATATTGATCCAAAAATTAGGAATAAAATATCAATGTGATCAACACTTCAAATGCAATCAAACCAAGCACTTATCACATCATGATCACAAATATTTATTTGATGTTGTTCATAATATGCTTAAAAGAATTAAATTCATTTAATTAATAATTTTGCTATTTATTCTTCGGTACTCGGAAATTACAAATGAGGTACCAAAATGATCGTAAGAACAAATCCTATCTAATCATGTCATATCCATGCATAATTGAGCAAATTCTAAATAATGTAATCATTTATGACAATTGGACATTAAGTTAAATATGGGGTGTTTTCCAAATAATTGCCTAATTATTTGGAACTCCATTTAACTTGTTAGATAAATTAAATGATGGCATCTTTGCATCAAGTTGACATGTCATCATGTGATTGCGCATTGCACCTTGTGTTCGTGTGATTTATTTGTTCTTTGCTTTATTTTTGGGTATCGATAGATTCCGGAGTCGAGGTTAACGCTACCTACCCCGACGAGCAGTACTGCATACCCCGGTAGCAAGGAAAGAGATAACCTAACCCTCTTGGGATTCTAGCATCCTAATGTTTTATAAACTTATTTTATCCACCACAATATTGCATGCGATTCAAATGTCATTTTTGATCAAGACATAGAGTGTCCTATGAATGCATGTTTTTCCCCGAGCCAATCACATGTATCCCTACCTATGAACCTTAGTGTTGATGTGTTGGCCGGAGACAAGAATATAATTGTTGTATTTATATGCTTAGCTATGCTTAGCCATGCTTAGTAAAATGCTAGTAATGTCCGTTGTTTAATTCCATAATTGTTGATGGAATGATTCGGACATGGTGGATATGTGGGGTGCTTAAATAAAATGCTAAGAAAGGCTTGGGTGAGTTGCCATCGGGGATGGTGTTTTGCCTCACTCTTGCCCCTAGGTGCGAGTTCTTTACCTCTTGAACCAAGACGATCGTGCTTCCAACGGTGGGGACATATGGAATCCCCTTTAACTAAATAACTTGTGCGGGCGTATCCAAGGGTCCTCTAGTTCGCTTTTCCATTTGCCATGTGTGTGAGCGGAAAAAGAAGTGATGAGGATGGTGGTGTTTAGGACATGGCGATGGGGCAGGGGCTGAAATAGGCTGGGTAAACTTGCCCTGTGGCCACAGATGACTCTTGGATAGTCTCACGCGAGGTAAAGGTTTAACCGCGCCCACTCGCGGGTCTTCCCCGGAAGAGGACCAATCAGGTGAGCCGGACGGTACCGGTGGGTAAATTAGTACACCCCTGCAGGGTAAATCTTTTCGAAAAGCCGTGTCCACGGTTATGGACGACTTGGGAATAGACGATAAGACCATAGAGAACCTTAACCTAATTGTTATGGCAGCTAAAGGTTGCATAATCAACGTGTGTGTAAAGGTTCATTTCCTCGAGGGTGATTCGAGGGAGTGCCTTTGGTGGAGATGAGGGAGGTGTTGGCTACAAGTAGGTTCGCCGAGAACCGAAGATTCAAATGTTACTCTCTTATCCCCTTTATGAAAAATATTCTGAATAGACGATGCCTTGTGTCCTTTTGTTTCTTTTAAATGAAAATCTAGCTTTATGCAAAATAGCTACATTATACAGCTTTAGAGCCTCCGTCAGCATGGGCCTATATCGCCCTACTAAACTTGCGAGTACATCATACTCAGTCTCTCTTTGATGCTTTTATATTTGTATTTCAGAGGAGGACGACACCGAGCAGCTAGGTGGGTTCTACGTGGACATCGACTAGTAGTCCGGGGTTCCCAGGTGGCAGCTTGGGACCGTGGAGCAAGCTGGCTGGGTTTTATTTATGTGTAGGCCTCTTAGGCCCTATTTTTGGATCTTGTTGTATTAGACAACACTAGTTCGCTTCCGCTTGATGAATTGATGGTCTGTGACCTTTTGATGTGTAATATTTGTATCTTTCTCATATATGAGTTGCTATATGAGTTTTGTGTCGTAGAGTCTGCAATGTGCCAGCTTGTTTCACAAGTCTCGGTCTCTTTACTATACGTGAAAGCGATGTCTGAGCTTATGGCATGATCGAGGTGTTGTGTGCCGATGATCCATTCCGAGCACACCTTCCAATGAGTTTTGGCCTGGGATTGGTAACCCCAGTAACCCTCGATTGTGTAGCATGACCGGTTACACAACGTTTCACTGTATAGTTCTGGGGTCGGGGCGCTACAATCGTTGTGGGAACCTCTCGTGTATGGGCTCCAGGTGAAAACCCTAGTACGGTCTTCGGACTTGACGATGGCAGCGTGTCACGTAGTCTCCCTCTTGGGGGCATTGTCGTTGAGCTCAGCTAACCGTTCGTTGCAACATGTCGACGTCTCCGGGCATGCCTTAATCGTGGCGCGAATCTTCACCGATTTTGGCCTGGGTGTCTTCATTGGTATCCTATCTGTTATATACCGTTGTCCTCGTTCTATCCTCGTTGTTGGCTGGCAGCTAGGATCGGTGCTCCGCCACCCTTAGCCAGAGGGAAGGCTACCCTCCCTAGCGATAACTTGGTGTGTTTGGGGTATCGGTGTCCGATGGTTTCCTCACAAGACGCGGCTTCGCTCTTGTTTAGTATTCTAGCATGCTAGTGCTAGGTGTGGCTTCTCCGGGTTTATTGCTCGACTTTGAGTCGGTCCCTCTCGCTACCCTCTCGGATGTTGTTTTTCTTTTGGCCTGCTTTGTAAGGTGTTTACTCCTCACTTTTTATCGGTTCGACCGTTTGTGCTTTATCTGTATAAAAAAGGGGAGCGACCACCTATTTCGAGGAGTTGGAATATTGGCATACTTTTCTTTAATAAAAGGAGGGAAATGTTTTTCTTGGGAAATAATGCGCCGTACGTATCTATTTACACCCGTTATTAGATAGGTTTGCCTATGTCTCAGTTGACTGAGAATTTCTTAAGCCTCAATCACCTCAGAAAAGTGCAACTATAGTTCAAAAAAGTGCAACTAGAACGAGTTGCACTTTTCTGGCAGAAAAGTGCAACTGCACATTTCTTTTAGAAAAGTGCAACTCATGCACATTTTGTGGGTGACTGAGACATAACTGAGAATTTCTTAAGTCTCAATCACCTCAGATAAGTGCAACTACATTTCAAAAAAAGTGCAGCTGGAACGAGTTGCACTTTTCTGGGAAAAGAAAAGTGCAACTCATACATATTTTTGTGGGTGACTGAGACATAAGAAAAAATCAGACGCCTAAGAATTAGCAAATCCGATTAGACATTGCCTATTTCTAGGTTGCATTGCATAAGATGGAAGCTATGCAACTGGCAATAACATGAGATACGCGTACTTCACATATAAAAAAAAAGAGAGAGAGACGCGTACTTCAAAGTATTTCTGGAGTACAAAACAGATGTAGAAAAGGAAATTAAAAGCCCAAGGAATCAGGGAAGGGAACGAAACCTACCAAGTTAAATTGTTTCCGTTTTCTCTCGATTTTACCCCGCTTGAGAACCGACCTAGGTCTAGCAATCACCCTGCATAAATAAAGCCGATTCTTGATCTGATAGCGTGTATCAAGGAAAAGAACTCATCTCGACGAGATATTCTCTGCGTCTCGACTCTAGAGAGCCTTCGATGGAAGTGATGAGGAACAGGAACCCGACGGCGCCGGCCGACTTTGGCGGCCTGGCGGTGCTCTCTGCCGGCCTCGCGAGGTCCCTGGCCGAGGAGAACGCGGGCCGCAACCTGGTGTTCTCGCCGCTCTCCATCTACGCCGCGCTGGCGCTCCTGGCCGCCGGCGCCCGGGGAGCCACACTTGACGAGATCCTGCGAGTCGTCGGCGCACGGTCACGTCGCGAGCTCGAGGAACTCGTCGCCCGGCTGGCCGGGGACGCCCTCAAGGACAACTCCGACTCCGGCGGTCCGCGTGTCGCGTTCGCGTGTGGCATCTGGAGCGAGCTCACCTGCCCGCTAAAACCAGGCTTCCGGGAGGCCGTCATGGGCACGTACAAGGCCGAGGCCAGCACGGTGGACTTTATCAACAATCCGGAGGCAGCACGGCGCCAGATCAACGAGTGGGTCGCACAGGTCACCGACAATCTGATTGACTCAGTCTTTGGTCCGGGATCAATCACGTCCCTCACCCGCGTCGTGCTCGGCAACGCCATATATTTCAAGGGAAAGTGGGCTGAGCCCTTCGACAAGAGGGACACCAAGAACAAGCTTTTCTACCGGCTCGACGGCGGCACCGTCGACGTGCCCTTCATGAAGAGTTGGGATGCCCAGTACATTGCCGTGTACGACGGGTTCAAGGTGCTCAAACTCCGGTACCAGAGGGCACAAGCGCAAGGAAATCCATCCGTCCACGGTACGCGTTGGTCCTTTTAAAGTTTCAGTATTGCCGGTCTCAGGTCCCCTATATACTCCGTATTTTGTTTTCGAGATTAAGCCTCCTATGCTGACCTCACCTGTTTACAGGCTATGCGAAGTTCTCTGATCGTAACAAGCGTACACAGTTCTCTATGTGCATCTTCCTCCCAGATGCCCGCGACGGCTTGCTGGACCTGATTGACATGATAGCATCTCAGCCTGGGTTCCTGCACGAGCACCTGCCGAAGAAGATGATCGACGTGAACAAGTTCCGGGTGCCGAAGTTCAAGCTGTCGTTCGAAAGCAGCGTCGTCAACATTCTCAAGAAGCTGGGGCTTCAATTGCCGTTCGGTGTTCAAGCTGATCTGTCTGACATGGTAGAGCGTGATGAATCTGGCTTGCCATTGGTCGTGAGTAATGTCATTCACAAGGCTGTCATCCAGGTAAATGAGGAAGGGACCGAAGCTGCGGCTGTCACCATGATGCATATGATGGTTGGATGTTCGGCGACACCTCCACCGCCACCTCCTCGTGTGGATTTCGTAGCTGACCATCCGTTTGCCTACTTTATAGTGGAAGAGGCGACCGGCGCAGTTGTGTTTGCAGGGAATCTCCTCGACCCATCAAGAGAGGACTAGGCCGTCTCAAACTCAGTGATTTTGTTTCGATTTGGGTTTGGATCCATGTAGGAGTAATTGTGACATTTTCATGCCATATTATATACATCACAGACATCTCCATTGTGCTTTTCAGTTGAAGTTATTTCAATAAATTGTGCATGTATGACAACAATGGATGTAAAATTTTGAAGATTTCAGTTCTGCTGTGCTTTACAGTATTTATTTTTTACATAGACTGTAGACAGAAGATATTTTACAAGGAAAACTCCCACTACCAGAAATTATAAACCAGCATCATTAGTTCTCCATCCAAGCCCCGTCTGCTTGCACGGTTGCACCATGTGTCGAAGATCTTAGATGCCACTTCTGCTGGCGAGTTCAGGCTGTGTAACAACAGAACAGAAGATGACCTGGTTAGGTTCAGTGAGGTAGTCCACTAATACATAACAGAAGGAACTTAGTATATTATGCACGTATGAAGGAGACCCGCCAGTACGCCATGTGTATCATAGAATTCACGCAAAATTCTGACAAAAAATTACAACATTAGTAAACTACCATCTCACAAACTCACAGAAGAGATAACATAATGGTTCAAGTATTAAATTTTGTTTGCAATTAATAGAACATTACAGAGTTGCAAACAACTTCTGCTGTTTGAAAATGATAACTTCAGTTCAGGTTTAACACACAGATTGGCACAAGCTTTCGATGTCGAGGCCACAAATTATATCTTCCATAAATCATTTAGGAGATTTCAACCATGAGACCACCTTTTATACATCAAAGATAGTAGTTCTGAAACAGCCAGCAATAAGTTCGGGTTGCAGGCAGCATGCATGAATAGTTATTTAAAAACTTATTTTTGTTAAAACAAAATATCATAATAAATATAAAATTTTAGTATAAGTATATTCACTTTAAGTCGCCAATCTACTTGGAACGGCCATGAGCTCAATTACTGGATAAAAAACAAGAAGCTTAGCAGCAAGGAGAAAGATGAAAATTGCTGGAATTTATAATCGAGAGGATGAGATATCTCAGTTATATTATGTGAACTAATAGGACCAGATGAAATAGATCGAATGTTTTTGTTTTTTGTATAGGTTAGCCGCCATTTAAAAGAAGTTCACAAGAGGAAGAGACAACACGCGTGTCAAAGAAAAGGTGTTGGGTGTAAAACTTGGATAAATTACTAAAGCTATTCTCTGATTTTGTTTTTTCTTATTCCCAATTCCCGTAATGTATTTTTTTATGAACGCTTTCTTCGTATTCTTAAACACAAATAGACCAGCTTCTCCGCCACAACATGTAGAAATTCTTTACATGTTAGTCAATCAGTCTAGACAGGGGTCTCAAATGCTTAGTCTTACATCAGAGCTTAGATTGTATGTATCACTGCAATTAGTGAGTTCATGCAGGTAAAACTGGAACGTAATATTTTTGGATTATGCTCCACATGTTGTATAATACGCTATCTGTTATTGGTACAGTTGACGGAGATATGCTCTGGAGGAAATAATAAATGTTATTATTCATATTTGTTTCATAATTAGTGTTTATATTTTTTGTATTACAACTGCTATGGTTGTTGAATATGATATTCAAAGGAAAACCCATATGCACGTGTGGAAAAGTGAACACAAAGTAGTGCCCTAGTCTTGCCTCCAAGACTAGCTCATGTATTGCATGATGACCTAGTTTTTCTGATCATGGGTATGAAGTATACCGACAACAATGTAAGCACCTGCATTTTTTACGGAACAATGAGTGCTGGACATACCCAACAATTTGGTATGCTAAGAGATATCATCGTCATAACATTGTTACTAATATCATAGGAGTGTTACCATGTATGAATATCCTTAGCCCATGAGGAGGATCCTATACGTGGGACATTTTACTTTAGCTCAAACGTCAACGTAGGAGGGAGATCATAACAACAGTTTTCAGGTATCTCGGAAAAGCATTTCTATGACTTAATAATCCAGGATTAGGATTTTTTTACTCCGGCGATGGAGAGATACTATACAGGCGCACTCATTATTAGGGTGTTCATCATCTTCTTCCCAGACACAGTGTGATATGATCACAGGAACACCAGAATGTAGAAACAAGAGAAAGGTAACCAATCCGGTAATGAGGTTAACATGTATAGTGATCAAGTGTTGATTCATGAGGATACAAATAAGTCTCATCTCGAGATTTGTCACGCCACCTTCGATCAACAACAGCATACACGACTTGACACCGTGGAGGAGATGTTGTGCGTAGTACCTATCAGGATCAGGCATGACTTGACGCTTCCGTAAGAGATGTCTTACATCGCCACCATCGGCAAGACATGGCTTGACACCTCCACCGAACCGTCATGCGTAGCACCTGCCACGTCGATCGGACCAGATCTCGTAGTGGAGGGGGCGTGCCATATCGCCGCCGGCCTCATAACTCCGCGGTCACAGAAGAAGACTTCCCCTACCACCATCAATCGTCACATGCAGAGCTAGGAACCATCACCAAATCTAAGATCGAGCCATCGCGTCATCCACATAAACCATGGAGGCCGTCACCGTCGAGGCGTCAAATAAGTCATGCCGCCGCCCCATCACGAAATTTTTGTGGCGCCATGAGATGACGTCACAACGAGAAGATTGCGGCAAGAAAGCCGCTTCTTGACCGATTGCATGCTACTGTGCTGCCATATAGGAACGATGGTCCAAAGAAACGAGGCCGCAACAACCTCATAACAACCGCTGCTGGTCCCTCCGATGGTGCAAGCTCCGAAAACTATGGCCGCAAGAGGGACTACGACGCGCAAGTACCGCGGTCGCTTAATGCCAAAGAGATTTGAGGTTTCCTATGGAGTTGCCATAATGGTCCACCGTTGTAACCGCCACCACCACGCCGTCTGCCACATCGTCGTCAAAAGAAGTGTTGCCACGTCATGGCGCCTAACGGTCGCAACACAACCTAGTCCGGGAGCACCGTCTCCTGCCAAAACACCACGTCCGAGGGGGCGAGAAAACCCAGTTGCCATCGATGCCGACTAGGCTTTGCCCAGCGACACGCTCTAGCGATGGCGAGGGATGGGGAGGGGGTAGAGGGGCCAGGGGTCCCCGCTGCCGCCTCACGGGAGGGACAGGAGAGAACGACCTAAGTGAGAGCGATGGGACTACGACGCGCAAGCACCGCGATCGCTCAATGCCAAAGAGATTTGAGGTTTCCTACGGAGTTGCCATAATGGTCCACCGTTGTAACCGCCACCACCACGCCGTCTGCCACATCGTCGTTAAAAGAAGTGTCGCCACGTCATGGCGCCTAACGGTCGCAACACACCCTAGTCCGGGAGCACCGTGTCCTGCCGAAACACCACGCCGAGGGGTCGAGAAAACCCCGTCGCCATCGATGCCGACTAGGCTTTGCCCAGCGACACGCTCTAGCGATGGCGAGGGATGGGGAGGGAGTAGAGGGGCCAGGGGTCCCCGCTGCCGCCTCACGGGAGGGACGGGAGAGAACGACCTAAGTGAGAGCGATGGGAGGGACGGGGTAATCAGCCATGTGTTATGTTGTTCTATGTTTTAGTATTTTCGTGTTGCAGATGCGAATTTATGTATGTTTTACACATGTTGTATTCCTTATTATTCATGTTTTCTCTAACGTTTATATGCCCTTGGTTAGTCTCTTTCTTTTTAGATAAAAGGCCAGAGGCCCTGCTTTTATAAAGCATAAATGTTTTGCTGGAGAACCAGCTTACAAGACGTCTGAACTTCAACTGAAGCCAGAATAGAAAACACAAACCACCATCAGTCCATACACCACCAGAAAAAGCTACAGAAGAGAAACACACACGAGATAAAGGAAACAAGCTTCTAAATGTCATTTGCAACAAAACGGGGTAAAGCTACACCTAGCCCTAACCCACTCCACGCTTAGGCATGATCAGCTGTAATCTTCTCGTCTCCAGCTTTAGTTTATCCAACGTCTTGTCCCAGGTCCCTTTACGCTTTGCCGGCATCATTGTTTTATACAAGTTAGAAAGAGAATTTGAGCAAACCTTATGGTTGAACACCAGATCATTCCTGGTAGTCCAAGTAGCCCATGCAAAAGCACCCAAAATTGCCCACCCAACATGGTTAGTACCCGCTCCCGGGTTTTTAAGGGCAACATCAACGAACTCATCGAAATTACGAGGTGGACGATCCCAACCCAAAGCCTCTTTTATGCACCACCAACCAAAGTGAGATAAAGGACAACAAAACATCAAGTGGTTAACCGTTTCAGGTTCACCACACAACGAACAACTACCGTCCCCCGGCCACTTTTTTGCCTTAAGATCCACACCCACCAGAATGCGTCCTCTACAACACATCCAGACGAAGATCTTATGCTTGAGAGGAATATTACATTTCCAAAGTTCAAGGATTCTTACGTCTCTCACCCCTGGATTTAAAATCTCATTGTACAGAGACTTGGTCGAATACACACCATCTTTGCTTAGAGCCCAAAAACCTTTATCAGGCTGCTCTTGAACCTGATAACCCCCAACTAGATCGCACAACTCCTCCCACTCTTTTATCTCCCTAGGGCCAAAAGAACGGCGGAAGGTAATGTCTATCCCATTGGGATTCAACACCTCTCTAGCTAACACACCCGGGTTCTCACAGTGAGAAAAAATTGTGGGAAAACAAACACTTAGCAGCACCTGCCCCACCCATACATCTGTCCAAAATTCAAATTTTCGCCTGTCCCCTAACTGATAAGCCATCCCTTTTTTCACCCACTTCTTGATCGCATGCAACCCCTTCCAAAATTGAGAAGCCCCCTGATACGTCTCCAACGTATCTATAATTTCTTATGATCCATGCTTGTTTTCATACCATTTGCTACATGTTTTGTTTACATCTTATAGCATTTTTTTGCATTTTCTGGAACTAACCTATTAACAAGATGCCACAGTGTCAGTTCCTGTTTTCTGCTGTTTTCCCGTTTCAGAAAAGTACTTAAGGAAATATTCTCGGAATTGGACGGGACAAAAAGCAGCAGTCTTATAATTCAATGGACTACATGGAGCCCGAAGGAGAGGACCTGGAGGGCCGTGGGCCGGCCACACCATAGGGTGGCGCAGGACCCATGCTTGCCGCGCCACCAGGTGGTGTGGGGCCCACGAGCCACCTCCGACGCCGCCCCTTCGCCTATATATTGCCCCCGACGCATAAAACCTAAGAGGATACGCCATATTCGACAGAAACACCCGAGCCGCCGCCGCCATCGCCAACAAGTTTCGGGGGACAGAAGTCTCTGTTTCGGCACCCTGCCGGGACGGGGAAGTGCCCCCGGAGCCATCTCCATCGACTCCACCACCATCTTCATCGCCGTTGCTGACTCCCATGATGAGGAGGGAGTAGTTCTCCCTCGGGGCTGAGGGCCGTACCGGTAGCCATGTGGTCTATATCTCTCTCTCCCATGATGTGATCTATATGTGATCATGAGCTTTGCAATCTAGATGTTGTTATGTTACTCAAGTGGGCTTTATTTATGTGATCTCCGGAGACTCCTTGTCCCACGTGTGTAAAGGTGACAGTGTGTGCACCGTGTGGGTCTTTAGGCTATATTTCACAAGATACTTGTTCACTGATTTATTATTTGAGTTGGATGTCTATGAAATTGTGGTGTGTTAGTACCTCCTATGAATGCTCATGGTCCAGTGTGGGGTATTCATTAGTACTTGGGAATATATGTTTGAGGCGTGCTTTTGCATTTCTACACAATGAATTAGTGTTCGTTATCCAGCCGGAGAATACTTCGGAGTAGTATATTGAAGTGCTTATATTTATATTCAATTATGATTGCATTGTTGAGAGTGACCACTGGTGAAAGTATGATCCCTAGGCCTTGTTTCTAAACATTGAAACACCGTTTACAACAAGTTCTGCTACATGTTTGCTTGCTGCCATTTTTATTTCAGATTGCAATTACTACTTATAATCATCCATATTACTTGTATTTCACTATCTCTTCGCCGAACTAGTGCACCTATACATCTGACAAGTGTATTGGGTGTGTTGGGGACACAAGAAACTTTTTGTATTGTGATTGCAGGGTTGCTTGAGAGGGATACCTTTGACCTCTACCTCCCTGAGTTCGATAAACCTTGGGTGATTCACTTAAGGGAAACTTGCTGCTGTTCTACAAACCTCTGCTCTTGGAGGCCCAACACTGTCTACAAGAATAGAAGCATGTGTAGACATCAAGCTATTTTCTGGCGCCATTGCCGGGGAGGTAAGGTAAGCGGCACTCACACTCCAACAACAAAGCTATCCGGCAACGAAGCTATTTTCTGGCGCCGTTGCCGGGGAGGTAAGATAAAAGGTACTCACATCATCTGGCTACTAAGCTATTTTCTAGTACTGTTGCTGTTGTGTGAGTGCTCGAAGTTATTTCCTTTAGATTCTGCAATTATATCTTTTTGTTTCTTGTTTTTAATTTCACTAGTTAGGCTTAATGGAAAACAACAAAAAAATTAGGGATCTTTATGAACTTTATATTGAATTAGGACATGATGCTTTTGAAGAGAAAATTAAAAAACCTATGGAAGCTTGTTTGCATAATAGTGGTAGTAATGTTATTAGTATGAATTCTTTGAACACCATTATTGCTAATGCTATGGAAAAGTCTAAGCTTGGGGAAGCTAGTTTTTATGAAAATGATCTTTTTAGTCCCCCAAGCTTTGAGGAGAAAATTTACTTTGATGATATAATGCCTCCCATATATGATGATTACAATGATGAATATGATATTTTCAGTCCACCTACTATTGAGGAGAAAATTAATTATGATTTCAATATGCCTCCTATATTTGATGATTATGGTGATGAGAATAATAATGATAGCTATTTTGTTGAATTTGCTTCCACTACAATTAATAAGAATGACTATGCTTATGAGGGGAGTAATAATTTTATGCATATGGCTCATGATAAGAATTTTACATGTGATGGTTATATTGTAGAATTTATCAATGATGCTACTGAAAGTTATTATGAGAGAGGGAAACATGGATATATGCATCTCAATAATATTAAGTTTCACCTCTATATGTTGAAATTTTTGAAGTACCACTTGCTTTATCTTCCTATGCTAGTCAATTTATGCTTCATGGATTTATTTACTTACAAGATTCCAATGCATAGGAAGTGGGTTAGACTTAAATGAGTTTTATAGTTGCTTCTTGATGCTCCCTTATTGTGCTCCAACTCTCATTTTTATGTGAGCATCATCAAAATTACCATGCCTAGCTAAAAGGCTTTAAAGAAAAGCGCTTATGGGAGACAACCCATCATTTTATTTTCAGTATCTTTTCTTTTATTTGAGTCAAGAAGTTTGTTTACTTCTGTAGCAACTTCTTTGTATCTTTATTTTCCTGCAATGTTGTGCCAAGTAAGGTCTCTAGTAGAAAGTTTTTGCTATATTTGGATTTCTGCACAGGAAACAGATTTCTGTCTGTCACCGTTAAATTCGTCATTTATTCCAGAAGCGACGAAATGCTTTGAGCTTTTGTGTGCTGAATCTTCATATATGTATGAAACTTTTTCTAGTTCAGTGATTTTCGATTTGAGCAACTCTAGTGCCTCGAAAAAATTCGTCTTTACAGACTGTTCAGATTTTGACAGATTCTGCCTTTTATTGTGCATTGCTTCTTTTGCGATGTTTATTTGGATCTTTTTGATTCTTTGAGCATCAGTGGCTGTAGCTAATGTTATAATGCATTAAGGTGTGCTTGTGTCACAGTAGAACTTGTGAATTTTTGATTTATTCACTAACCCTCTAATGAGAATTACTTTGAGTTTGATATGGTGGAAGTTTTCAAGTAAGCAAAAGGGACAATATGATGAGATCAAGAAGAGTGAAAAGCCTAAGCTTGTGGATGCCCCGGTGGGTCATCCCCAGCAAATTCAAGAAGACTCAAGCATCTAATCTTGGGGATGCCCAAGGCATCCCCTACTTCATCGACAAAACTATCAGGTCATCTCTAGTGATACTATATTTTTATTCCACTACATCTTATGTATTTTGCTTGGAGCGTCTGTTTTTATTTTGAGTGTGTGTTTTAGTTTGCTTATTAAGTTGGATCCTAGCATTCTTGTGTGGGAGAGAGACACGCTCCGCTTTTTCATATGAATACTCTTGTGCTTCGCTTATATTTGTTGAGTATTCTTAGCTATTGTCTGCTTTCTAGTAAGCTCTCGCTTTTAGCATGTTATCTTGTTTAGAGCTGCTAGTTCTTTGTGTTAAGCTCTCTTGTGTTTCACTCTTATTTGTTAGAGAGTTGTTTTAGTTGCTTGGTTGATGTGTTAGATTGGAAAATGCTATGCTTGTGATAGTGGTATGAAATAGAGAAAAGCTGCATAGTCTTGTAGACCATTGTGTAGATAACTTGCTCCTCTTCAATTGTTTTGAGGTATTAAAATAACTAACGGTTAAAATATGTTGGTTAATGTTGTTAAAAGCTGATTAGTGGAGATGTGTTAGTAGAGCGTGGAGGCGTACTTTTCTGAACTAAAAACAACAAAAGTCAATAGTGCTTTAGTGTCGTGATTTCCTCTTAGTTGAAAAGAAGTTTCTAATGGTGTAGTTACTGCAACGGTCGGGGAAGCCAACGGGGCACTTGTGTCGCCGCCACGATCCCTCTTGGGGTGTCTCTAACCATTTGTGAAACTTTGATACTGTTAGTTGTTTGCAATATACGACATGCTATGTGAGTTTTTGGTTTTTGGCACTTCCACCTCCATATTTTGCTAGCCTCTTCGGTGATTTGCATTGCCCTTTTTCACATTGAGATTGGTGCATACTTCGCAAGTACATCCAACCCCGTGGGAGATCTTCATCTTGTTCTCCTACACATAAGCCAACTATCTTCCTCAAAACAGCCACCATATCTACCTATCACGGCATTTCCATAGCCGTTCCGAGATACATTGCCAAGCAACATCCATCATTTACATTACATGACTTTATGTCATTTTTACTTCATTGCCATATAGTATTGCTTGACCATTTGAGTTAGTGTGATGCGTGGTTTTCCACATGTGTTACATATTTTCCACACTACGCTCGGTCTTGCATATCCACCATACACCATGTATTAGTCTTTGAGTTTTGAGTACACCAAAAAGTGTGATGATCATCTTGTAAAATAGAGTGTTGCCTCTACCTGTGAGCATATTGAAAAGAGTCCAAAGTGGCCAATCAAAAGAGTCCAAAAGAGACCAATGAGAGAAAAATATAAAAGAGCCACAAAGGCCTCAAAAAGCAAAAAGCAAAAAAAGAGAAAAAGAAAAAAGAATATAAAATGAGAGAGGGGGCAACACTACTATCTTTTTATTCCACACTTGTGCTAGTAGCACCTACATCATTGTAGTGAGTTTTCATGCTTCATTAGTATAACTATGTGGGGACCAAACGTTATAGAACTTGGCTTGTATATTCCAACGATGAGCCTCCTCAAGTGAGCTCTAGGTCTTCATGAGCAAGCAAGTTGGATGCACCCCCACTAGTTCCATGGGAGAGCTTCCATTCATACAGCTCTATGTGCATCCGTTGCATGGCAATCACTACTCCTCATTCAGTGTCTACTACGGGACTCCCTTTTGTCTTGTGGTTACCTCTTCCACTGTTTGAGCCTTTCTTTTTGGCCTTCCAAACCCCCATTATTATTCTCTTTGCCATAACCTCATGGTGCCAAGCCTTCTTCTTGCTTGTATTAGTTGAGTGGACTTCATAACAGTTGATAAGTTAGGTGGATGGATTAAGGACACTTGACTTGAGCTTGGCTATTTCTATTATTGACTGAATTTGATGCTTTGAAGATTGATTGACATTTTACATTGGAGACACAATTTACTATCCTTCTTTCTAAACCTTATGTATGGTTCCTTGTCTCCAACACGCTGATTCATGAAAAGTTCTAGCTTCTTTTAGCTAGCATTTGTTAATCATTGTTTGCTTAATGTCAACTATAGACAATTGTTTTGGATCACCTTATTCACATCATGTGTTATGCATTACTATGTTGATCTAGATTGTGAGTTAGCATGTCTCCTAAGAAATTATTTGTTATCGTTTTACCTACTCGAGGACGAGTAGAACTAAGCTTGGGGATGCTGATACGTCTCCAACGTATCTATAATTTCTTATGATCCATGCTTGTTTTCATACCATTTGCTACATGTTTTGTTTACATCTTATACCATTTTTATGCATTTTCTGGAACTAACCTATTAACAAGATGCCACAGTGCCAGTTCCTGTATTCTGCTGTTTTCCCGTTTCAGAAAAGTACTTAAGGAAATATTCTCGGAATTGGACGGGACAAAAAGAAGAAGTCTTATAATTCAATGGACTACACGGAGCCCGAAGGAGAGGACCTGGAGGGCCGTGGGCCGGCCACACCATAGGGTGGCGCGGGACCCATGCCTGTCGCGCCACCAGGTGGTGTGGGGCCCACGAGCCGCCTCCGACGCCGCCCCTTCGCCTATATATTGCCCCCGACGCATAAAACCTAAGAGGATACGCCATATTCGACAGAAACACCCGAGCCGCCGCCGCCATCGCCGACAAGTTTCGGGGGACAGAAGTCTCTGTTCCGGCACCCTGCCGGGACGGGGAAGTGCCCCCGGAGCCATCTCCATCGACTCCACCACCATCTTCATCGTCGTTGCTGACTCCCATGATGAGGAGGGAGTAGTTCTCCCTCGGGGCTGAGGGCCGTACCGGTAGCCATGTGGTCTATATCTCTCTCTCCCATGATGTGATCTATATGTGATCATGAGCTTTGCAATCTAGATGTTGTTATGTTACTCAAGTGGGCTTTATTTATGTGATCTCCGGAGACTCCTTGTCCCACGTGTGTAAAGGTGACAGTGTGTGCACCGTGTGGGTCTTTAGGCTATATTTCACAAGATACTTGTTCACTGATTTATTATTTGAGTTGGATGTCTCTATGAAATTGTGGTGTGTTAGTACCTCCTATGAATGCTCATGGTCCAGTGTGGGGTATTCATTACTACTTGGGAATATATGTTTGAGGCGTGTTTTTGCATTCCTACACAATGAATTAGTGTTCGTTATCCAGCCGGAGAATACTTCGGAGTAGTATATTGAAGTGCTTGTATTTATATTCAATTATGATTGCATTGTTGAGAGTGACCACTGGTGAAAGTATGATCCCTAGGCCTTGTTTCTAAGCATTGAAACACCGTTTACAACAAGTTCTGCTACATGTTTGCTTGCTGTCATTTTTATTTCAGATTGCAATTACTACTTATAATCATCCATATTACTTGTATTTCACTATCTCTTCGCCGAACTAGTGCACCTATACATCTGACAAGTGTATTGGGTGTGTTGGGGACACAAGAGACTTTTTGTATTGTGATTGCAGGGTTGCTTGAGAGGGATACCTTTGACCTCTACCTCCCTGAGTTCGATAAACCTTGGGTGATTCACTTAAGGGAAACTTGCTGCTGTTCTACAAACCTCTGCTCTTGGAGGCCCAACACTGTCTACAAGAATAGAAGCGTGTGTAGACATCACCCCCGTGGGATCAGATTGGAAGAAACCACCCAAACCAATGTATTTGCGTCTCAGTATCCGACAGCTCAGATCCTGATCACCTCTTTCCAATTTGAAAATCCATTTAGCCAGTAAACAAATATTCCTGACCCTACTGTCCGCAAAACCCATCCCCCCAAATTCCTTTGGCTTACACATATCTGCCCACTTCACCATATGGTATTTATGTTGATCACCGTTCCCCTCCCAATAAAACTTAGCCCTAGCCATATCGGCTTTATAATGGATCCCTTCAGGTAGCCAATAAAAGCCCATAACGTAGGTAGGTATATTACTCAAACATGAGTCAATTAGGATTTTCCTCCCTCCCGTGGAGACCGGCTGCCAGGTCCCCAGTTTTTTCTGGATCTTTGTCACCACAAAATCTAGGTCCGAAATTAGTAATTTTCTATCTGATACTGGAATCCCCAAATATTTCATGGGGAGTTGCCCAATATTACAGTTAAACAGGTTCGCAACCCTACGTTGCTCCTCCTCCTCCACACCAAAGACAAATATCTCACTTTTCTGGTAGTTAATTTTTAAGCTCGACATCTCTTCATAGCAGAAAAGAAGAAATTTGATCATCGCAATCGACGACTCATCATTAGCTAAGAATAACACCGTATCATCTGCATACTGGAGGTGGGTTAGACCTCCATCAATCAGGCCTGGCACCAACCCTCGCAGGTGACCATGCTCTTTTGCAGCTGTAATCATCGCTCCCAGGGCATCCCCCACAATATCAAAAAGAACAGGCGAGAGGGGGTCCCCCTGACGGAGACCCCGGTAAGTGCGAAAATAATCCCCATTTTCGCCATTCAGATTAATACAAATTTGCCCATTTGAACAGCCAACGCCACCCAATTAACCCATTGTTCGCAGAAGCCTTTTTTACGCAACACCTCAAGCAGGAACGGCCATTGCACCTTATCATAAGCCTTCTCGAAATCTAATTTCAGAATGATGCCTTGTGCTTTAGTGCGTTTAAGTTCATGAAGGACTTCACCGAGAACCACAACTCCTTCGAGAATGTGGCGTCCCGGAATAAAAACAGTCTGTGTGATGTGTACCACTTTCTCAGCTACCTTCGAAAGTCTACACATCAAAATTCTTGTGATGATTTTGAAAACTACATTCAGCAGACAAATAGGCCTGTATTGTTTGATAATATTTGCCTCTTTGATTTTCGGGATCAGGGTAATCACGCCATAATTCAAACGGCCTAGATCAAGCTTGCCTACATGCATATCATTAAGCATTTCCTTTAGGATATTTTTCAGGTTTGCCCAAAATTCTTTGTAATATTGGACCGGAAACCGTCTGGGCCAGGAGCTATATTTGACTTCATTTCCGCGACAGCTAATTCCACCTCACTTTCCAAGAAAGGTTCAACCAACATCCTACAATCCTCATCCGAAACCCTACCTGTCTCCGCCCAAATCCTCGGATGCAAACCCACTTTTGACACTGGCACTTTCCCAAACAGAGTTTTGTAGTATTCTGTTATATGTTTTTTAAGTTCAGCTTCATCCTCAATCAAGATGCCCTCATCCTCAAGAGATAAAATAGCTGTTTTTCTTCTTCTCCCATTAGCAATGGAGTGAAAGTAAGCCGTATTATTGTCTCCTTTCAGCAACCATTGTTCACCCCCCCTCCTCTGCCAGTACACCTCCTCATCAGCCAACACCTTTGTAAACTCCTCTTCCAACTCATATCTCTGCTTCCAGTCTTCCTCGCTCAATAGACCAATATCCCCAAGCTCATCTAAACTCTGAATTTTTTTAATCAATTCTACTTTCTTACGCCGGGTATCCCGGCATAGTAGCCATGTTTCCGGTTCGGTCGGGACGAGGGACGGAAACGGGGGTCGAGAAACGCTGGTGGAGAAAACTCGGGTTCGAGAGGTGTATACATCTTCAGATCGATTGTTCGATCCAGGGTACGCGATCCCAGCAATATCGGGACGGTGACTCCGGGACGATGCGCTAGCTGGAGGAACGATAGACGAACGGAAACACATTAAGTTTACTCGTGCGATCCTATAACTACGCTTTTCTGCCAAATTTCTGTTTGCATGGCCGATACTATGGGCTTGTACGTCGTAGCTGTTACTTATGTGGCTGGACCTGTACGCTTATGAGCCGGGCCAGGAAGGTTATGCATCTGCTGGACTCGTCCCGAGCATCTTGTTTCTTGGTTTTGGGTTCGCGTTTCCAGCACCGACTCGGGCCGTCCCTCTTCTCGACCCTGACTCCGAATCCGGGACGATGTTTCCGGGTCGGGGGACGCACCACCGTACCGCGTTTCCGGCTACTATGGTATCCCCTCGTAGGTTGGCTGCCCAACCTTTCATAAGTCCGAAGTATCGATTGCAAACACACTACATAGTGTTGGCATTCCAACTACATACATACATGTATGAATTACCTAGGAACAAACTTTGGTACATTAGTAGTTACAGCATCATGCTTAGCAGCCTAATGCACAATCGTGACTGTAGGATGAATGGATGATGATACAGTGCATGATGGGTTCGAACAAACCAGTAGGAGTAGCTCCGTTCTTTTGCCATCACAGCTAATTTCCTAGGAAGGCATCCACTCCGGCATTCGCCGATCTCGATAGGAACTTCATGCAAATCGGCGGCTTCACCTTGGCCAGAGCAAGGATCGACTGCGGCAATGACCAAATGCCGTCGCCACAGATCAACCCCGAGGCGACCGCAGGCCCGAACGCGTCCGCTTCGGCCTTGTTCAGCATGGTCCACACGAAGACGATCACGGTGCCAACGAACATGTCGATGGCGAAGTACGGCCCGATGTAGAACGGTATCGCCATCGCCATCGGGAGCGGGATGTATTTCGCGATCTTGCTCGGCACGGAGTCCCTGACGAGGTTGATTGCGATCGCCGCGGCGAAGAATATGTAGCAGAGCGTGAGGCAGTTCTTGGGAAGCTTGGAGAAGCCCTCGACGCCCAGTATGGCCATGTTCCGGTACACGGTGGCGTACGGCGCCGGGTACTCGCCGCCGTCCTTCCCGATGTCGAAGGACTTGTAGAAGAGCCAGAAGACGCAGGGCGCGATGACGCAGCCCATGGCGGTGCCGATCACCTGGCTGACGAACATGGACCTCGGCGACGCCAGCGTCAGGTATCCCGTCTTGAAGTCCTGCATCAGGTCGGCGGCCGTGGACACGATGCTCATCATGACACCGCAGGCGGCGAGCCCGACGAGCACGCCGCCGTGCGAGGCGCCAGCCCACGCGCCGAAGATGAAGATGGCGAGCTTGCCGTAGGTGGACGCGAGGGACCAGTCGGTGAGTCCCGTCCCGTAGGCGTTGCAGAAGGCCAGCACGGGCGCGAAAACGTACACGAGCAGGATGTAATACCACTTGAGCTCCGGGAAGATCTGGGGCAGGGTGGCGATCGACACCACGGCGACGGCGGCGTACCCCGCGAACGCGACGTGTTTGGGGATTTGGTCCTTGAGGAAGAGTTCGTTGCGGCGTTGCTCGTCGAAGGAGACGGCTTCGCCGGTTGCCGTGGCGCTGCCCTCGTCTGAGACCGGAAGGGTGCTATTCTTCTTCGTCATCTTTATGAAGGCAGAAGTTGTGCGATAGAGAACCCTGACGAAGTTGTACAGGCCGTCGCCAAGGATTAAGGCGATGGATATGAACACCTAAATACCATAGTTGGGAATGCCTGCTTAGTACTACTGGCAAACTGTAAAGCACAAAGATGATGAAACGTCAAGATTATTTACCCGGTAACCTTGGAGGCCACGGAGATTACCGTCTCCGAGATCTGCAGAGAACCAACTCCCTCTCTTGTTGTGTATCAGAGGCCACATTAATCCCCATGAGAGGATGCCCCCAAGTAGAACAGATACGTTCACAATGTGCGGGCAGATCATCCCAACTCCAACATAGGTAGGAGAGAAATCGAAGTAAAACCTGAAAATTTTAAATGTGGAGTTAAATTGTTGTGGCCAAATAGATCCAGGATGCTTCACTCTGCTTTCAGATATTCAGACCAAGATAAGCAGGTAGTATGATCGAACCTGTTCTTATAGGCTTCAAGGCCTAATGTAGGGAAGCTACTGAATCCACAGTGATCTCCAGCAGTATAGAACCATTGAAAGAAGCCCCAAAGGAAGCTGAACGAAAAGAACTTGCCGAGAGTCTTTACCTGCTTCCTGAAACATAATACGTACCCAAAATCTTGTCAGTAACTGTCACTAACGAATACTAGCAAATACTATAACATTCAGATGGTTTACTTTGCAAGCTTTGCACCCTCTGGCGTGTGGAAACCATTGATGAGATAGGCAGTCGCTGTGCCACTTGGATAGGTCAGCTTGTAGTCGACGATCATAATCTGTACCGGCAAGTGCTTTGATGGTTATGTATTGCCGGGATTCTGTAACTACAAATGTGGAGAGTATAGAAACAAGCTGAAGATTATTAACCTTTCTCAGTGGCACAAGAGCAAACAGCCCAACAAAACTGACGAGGAGCAGAAATCCTATCATCCACCCGATATGAGGATCCTTGACATTCGCAGGAGTGTTAGTCTCTGGGTCTTGCTGGGCGATAATTTCGCTCATGCCGAACAAGTAACTGCCAAATCCACCTGGTTAATTGGAACAAGTTAGTACAGTGATATCATGACTCTGCTTGCATGGAAAACGGATATGAAACGTTATTCCTTGATCACTCTAATTTTCATGTAGCCCACAATGTTCATTGATCAAGGAAATTAGTGCCAATGGAGAACAACAAAAACTTTGCTGAATACATGTCATTTGCACTCACATATTTCACCTCTTCTTTGAATCTACAAGACATTCAGTCAAGTGTCAATGTTACTAACAGTATGGCATTCATTCAGTTAAGCGTCAGCTTGCTATATGCAAATAAAATGAATCAAATTTTCTCTAGCTGAATCTACATAATAGTCAGTTATGTGTCAACTTGCTGTTAAGCTTCAGTGTCCAAACTAAACTGAATCTACATTATTCACTTAACTCACAGTCAACAACAAGTTTTGAATTTTCCAAATTTGATGAATTTACTTACAGAATCAAGAAAGTCTTGATCTAATGCACCTTCAGTACCTCAAAAAATCACTGAAAATTACATCTTTTTAACCTAAACTGATGAAACCGGCGATATGCAAGTGTGCAGCATAAACACGGCATAAATCAACCATAATCCGCTCGGAAACCTTGCCCAAACCATCTGTGCGAACTTTTTCGACTATTTCCCCGTGATTTTCACCATTAATAACCTGTAACAATGTCTTGATCGGGCGCCCACCTTCACCTCCACGAGAAGCCCCACGAACAGAGAGAGAAGGGGCGCGAGAGACAGAAGGGGCACGAGAGATGGAAGAGAAGGGCGCGACTACCGTAGTTCGGCGGATCCTCCCAGTAGTCGCGGTAGTGCATGGCCGCCGGGATACGTCAATCCACTAACCGCCGCTGCTCCGTCGTCTCCGCCAACTCCCCTGAAACTACGGCTGATTTCTGTTCTTTCCGAACGGGTACAGAGAGGTGGAGAAGAAAAAAAAAGAGGAAATAGAGAGCCCAGGTGCCTATCCGTGGAAGGACCAGAAACGCTATTCGTTTTTTGTCCTGGACTAAACTGCAAAAAAACAGAGCCAGTTGGCAGCCACGTGGACGAATCAGAACGTTTGGACTAAATTTGTACAAACTTTGCAAGTTGTGGTACTAGTTGTCTCCCGTTTGTAAGATGTGGTACTAAAATGCAACTTTGGTGCAAGATGTGGGACTAAAAGTGTTAATACCTCTTCCAAGTTCAGGTCACAACATGCATGCTATCCCAGTAAAAAAATACAAACCAGGAGAAGTATACCCCTAGTTATTCAGATTCACTGGCGACCATTAGTAATTGGTCATGCGGCTTGTTTTACAATGGGAGGATTTTTTTTTTCAAAATATTCAAATTTGAAATTTAAAGCCTCAGCCAAAAATACTCAGATTACCATCGGTTATTAGAATCGGGCATCTCTATCCAACTGTAACAAGTAAGGTGAATGTTCGAAACCTAGGAATATCACTTAATTCCAAACAGGGCCTAAGATCGGGAAACGGGATAATTGTGGATGTGAACTACTCCGTACTAGTCAAGTATACAACGTCACAGTCCATAGGCCCGCATCGCTTTAATTCTGATCTAATATTTCACATCATGCCTATATTCAAAGGAATGAAGTCAAGCCATCTAGGTCCTCTATTTCAGCTTGAGGCCATGTGCAACTTGGCTGTCCCATACTGAATGGCGATCGCAACGTGACGAAAAATTCGAGACGACGCTGTATCACAGCGTGCTATTTGCCGAGTAATCGGCAGGAGCACTGCCTTTTAATTAGAGAAAGGACATGCTATGGAAAAATGAATTTTATTTGTTTTATAAAGAAAACGAAGTTTTTTCAGTAAACAACTTTGATGAATTATTGAGCCAAGTATCTGTCTTTGCCTCACTCTATATATGACAAAAAAACAACAAAGGAACGGTACATATGAACTCAGTTTTAACAAACTAAGTGAAACTTGTATTTTTAAGTTTCTTTATACGCTTGTAAATTGTCACAACAAGTTATGACCATTTGTGAGCAGTGCAAAATCGCAGGATCACAAATCGTCATATCTAAGTTTCAAACTGTGAAACTTTGTACGTAGCCTCAATCATGTTTTTATTTTTGTACATATCACAAATGGTCATATTTAAATTTAAAAAACTTACATGCACATACTGGTATCTACTCTCTACATGTATGATGTTCACATTAATATGCCAATTTTCTGTATATTGCTTATTTCGAAGTTTAAGAACAGGAGCTATTGTACGTTCGGGCTTTCTCCGATAAAAGACAAAGATGGCACGGGAAGTAACTCTGAAGCACTGCGAGTCTGCGACCTTGGTAGATTAGGAACTAATTTTATTTTCCAAAAAAGAATTGTAACTAGAAGTCTAGAAGTGAGACTGATGAGTAAAAAAAAAAGAGCTTACCGCTGAAGGCGATGCCGTAGGCAGAGACGACGCAGGTCTGGATGACGGTGTTCTCCTGCCTCGTGAAGGGCTGCTTGAGGAAGCCCGCCCTCTCGATGGCGCCCGTCCAGAGGCGGACGAAGAAGAAGCCGAGGAGGCCGGCGGAGACGTTGAGCGAGGGGATGATGCCGGTGGTGAGATTGAGCTTCATCACGATGATGCTGAACATGACGGCGAGGAAGAAGCTGACCACGAAGGCGCGCACCGTCAGCTGCTCCGTCCACGTCGGCACTTCCGTCCCCTCGAACGCCCGCTCGACTGACACCAGCGCCGCATCCTCCTCCTCGGCCACCGGACGGGTGGCGCCGCCGCCGTTCCCTTTGATCTCGTCGTCGTCCTTGCTGGCGTTGTGGCGGTGGCGAAGCGTGCCGGCCTCCTCGACGTCAGCGCCGTCGCCGGAGGCGTCTGCTTGCGTGGTGTACGGTGCCATTGCCTTGGACGCAACGCGCGCTCTCTGTGTCTGTGTGTGGAGCGATGCCTCCGGGGTAGCAAGTGTTGTATTTATCGCGGTTTGGAACTTATCATACATTTGTACTGACGCACTCAATGTGCGGATTTGGATGCATTGACGGCTTGACGCATTGTTATTTCTCCTCCTATACCAACTACTACTATTCTAGTGTATCCGTGGTGCTCAGTTGGATATTGTTTTCGATGGTTGTGAGAAAATCTGTTTTTCCCATGTAAACCCTTCTTTGCCGTGCGCTTCCATATTTACGAAACACGGCAAAGAAATTCTTTGCCATGGGGGCCCGAAAACGATCACGGCAAAGAAAATCACACGGCAGATCAGACGCAGAGCGCACGGCAAAGAAACCCGCACGGCAAAATAAACAAAAAACGCACGGCAAACGTAAACCACTCGACAAAGGCTCCTTTGCCATGCGTCGTGCTAGCCTGCACGGCAAACCTGTTGACCAGGATTTGCCGCGCTTCCCAAATATTTCGCGGTAAAAAAAATTCCAGTCACGCGGCTAATTTCCGCGCTCTAAAACAATTCGCGGAAAACACTATGCCGTGCGGGTTAACGCAGCGCACAGCACATCTCCTCTTTGCCGTGCGCCATGGTAAACGGCGCACGACATATCTCCTCTTTGGCGTGAGCCCTTAGTAGACCATCACAGCAAACCTTCTTTGCCGTGTGTCCTAGAATGAAACGCACGGCAAACCATGTATTTGCACCCCCTCTTATTTCTTCTGTTTTCATAGGCTTCCTTTGTTTATTTTTTAAGGCTTCTAATACACTCATTTATTTAAATTAATTATTTTTCTCGATAATATATATAAACCCTCCGGTAGTGCGGGCCGCATGCGTCGAAACCCCTAACAAGTGGACGTAACGGGCGAAAAGTCCCGTTTCGGTGTAACCGGCCGGTGGCAATTTTGTGAGAATCTATGATAATAGGTTGTTTTCCATGTTCCTATGTCATAACAACTCACAACCAAGGGAAAAAGTCCATGTGGCCGCCGAGTTGACTCACGACAAAGATCGGAGTTATGCCGTGCGTTCGTATGATGGTCACGGCAAAGAGGCGGTCGCCGGTTGCTTCTGACATCTTCTGACATATTATTACCGTGCCGTGCTACGAAGGCACACGGCAAAGCATTTGCCGTGACAATTTTAGCAAAGCGCACGGCAAAGTGTCTTTGGCGACGCGTATTCTGCCGTGTGAGCTTTGACGTGCGAGTGCGTGTTCCGAACGCCCTTTGCCGTGTCCTTTAGCCTCACGGCAAAGATGCTGTTTCCGATAGTGACTGGCGCCGGCTAAACATTACAGGTTCAAGACAAGTGGCTATTTTTTTCGTTTTTGAGAATCCAAGTGGATATATATTGTTTAGCGGTAGCTCGTGCGTTCTCATTGAGAGGAGAGCTTCCTCCTAGACTATAAACACACGAGGCAAATGCAGCTTACTCTCTGTCTTTGTCTCTGATACAGCAAGAAAATAACTGTTGGCATGAAAATTCTCTGTACTTATGACGCACAGAACTTTCAGGGAGTAAGATAGGTGCGACTAACGTATGTGGAACGGGAATGCACGGTTCAGACTGACAATTATCGATGAATGGGAGAAGCATTATCCTTTGGTTTTTAGTTACTAAGATTTCACCTAGAATAATTTATGATCATGCTGATTTAGTAGGAGAATTTGGGCTGGATAAACCTGAAATTACTGAATTTTTAAAATTTGACTTTGTTGTTTTCTTGGACCTAACGTGAAAGAGGTGATCTTAAGAAGTTGGTTTTTTTTTTTTTATTATGGAAAAGTTTCATTGAGAAATGGTAGAACAAGGCCTGAACACTTAGAAGTATTTTTAAGGGGTAAATTACAATTATGAAGGCGAACATAGAAGGAATAAAGAAAGCTCTTACAACTATGAAGGCGAACATAGAAGGAGTGTATAGATAAAAAGAGTGAAGTAGCTGGTCTACTGTTAATTTTGGTAACTTATAAAGGATATTGAATCTCAACTTAATCTCACTAATAAAGAGTTCAAAATTATATGGTTTCAAAGCTAAGAAAAGATTTTTTGGAAGGTGGCTCTTTAATTGCTTATTTTATGTCTATAGTCATTGGTAAAAGAAGAAGAAAATATGATTTTTTAGGAATGCAGATAATATTATTCAGGAGAATAAAGACTTGCTTCTCTCTGCTACTAATTTTGTAAATCTGTTTTATGCTAATGATTTGTTATATTTCTCTCGAGGTACATTTCCTTTATGATTTGAATATAGAAATTACCTTGTTGAACCTTATGCTTTAGAGGAAATTAAGTTTGATGTTTTTTTCAAATGGAATCCCATAAAGCTTCCTAGCCTAGATAAGTTCCCAGATGGATTTATAAAAGTTTTGGGACATTATAGATCTTGATATTTTGGTTGTTTCCAACAGTTTGTACCATCGCAAAGTGTACATAGCTAGGTTTGTGGTATTCTTTCTCTTCTTTCTATATGCCAAGGTGCAGCAAAGTTGCAGGCTTATAGGCATATCTGCTTATTGTATGTTATCTTTAAAATCCTTACTAAAGTAATTAATTAACTTAACTATTGCAATAGTTGATAGAGTTGTTCTCCCTTCCAAACAACCTTCATTGGGGAGATATATATATGTTGGAGATATGCCCTATCTCAAAATGTTCATAATAAGTTTGATGTCATACTATAACTATATTAAGCGGAAACATTAATTCACGTGTGATATGAAACTAAACCAGGTCCCTAGTAGTGTTTAACTAGTTCATTGGTCAACCGATGATCAAGGTTTCCTGATCATGGATATTTATGTCAATTGACAATGGAGTCATGTCATTAGAGAATGATGTGATGGACATCCACCCAATGTAAGTTAACGCAATAAGATCAAGTCACGAACATCGACATTGCAATAACAAAGGAAACGTAGCAACCAATTCTTACACCGTGAGATCATATCTAATCACTAGTCTGGAGGGGAGATTTGATTACATAAACCGTCACACCGTAACAGGGTGATCACAAAGATGTCTCACAGGTTTCCCGAACGAATACGTTGAGGCACAGTGACCCGGTGCGGCGCCGGAGCGCTCAATGGAGATCATACCGCGGAGACCATATCATGTCACACATATTACATTTTTATGTTGTTGTTGTGTGCTACCTATATTGTTTGTATTAGATATACGGAAGTAGCAATATAGGTTGATCCCTCAAAATTAATACCAATGTCGTGTTCTCCCTTACTATGCACCACCAAGAAAGTTCTCCGTTATGAGGCACGCCGTGACGATCGGGGGTCAAACATATCTGCGTTCACATACGGTGGCTGCAAGCCATGTATGCACTGCAAAATACTAAGGTTAAATTGGCAAGCCTAGCATGTACAGACATGGCCTCGGAACACAGGAGACCAAAAGGTCGAGCATTCATCACATGAATGATGTGATTGACATTTTGATGTCTACCTTTGAAGCTATGCTATAAGCCATGACGATCGAGGGTGGTATAGGGTTGTGTAATCACGAAAACGACGTTGACGGGTGTCTTTGTGAGTGGGAGTTCTTATAGTTTTATTAAGATAAAATTGAACTCATATTATGAACATAGTCTTATAAACTTTGCAAATACCATTGTAGATGTCTCGCTCCACCTTCAACCTTGGCCCGTTCCTTGAGAAAGAAAATCTTAAGACCAATGTGACAAACGTCATGTCCTGGTTCCCTACCTTGAGGATTCTCCTAGCACCCTACAAGATAACCTATGTACTGGAAGTGACAGTAGGAGATGCGCCGGTCGATAACGCCTCTGAGGACAATAAGAATGCCTATTAGTCCAAGCTATATGATTCCTCCTTAGTCCAGAGTGGCATGCTCTATGCCATGGAGGCTGATCTGCAAAAGCGTTTTGAGAAGAAAAGTTCTTATGAGATAATCACTAATCTCGAAGATGTCTATGCACCTCAAGCCAAGGCCGAGAGGTATGAAGCCTCAGAATCATTCTTTTCGGCCAAGATGGAAGAGCATAGCAGCGTGAGCGAGCACGTGGTCAAGATATCTGGCTACATTCAATGTATGAACGATCTAGATTGCAAAATACCATATGAACTAGTGATTGATATGGTGTTGCAATCGTTGCCCCCTAGCTACAAAGCATTTCTGATGAATTACGATATGCAAGGAATGACAAAGAATCTCTCTTAGATATTTGTCATGCTCAAAACTGCTGAGGTGGAGATCAAGAAGGAGCATTCCGTGTTGATGGTCAACAAAACCGTCGACTTTAAAAGGTCTGGTGGTAAGGCAAAGGGCAGGAAATGGAAGCCTGAGAGGGATGGCAAGCAAGCTGCCTCCACCTCCAAGGCGCCCAAGTCTGGACCCAAGCCAGGCGTCGAGTGCTTCTACTGCAAGTGGGGCGTCCACTGGAAGCATAACTACCCAAGTACCTAACTGACAAGAAGACGGGAAAAGATCGCCGAGAAGGACAAAGGTATATGTGATATACATGTTATAGATGTTTACCTTACAAGTGCTCGGAGTAACACCTGTGTATTTGATACCGGTTATGTTGCTCATATTTGTAACTCTCAGGTGGAGTTGCGGGATAAGCGGCACTTGGAGAAGGACGAGGTGACGATGCGTGTCGACAATGGTAGCAAAGTTGATGTGATGGCTATCGGCACTCTCCCTCTTCATCTACCGTCAGTATTAATTTTATTTTTGAATAAATGCTACTTTTTTGCCCGCATTGAGTATGAAAATTATATCTGGGTCTTTCCTGCTATAAGACAATTATTCATTTAAGTCAGTACCAAACGGTTTTACTATTTCTATGAATAATATATTTTATGGTCATGCACCAGTGCGCAATGATTTATTCATATTGAATCTTGATCGTAGTACTCAATCGAAGCCAAGAGATGTAAATTTAGTGATGATAATACCATGTATATGTGGCATTGCCGTCTCGGTCATATTGGTGTTAAACGCATGAAGAAACTCCATTCTGATGGAATTTTGGAGTCATTAGATTTTGAATCTCTTGACAGATGGGATCCATGCCTTTTAGGCAAAATGACCAAGGCCCCGTTCTCCGGTGTTATGGAGCAGGCGTCGGACTTATTGGGAGTCATACATACTGATGTGTGCGGACCAATGAGTGTGTCAACACGCAATGGTTATCATTACATCGTAACCTTCACCGATGATTTAAGTAGATATGGGTATATTTACTTAATGAAACACAAGTCTGAAACAAATTTTAGAATGAAGTGGAGAACCAACTCAACAAGAAAATTAAGCATCTTCGATCCGATCGAGAGGGGAATATTTGAGTTTTGAGTTTGGCACGCATCTCAAAGCATGTGGCATCGTACCACAACTTACGCCAGCTGGAACACCACAGTGTAATGGTGTCTTAGAGCGACGTAATCACACTTTATTAGATAGCGTGCGGTCCATGATGTCCTTCACTGATCTGCCTTTGTCATTCTGGGGTTATGCGTTAGAAACTATCGCGTTTATTTTAAATAGGGCACCATCCAAGTCCGTGGAGACGACATCATATGAGATATGGCATGGAAACAAGCCTAAGTTGTCGTTTCTAAAGGTTTGGAGTTGTGAGGCTTATGTTAAGAAACTACAGCCCGACAAACTCGAACCAAAATCGGAGAAATGTATCTTTGTAGGGTATCTGAAGGAAACTATCGGATACACCTTCTACAACATAACCGAGGGCAAATTTGTCGCTAAGAACGGTACCGTCCTGGAGAAAGAGTTTCTTGCCAAAGGTGTTAGTGGAAGGAAGGTAGAGCTCGACAAAATTGTTGATCTTGAACTCAAAATACCGAGTAGCGCAACGGAAGATGTTCCGGAACCGTCCTTGATACGTCTCCAACGTATCTATAATTTCTTATGATCCATGCTTGTTTTCATACCATTTGCTACATGTTTTGTTTACATCTTATAGCATTTTTATGCATTTTCTGGAACTAACCTATTAACAAGATGCCACAGTGCCAGTTCCTATTTTCTGCTGTTTTCCCGTTTCAAAAAAGTACTTAAGGAAATATTCTCAGAATTGGACGGGACAAAATGCAGCAGTCTTATAATTCAATGGACTACACGGAGCCCGAAGGAGAGGACCTGGAGGGCCGTGGGCCGGCCACACCATAGGGTGGCGCGGGACCCATGCCTGCCGCGCCACCAGGTGGTGTGGGGCCCACGGGAGCCCTCCGACGCCGCCCTTTCGCCTATATATTTCCCTCGACGCATAAAACCTAGGGGACCCCGCCATATTCCACAGAAACACCCGAGCCGCCGCCGCCATCGCCGACAAGTTTCGGGGGACAGAAGTCTCTGTTCCGGCACCCTGTCAGGACGGGGAAGTGCCCTCGGAGCCATCTCCATCGACTCCACCACCATCTTCATCGCCGTTGCTGACTCCCATGATGAGGAGGGAGTAGTTCTCCCTCGGGGCTGAGGGTCGTACCGGTAGCCATGTGGTCTATATCTCTCTCTCCCATGATGTGATCTATATGTGATCATGAGCTTTGCAATCTAGATGTTGTTATGTTACTCAAGTGGGCTTTATTTATGTGATCTCCGGAGACTCCTTGTCCCACGTGTGTAAAGGTGACAGTGTGTGCACCGTGTGGGTCTTTAGGCTATATTTCACAAGATACTTGTTCACTGATTTATTATTTGAGTTGGATGTCTCTATGAAATTGTGGTGTGTTAGTACCTCCTATGAATGCTCATGGTCCAGTGTGGGGTATTCATTAGTACTTGGGAATATATGTTTGAGGCGTGCTTTTGCATTCCTACACAATGAATTAGTGTTCGTTATCCAGCCGGAGAATACTTCGGAGTAGTATATTGAAGTGCTTATATTTATATTCAATTATGATTGCATTGTTGAGAGTGACCACTGGTGAAAGTATGATCTCTAGGCCTTGTTTCTAAGCATTGAAACACCGTTTACAACAAGTTCTGCTACATGTTTGCTTGCTGCCATTTTTATTTCAGATTGCAATTACTACTTATAATCATCCATATTACTTGTATTTCACTATCTCTTCGCCGAACTAGTGCACCTATACATCTGACAAGTGTATTGGGTGTGTTGGGGACACAAGAGACTTTTTGTATTGTGATTGCAGGGTTGCTTGAGAGGGATACCTTTGACCTCTACCTCCCTGAGTTCGATAAACCTTGGGTGATTCACTTAAGGGAAACTTGCTGCTGTTCTACAAACCTCTGCTCTTGGAGGCCCAACACTGTCTACAAGAATAGAAGCGTGTGTAGACATCAAGCTATTTTCTGGCGCCGTTGCCGGGGAGGTAAGGTAAGCGGCACTCACACTCCAACAACAAAGCTATCCGGCAACGAAGCTATTTTCTGGCGCCGTTGCCGGGGAGGTAAGGTAAAAGGTACTCACATCATCTGGCTACTAAGCTATTTTCTAGTACTGTTGCTGTTGTGTGAGTGCTCGAAGTTATTTCCTTTAGATTCTACAATTATATCTTTTTGTTTCTTGTTTTTAATTTCACTAGTTAGGCTTAATGGAAAACAACAAAAAAATTAGGGATCTTTATGAACTTTATATTGAATTAGGACATGATGATTTTGAAGAGAAAATTAAAAAACCTATGGAAGCTTGTTTGCATAATAGTGGTAGTAATGTTAAGTATGAATCCTTTGAACACCATTATTGCTAATGCTATGGAAAAGTCTAAGCTTGGGGAAGCTAGTTTTTATGAAAATGATCTTTTTAGTCCCCCAAGCTTTGAGGAGAAAATTTACTTTGATGACACAATGCCTCCTATATATGATGATTACAATGATGAATATGATATTTTCAGTCCACCTACTATTGAGGAGAAAATTAATTATGATTTCAATATGCCTCCTATATTTGATGATTATGGTGATGAGAATAATAATGATAGCTATTTTGTTGAATTTTCTTCCACTACAATTAATAAGAATGACTATGCTTATGTGGGGAGTAATAATTTTATGCATATAGCTCATGATAAGAATTTTTCATGTGATGGTTATATTGTAGAATTTATCAATGATGCTACTGAAAGTTATTATGAGAGAGGGAAACATGGATATATGCATCTCAATAATATTAAGTTTCACCTCTATATGTTGAAATTTTTGAAGTACCACTTATTTTGTCTTCCTATGCTAGCCACTTTGTGCTTTATTGATTTATTTACTTACAAGATTCCAATGCATAGGAAGTGGGTTAGACTTAAATGTGCTTCATATTCTTCTCTTGATGCTCCCTTATTGTGCTCCAACTCTCATTTTTATGTGAGCATCATCAAAATTACCATGCCTAGCTAAAAGGCTTTAAAGAAAAGCGCTTATGGGAGACAACCCATCATTTTATTTTCAGTATCTTTGTTTTTATTTGTGTCAAGAAGTTTGTTTACTTCTGTAGAAACTTCTTTGTATATTTATTTTCTTGCAATGTTGTGCCAAGTAAGGTCTCTAGTAGAAAGTTTTTGCTAGATTTGGATTTCTGCACAGGAAACAGATTTCTGTCTGTCACCGTTAAATTCGTCATTTATTCCAGATGCAACGAAATGCTTTGAGATTTTGTGTGCTGAATCCTCATATATGTATGCAACTTTCTCTAGTTCAGTGATTTTCGATTTGAGCAACTCTAGTGCCTCGAAAAAATTCGTCTTTACAGACTGTTCTGTTTTGATAGATTCTGCCTTTTATTGTGCATTGCTTCTTTTGCTATGTTTGATTGGATCTTTTTGCTCCTTTGAACATCATTGGCTGTAGCTAATGTTATAATGCATTAAGGTGTGTTTGTGTCACAGTAGAATATGTGAATTTTTGGTTTATGCACTAACCCTCTAATGAGAATTACTTTGAGTTTGATGTGGTGGAAGTTTTCAATTAAGCAAGAGGGATGATATGATGAGATCAAGAAGAGTGAAAATCCTAAGCTTGGGGATGCCCCGGTGGGTCATCCCCAGCAAATTCAAGAAGACTCAAGCATCTAAGCTTGGGGATGCCCAAGGCATCCCTTCTTCATCGACAAAACTATCAAGTCATCTCTATTGATACTATATTTTATTCCACTACATCTTATTTATTTTGCTTGGAGCGTCTGTTTTTATTTTGAGCGTGTGTTTTAGTTTGCTTAATAAGTTGGATACTAGCATTCTTGTGTGGAAGAGAGACACGCTCCGCTTTTTCATATGAATACTCTTGTGCTTCGCTTATATTTGTTGAGTATTCTTAGCTACTGTTTGTTTTCTAGTAAGCTCTCGATTTTAGCATGTTATCTTGTTTAGAGCTGCTAGTTCTTTGTGTTAAGCTCTCTTGTATTTCACTATTATTTGTTAGAGAGTTGTTTTAGTTGCTTGGTTGATGTGTTAGATTGGAAAATGCTATGCTTGTGATAGTGGTATGAAATAGAGAAAAGCTGCATAGTCTTGTAGACCTTTGTGTAGATAACTTGCTCCTCTTCAATTGTTTTGAGGTATTAAAATAACTAATGATTAAAATATGTTGGTTAATGTTGTTAAGAGCTGATTAGTTAAGATGTGTTAGTAGAGCATGGAGCCGTACTTTTCTGAACTAAAAACAACTTAAGTCAATAGTGCTTTAGTGTCGTGATTTCCTCTTAGTTGAAAAGAAGTTTCTAATGGTATAGTTACTGCAACGGTCGGGGAAGCCAACGGGGCACTTGTGTCACCGCCACGATCCCTCTCGGGGTGTCTCTAACCATTTGTAAAACTTTGATACTGTTAGTTGTTTGCAATATACGACATGCTATGTGAGTTTTTGGTTTTTGGCACTTCCACCTCCATATTTTGCTAGCCTCTTCGGTGCTTTGCATTGCCCTTTTTCACATTGAGATTGGTGCATACTTCGCAAGTACATCCAACCCCGTGGGAGATCTTCATCTTGTTCTCCTACACATAAGCCAACTATCTTCCTCAAAACAGCCACCATATCTACCTATCACAGCATTTCCATAGCTGTTCCGAGATACATTGCCATGCAACATCCATCATTTACATTACATGACTATATGTCATTTTTACTTCATTACCATATAGTATTGCTTGACCATTTGAGTTAGTGTGATGCGTGGTTTTCCACATGTTTTACATCTTTTCCACACTACGCTCGATCATGCATATCCACCATACACCATGTATTAGTCTTTGAGTTTTGAGTACACCAAAAAGTGTGATGATCATCTTGTAAAATAGAGTGTTGCCTCTACCTGTGAGCATATTGAAAAGAGTCCAAAGTGGCCAATCAAAAGAGACCAATGAGAGAAAAATATAAAAGAGCCACAAAGGCCTCAAAAAGCAAAAAAGAGAAAAAGAAAAAAAGAATATTAAATGAGAGAGGGGGCAACACTACTATCCTTTTATTCCACACTTGTGCTAGTAGCACCTACATCATTATAGTGAGTTTTTATGCTTCATTAGTATAACTATGTGGGGACCAAACGTTATAGAACTTGGCTTATATATTCCAATGATGAGCCTCCTCAAGTGAGCTCTAGGTCTTCATGAGCAAGCAAGTTGGATGCACCCCCACTAGTTCCATTGTAGAGCTTCCATTCATATAGCTATGTACGTCCGTTGCATGGCAATCACTACTCCTCATTCAGTGTCTACTACGGGACTTCCTCTTGTCTTGTGGTTATCTCTTCCACTGTTTGAGCCTTTCTTTTTGGCCTTCCAAACCCCCATTATTATTCTCTTTGCCATAACCTCATGGTGCCAAGCCTTCTTCTTGCTTGTATTAGTTGAGTGGACTATATAACAGTTGATGAGTTAAGTGGATGGATAAAGGACACTTGACTTGAGTTCGGCTATTTCTATTATTGACTGAATTTGATGCTTTGAAGATTGATTGACATTTTACATTGGAGACACAATTTACTATCCTTCTTTCTAAACCTTATGTATGGTTCCTTGTCTCCAACACGCTGATTCATGAAAAGTTCTAGCTTCTTTTAGCTAGCATTTGTTAATCATTGTTTGCTTAATGTCAACTATAGACAATTGTTTTGGATCACCTTATTCACATCATGTGTTTTGCATTACTATGTTGATCTAGATTGTGAGTTAGCATGTCTCCTAAGAAATTATTTGTTATCGTTTTACCTACTCGAGGACGAGTAGAACTAAGCTTGGGGATGCTGATACGTCTCCAACGTATCTATAATTTCTTATGATCCATGCTTGTTTTCATACCATTTGCTACATGTTTTGTTTACATCTTATAGCATTTTTATGCATTTTCTGGAACTAACCTATTAACAAGATGCCACAGTGCCAGTTCCTGTTTTCTGCTGTTTTCCCATTTCAGAAAAGTACTTAAGGAAATATTCTCGGAATTGGACGGGACAAAAAGCAGCAGTCTTATAATTCAATGGACTACACGGAGCCCGAAGGAGAGGACCTGGAGGGCCGTGGGCTGGCCACACCATAGGGTGGCGCGGGACCCATGCCTGCCGCGCCACCAGGTGGTGTGGGGCCCACGGGAGCCCTCCGACGCCGCCCTTTCGCCTATGTATTGCCCCCGATGCATAAAACCTAGGGGACCCCGTCATATTCCACAGAAACACCTGAGCCGCCGCCGCCATCGCCGACAAGTTTCGGGGGACAGAAGTCTCTGTTCCGGCACCCTGCCGGGACGGGGAAGTGCCCCCGGAGCCATCTCCATCGACTCCACCACCATCTTCATCGCCGTTGCTGACTCCCATGATGAGGAGGGAGTAGTTCTCCCTCGGGGCTGAGGGCCGTACCGGTAGCCATGTGGTCTATATCTCTCTCTCCCATGATGTGATCTATATGTGATCATGAGCTTTGCAATCTAGATGTTGTTATGTTACTCAAGTGGGCTTTATTTATGTGATCTCCGGAGACTCCTTGTTCCACGTGTGTAAAGGTGACAGTGTGTGCACCGTGTGGGTCTTTAGGCTATATTTCACAAGATACTTGTTCACTGATTTATTATTTGAGTTGGATGTCTCTATGAAATTGTGGTGTGTTAGTACCTCCTATGAATGCTCATGGTCCAGTGTGGGGTATTCATTAGTACTTGGGAATATATGTTTGAGGCGTGCTTTTGCATTCCTACACAATGAATTAGTGTTCGTTATCCAGCCGGAGAATACTTCGGAGTAGTATATTGAAGTGCTTATATTTATATTCAATTATGATTGCATTGTTGAGAGTGACCACTGGTGAAAGTATGATCTCTAGGCCTTGTTTCTAAGCATTGAAACACCGTTTACAACAAGTTCTGCTACATGTTTGCTTGCTGCCATTTTTATTTCAGATTGCAATTACTACTTATAATCATCCATATTACTTGTATTTCACTATCTCTTCGCCGAACTAGTGCACCTATACATCTGACAAGTGTATTGGGTGTGTTGGGGACACAAGAGACTTTTTATATTGTGATTGCAAGGTTGCTTGAGAGGGATACCTTTGACCTCTACCTCCCTGAGTTCGATAAACCTTGGGTGATTCACTTAAGGGAAACTTGCTGCTGTTCTACAAACCTCTGCTCTTGGAGGCCCAACACTGTCTACAAGAATAGAAGCGTGTGTAGACATCAGTCCTCCACAAGTGGAGTGGGAGCAAATGATTGATGACATGAAACCACACGTTCGTTGGGAGACCCCAAGAGGAAGGTATGATGTAGTGCATCAGCAGTTTTCTCTCAGTAAGAAACCAAGGTTATCAAATTTAGGAGGAATCAGAAGTGCTCAGAAGGTTGTCAGCTGCACGCGCGGCACAACACGAGTGTTGACGTGGAACTTGCACACAACACAATCAAACTACTTTGCCCCCAACGAAACATGAAGCTTGTCAATCTCCCCGACTTGCTGAAAACAAAGGATTAAACGTATGGTGTGGAAAATAAATGTAAATGCAAAAAGTGGACATCGAGCAAATGATGGTGGAACGTGGTGTAAACGGTGTTTGTTTCAGTGTAAAAGAATGGACCGGGGTCCATAGTTCACTAGTGGTGTCTCTCCATAAAAGATAACTAACATGCTGGGTAAACAAATTACAGCTGGGCAATTGACAAATAATGAACGCATGACAATGCAAATATATGACAAGATGATTACTATGAGATTTAATTAGGCATTACATCAAGATACATAGACCGTTATCCAACGGCATCTATGACTAATAATCCACCACCAGGTTAACATCCATGTCCCCCGTTGGAATTAAGTTGCAAGCAACAGATAATCGCATTAAGCAAAGTATGTAATGTAAACAACACAAATGACCGTAGACATATTTGTTGTCTAAAAATACAAAAAATAATAATAACACTAGTTACATGGTTTTTGTTATTTATGTAAAAATACTTTCAAAATATTAACAATAATTCTATAGGATTTACCAGGAATCTAAAATATACTAAAAAAACTAGCAATGTTTTTATGGATTTTGTTAGGCGTCTAAAATACACAGAAAAATATTAGCAATATTTATATGGATTTTATTTGGCATCCAAGAATACAAAAAATACTAGCAATATTTCTATGGAACTTATCTGGCATCTAAAACTACTCAAAAAATACTAGCAATAATTTTATGGCTTTTATTTGGCATTAAAATTACACAAAAAATATTAGCAGTAATTCTATAATTTTTATTTGGAATATAAACATACACAAAATATTAACAATATTTTTATGGATTTTACTTCTGTCTATCTAAGATGATGGTATAGTGGCCAAACTCCCCTGACTCAATACCAATAGCATATTTGAGTTGTGTGAGAAAACCTTAACCAGCTAAATGTCTCCTCTTTGTTAACAAGACTGAAGGCAATGAGACATATGTTATTGTTCTCATTCCTTCTAGTGGATGCAAGAATTTGTTGCCCTATGGTCAACTTTATGAAACATCCATCTAGACCTGCAATAAGCAAAGGATATGACAGACATTAATTTGTCACCAATAAATGGTCAACAACCTTTGAGAAATCCTTGTATTTTTTTAATATGTAGAAATCCTTGTATTGGTGCATTGAGACAGAAAAAACATTCAATCTAATGTTAGGACTTGGGTGCTTTGGTAACACTTTTATAGTCACAATGCATCTAGAGCCAGGAATGTGTCAATCACTTTCTCTAGATAATCTCCGAGCCTCCTATATTTCTTCACTTGATCACCCAACACAACCTGCAAAGCCTGTTTCTTAGCTATGTATGCCATCATATTTGGCTCATCTACTCCATATTTCTTCTTAGTAGTCTCCATCACAATCTCAACCCTACCCCTAGGGTGATTTTGTTGGGTTATGTGCAAGGAAAACAAAAATCGTCCTACACAAACCACTCAGTATCTATCTATGAAGATACAATCGATAGGTTAGATCTTCTAGATCTAGATTCATACCAACACCCCGTAGCGGAAGTAGATGTTGATTAAGCCTGATGGAGATCCTCACGACCAAGCCTGGTGGTGAGGATGTTGTTGGGTTGATGCAGATCGGTTCCTCGAAAGATCAAACGTATGATTCCTTTGCACATGCATATGGGTTTTCCTCTGAAATCTCTTTCAGAAACCATAACAGTTATAGCATATAAATAAAACCATTATTTATGAAATAGATATTTAATAATATCATTAATTTCTGAGACTCTTAACACAAACCTTTGCAACCCATTTACCTATTACCTTGTAGTCCTCACCTAATGTGCCACAAGTATATATGCCCTATGTGCATCTTCCTAAGACAGGAAGTCCTCTCACCCTTTATTTCAGAACCAAACCATAAGAAAGCACAACCTTTTCGGTGCCATTTGGTATAATTCTATCTTTGCAATTTATGTGGTACGTATACTTACCGAGTTGTGCAATGTGCAAAGTGTGCAACGATGTTCTGAACTGGTGCACATCACTAAAGCACATCTCCATACACAATTGTTCTTCTTCCTGTAGTCTGTTCTCATCATCCCACTGCCTTGGTTGCTTCTTATTTGCCCTACTCTTTCTTCTTGGCAGATCCCAAGAGAACTGCTCAAACCCATCATAATCTTACATCCAATTCACCATGTGTGGCATCATCATCAGAAGGCACAAAATCAGCCCCCTCTGTAACGTGAAAGTGAGCGGGAGAGTGAACGGGAGAGTGAGGCTACATTAGGTCACCAAGATGCATCTCTACTAATCCAAGTTGTTGTTTGAGATATTTGCACATTTTTCACACTGTACTTTAAAATTTGATTATTTGCCACGTGAACACCACATGTCAGTGACACGGGATGTGGTAAATAATCAAATTGCAAAATAAAAGTGTGACGAATGTACAAATCTCCCGTTGTTGTTTCTCTAGGTTCAGTTGTCATGTTATTTTCTTTCGGCGTGCGTCTACCTTCGGCTTCTTTGTCAGCTTTCTCAATAGAAGCTGGGGGTGAGCCCTTTGTTCGAAAAAGAAAAACTCCCTCTAAGAGCATCTCCACCGGGGGGTCGCAATAGGGCCCCTAAAGCTCCATTAGGGCCCCGGACAGAAAAACTGGCCACACCGGGGGGTCGCAAAGCCTTTGTCCGGCCCAAAAACTGTCCGGCACCGCCAACAGGGCCTCCAAAGTTGGGGGTTGCCTTCGTGGTGCCGGACACTGTCTGGGCATCTCCACTGACAGGATAGGCCCGCCTGTCATCCTCACACCCGTCCCTTCGAGGGTTTAATGGCGGGCAGCCTGATGTCTACTACACGCTTCTATTCTTGTAGACTTGTTGGGCATCCAAGCGTAGAGGTTTGCAGGACAACAGCAAATTTTCCTTAAGTGAGTAACCCAAGGTTTATCGAATCCACGGGAGGAAGAGGTTGAATGTATCCCCTCTCAAGCAATCCTGCAATTAAGATACAAGAAGTCTCTTGTGTCCCCAACGCACCTAATAAAATGGCTAATTGTATAGGTGCACTAGTTCGGCGAAGAGATAGTAAAATGCAAATGATATGGATGGTAAAAGGTGATTTTGTAATTCTGTAATAAAAATGGCAGCAAGCAAACAAGTGACAAAAGTGACTAAAAACGGTGTATCAATGCTTGGAAACAAGGCCTAGGCTTCATAATTTCACTAGTGACTACTCTCAACATCATTAACATAATTAAACACATGATAGTTCCCACAAAAACATATGCATGGTAGACGTTACTCGGAGATCATTCTTTTGTGGATCAAATAGGATGAGAATTGTGTAGGGCTACGAAAAGCACACCTTAAAGTTCGTATTCCACATCTATGGACACTTCATGTTTTCACTATCCGTATCCAAAGATAGTACTAACATACACCACAACCTATTTCTTGAATAGTCTCTTTCTTCAATAACACAAGCATCAAGAAACCTCATGATCTATTCAATCCAACAATAATAAAGAACAAACTCATGATGAAGATCCCTCTAATCTTGATGCATAGAGTCGCACACGGCACCCACACTGTCACCGAGGTACCGTGATCACAACAGTGACTCCGCAAATTATACTAGATAACAACACTTGAGCAACATCATATCCATTACACATAGGGAAACATCATGTATTCAACTATACTAACAAAGCTCATGATCACAACGAAAATCACATCATGGGAGAGAGAGATAACCACATAGCTACTTGTATAAGCCTCAGCCCCGGTGAGGGACTACTCCCTCCTCATCGCGGGAAGCAGTGGCATTGATGGAGATGGCTCCGGCGGTCGATCCCCGTCCCGGCAGGGTGCCGGAACAGGACCTTCTGAACCCCCCAAAACTTGTCGGCGATGACGACGGAGCTATGTATCGTATTTGGGAAAATATTTCGGGGGTTAGGGTTTTCTCGCCACGGGGTAATTTATAGGCATCGGAGGCGGCCGAGAGGGTGCCCGAGGGGCACAGACGGCCTTGGCCCGTGGCCCCCCTCTCACCCATGGGTGGGACCCGCCCCAGGTCTATGGGTCCCTCCCAAGGTCGCCCTTCTGGCTCCGGTCCTTATTTCTTCAATAAAAAATCGTCGTAAATTTTCATCCAATTTCGAGAATATTTGCATAAGTAACTTTCTGCAACAAAATCAGCACAAAAACAGGGAACTGGCACTGGACATCTTGAATAGGTTAGTTCGACAAAATGCATAAAAATGATGTAATATGATATTAAAAACATGTGACAACATCACAAAACTAGCATGGATCAATAAAAAATTATAGATACGTTTGACACGTATCAGCATCCCCAAGCTTAACTCCTACTCGTCCTCGAGTAGGTAAGTGATAACAAAATATATTTTTATGAGACATGCAACCAACAGAATCGTGATCAAGATAGTAATGTAAAGCATAGGATGTGAATGAAGTGATACAAAACAATTGTCTATAATTGATAGTAAGAAAGCAATGAATAACCAAGTTGAATCATTTAATCAAAACCTTTCATAAATAGTACGTTAAAGACATGAAAGCAATGTGACCCACATATTTGACTAATTCTCAAAGGTAATAGTTCTACAACAAAAGTGTTTGACAATCAACACAAGGAATATGTTAGTATTACCAAAAATCTTCAACTTCCAACTTCTTATCTTATAGATAAAGTCAATATAAAGATTTATGTTTAATCTGACGATGCAATATGATCAATGATACCCAGGGTCAATGATATATGTTTGCTTTGGTGGAGATAGAAGGAAAAGGAAAACATTAAAAGTAAAATAAAGGCCCTTCGCAGAGGGAAGCAGGGATTAGTCATGTGCTAGAGCTTTTTATTTTTATGAAACAGAAGTAAAACAATTTTGAGACATGCATGATTTTGTCAACGACTTCACAACAGAGAAGCTATATAGTCCCCCATAACAAGCAAGGCTTTTAGACTTGTGAGAGCAGCTGGTTTTAGAGAAGCGAGTACGCTCCTCTTTCTTCTTAGTTTCACCACTGTCCAATGTTTTGAGCTAATTTCTCAGATTTTCATTACGCGGAGGAGAATGGTGAGTTATATTTATATTTTTGCTTAAGCTGCTATCGGGTTCATTCAAGTGAAGACATAATCCATCGACACCGGGTGAAAGGGGGGAAATGACCTTGCTCGTCACGAGTTATATCTAGCTCTCCACTGCTCCCTCATGAGTTTAAAAATAGAGGCACAAATTGAGTATTTTGAATTTTTAAAGATAGCACATGACAAATTTACTTGGAATGGCAGGAAATACCATGCATAGGTAGATATGGTGGACTCAGCTGGCAAGATAGTTTGGCTTTGGGATTTGGATGCACGAGTGAACCATACACTTAGTACGAATTTTTAGGCTTAGCAAAAATGGTATTTGAAGCAAACATCTAACATTAACCGGTAACAGAGTAACATAAGACATTAGTCAATCATAACCATAAAAGCTCCACACCGTCTCCCTTGTTGACCAAACAATTCTTTTGATGGAAAGATTAGCTTAATGAATTAACAACTACGAAACACCACACAGTTTCAAGCTTTTAACTGTATTTCTTTACTAATCAATTCCACTCAAATAACCAGCAAGTTTAAGCATTCATCTTAATATCTCAAAACAAATGAGAAGTGTCAAGTATGCACACAATGATCTACAATACTATGCAGGCTTTTCATTTCATTCCAATATCACATGAATAGCACTTTGACAATTCAAGCAATTTTCCTATAACAACTCTCCAACAAGTATAAGTGAAGAACAAGAGAGTTTAACATCAACAATTAGCAGCTCTAAACAAGATAAAATCTAAAAGCGAGAGCTTACTAGCAAACAAACAGTAGCTAAGAATACTCAACAAGATATAAGCGAAGCAAAGGAGTATTCAAATAAAAAAACGGAGCGTGTCTCTCTCCCACACAAATAAAGCTAGGATCCAACAAGGATATGACCAGCAAACAAACAAAAAACTGAAAGCAAAAAGACGCTCCAAGCATAGCACATGATATGGAAAGTGATAAAACTTAGTTCAACGAAGACGACCTCATGATAGTCGATGAAGAGGAGGGGATGCCTTGGGCATCCCCAAACTTTGACGCTTGATGGTTCTTGATATTCAGAGGGGGTGCCATGGGGGCATCCCCAGGCTTGAGCTCTGATCCATCTTCTATTCTTCATTGTCCTCTCCTTTGGATCTTAAAACTCCCTTCACACAAAACTTCTCATAAACTGATTAGAGAGTTAGTGCTCATAAATTAAAATGCACATGTGTTCAACTCAAGACAAATTGCAAACAACTTTATTGGGAATTATCTAGTGTTTACTAAGCGTCAATGTGGTACTCCTCCTCTAGAGTATCACATTTTGACGATACTAAAAGAGACGAATACAAATAAAATAGAATCTGTCAAAAACTGAACAGTCTGTAAAGATTGAATTTTTCGAGGCACTTCTGTAGCTCAAATCAGAAAAATCAAAACTAACAAAATATAGATAAAAGTATCAGTCTTTTTTTCTAAAAATATCAGAAAAAGATAAAATTCAGTGATTTTATGGATTTTCGAACAGTGAAGGACAGAAATCTATTTCTGGACAACAAAACAATACCTCGCACTTTCAATGCATTAGAGACTAAACTTGGCACAAAAAAACAAAAGAAAAAGATACAATGAAGTTGCTACTTTTTGCAACAAATTCATGACTCAATAAAAGCAAAAACAAAACTAAAATAAAAGAAAACATGGGTTGCCTCCCAAGAGCGCTTTTCTTTATAGCCTTTTAGCTAGGCTTGGTGGTTTTAATGATGCTCTCATAAGAATAAGAGTTGAAACATAAAATAGAGCATCAAGAAGCAATATCAAACACATTTAAGTCTAACCCACTTCCTATGCATTGGAATCTTATAAGAAAATAAATCATTGGAGCATAAAGCTACTAGCATAGGAAGGCAAAGCAAATGCAACATTAAAACCTTCAACATAAATATGGGAAACTTCATAAGATGAAAATTTATATACCATGTTTCCCTCTATCATAATAACTTTTAGTAGCATCATGAATAAAATCCACAATATAAGTATCACATAAAGCATTCTTATCATGATCCACATGCATCAAAGTATTATTACTCTCCACATAAGCAAAATCCTTCTTATTAGTAATAGTGGGAGTAAAACTATCATAACCATCATTGTAATCATCATAAATAGGAGGCATATCATAATCATAATAAGAAAATTCCTCAATAGTAGGTGGACTGAAAATATCACATTCATCATTATAATCATCATATATAGGAGGCATAGTATCATCAAAGCAAATTTCCTCCGCTAAGATTGGGGGACTAAACAGATCATATTCATCAAAACCGGCATCCCCAAGTTTGCAATTTTCCATAGCATTAGCAACAATGGCATTCAAAGAAATCATACTAATAACATTGCTACTAGCATGATTATTGTGCAAAATAAAGTTCCATAGGTTTTTTAATTTTCTCTTAAAAAGCATCATGACCAATTTCAAGATAAATTTTATAAATCTCTCTAATTTTGTTGTTGTTTTCCATGAAACCGAACTAGTGAAATAAAAACAAAAAACAAAAGATTAGTTGCAAGATCTAAAGAAGATACCATCAAGCACTCACCTTCTCAACAACAATGCTAGAAATTAGCTTCGTCGGAGTGTGAGTACCGCTTACCTTTCCTCCCGGCAACGGCACCAGAAAAGAGCTTCGTTGACGGGAGAGGAATTGTAGTACGCCCTCTTACTCCCCGGCAATGACGCCAGAAATTAGCTTGATGTCTACTACGCGCTTCTATTCTTATAGACTTGTTGGGCCTCCAAGCGCAGAGGTTTGCAGGACAGCAGCAAATTTCACTTAAGTGAGTAACCCAAGGTTTATCGAATCCACGGGAGGAAGAGGTTGAACGTATCCTCTCTCAAGCAATCCTGCAATTAAGATACAAGAAGTCTCTTGTGTCCCCAACGCACCTAATACAATGGCTAATTGTATAGGTGCACTAGTTCGGCGAAGAGATAGTAAAATGCAAGTGATATGGATGGTAAAAGGTGATTTTGTAATTCTGTAATAAAAATGGCAGCAAGCAAACAAGTGACAAAAGTGACTAAAACGGTGTATCAATGCTTGGAAACAAGGCCTAGGCTTCATACTTTCACTAGTGACTACTCTCAACATCATTAACATAATTAAACACATGATAGTTCCCACAAAAAACACATGCATAGTAGACGTTACTCGGAGATCATTCTTTTGTGGATCAAATAGGATGAGAATTGCGTAGGGCTACGAAAAGCACACCTTAAAGTTCGTATTCCACATCTATGGACACTTCATGCTGTCACTATCCGCATCCAAAGATAGTACTAACATACACCACAACCTATTTCTTGAATAGTCTCTTTCTTCAATAACACAAGTATGAAGAAACCTCATGATCTATTCAATCCAACAATAAAAAAGAACAAACTCATGATGAAGATATCTCTAATCTTGGTGCATAGAGTCACACACGACACCACACTGTCACCGAGTTACCGTGATCACAACGGTGACTCCGCAAATTATACTAGATAACAGCACTTANACTTGACCACTTCGTGTGTTCTTGCCTCTTGCATTAGTTGCATCGGGTTGCTCTCTCCATGGTGATACGTGAAGTGAAGGTTGGAGAGCTTGTTACTCTTGGGTGCATTGTGTTCCCAAGAGCTTGTTGCCTCTTGGGTGCATTGTGTACCCTAGACGGTTGGAGGTGCCGCGAAGACTTCGAGTTGTGAAGCTTCGGCACGAGTTTGGGAGCCCCCAATTGAGTTGTGGGTTGTGTGCCCCAAGAGAAGTTGTAAAGGGCTCCGGAATCCGCCCCGAAGGATCCGATAGTGGAAGGTGAACCCAATCCTTGGGTGAGGTTCATCGGAGAATAGGGTGAGGCCTTTGTGGCATCTTGAGTAGGCCTCTTGTGGCGAGCTCACACCCCTCCAACGAGACGTACTCCCTTAACAAGGAGGAACTCGGGAATACATCCTCGTATCCGCGTGCCTCGGTTATTTCTATACCCGAGCTTTACTTATGCAATTTACATTGTGATAGCCTTCGTGCTTGAAGTTCTTATCTTGCTATCTCTTTGTTGCTTGAATTGCTTAGCATAAGTTGTTGGTGCACATAGGTAACCCTCGCTTATTAGGTTGTTGGCTTGTTAATTTAAACACATAGTTTTATTCCGCAATTATCAAGCCCCTATTTAGAAAAAGTTTTAATCGCCTATTCACCCCCCCCCCCTCTAGGCGACATCTCGGGCATAGTTGTTCTTTCAATGTCGAGGGTATTGAACAACAAGGGGGAGAGAGTACCATCTATCTACTGCTACAAACCCGTAGTCCGCGGGGGAACTACTCACAACTCATCCCGGAGGTAGCGGTGGCGGTGAAGATGGCTCCGGGGGCCAATCCCCGTCCCGGCAGGGTGCCGGAATAGGCAATCTGACCCCCGAAACTTGTCGACGATGGCGGCGGAGCTCTGTATCGTATTTGGGAAAATCCTTCAGGGGTTAGGGTTTTTGCGTCGGATGTGATTTTATAGGCGTCGGAGGCGGCCAAGGGGTGCCCCACAGGGCAGGGGCGGGTCCCACCCGTGGGTGGACCCTAGGCCGTGGCAGGGGGCCGCCCCTGGCCTGTGTGGGTCCCGTGGAGTCGCCCTTCTGGCTCCCTTCCTCATTTCTTCAATAAAAAAATCTCCATAAATTTTCGTCCAATTCCGAGAATATTTCCAGAAGTAACTTTCTACAACAATTTCAGCACAAAAACAGGGAACTGGCACTGGGTATCTTGTCAATAGGTTAGTCCAATAAAATGCCTTAAAATGATATAACAAGGTGGCAAAAACATGTGACAATGACATAAAACAAGCATGGATCACTCAAAAATTATAGATACGTTTGAGACGTATCAGCATCCCCAAGCTTAACTCCTACTCATCCTCGAGTAGGTAAGTGATAACAAAATATTTTTTTATGAGACATGCAACCAACACAAACATGATCAAGATAGTAAGGTAAAGCATAGGATGTGAATGAAGTGATACAAAACAATTGTCTATAGTTGATAGCAAGAAAGCAATGAATAACCAAATTGAATCATTCAAGCAAAACATTTCATAAATAGTATGTTAAAGACATGAATGTGATCCACATATTTGATTAATTCTCAAAGTTAGCAATTCCATGACAAAAGTGTTTGAGAATCAAAACAAAGAAGATGCAAGTTTTAGCAAAAAGATTCAACTTCCAATGGTAAAGTCAATATAAAGATTCATGTTTAATCTGACAATGCAATATGATCAATGATACCCAGGGTCAATGCTAGATGTTTGCTTTGGTGGAGATAGAAGGAAGAGGAAAACTGAATCAACATTAAAAGTGAAAGAAAGGCCCTTCGCAGAGGGAAGCAGGGATTAGTCATGTGCTAGAGCTTTTTGTTTTTTTACGAAATAAAAGTAAAACAATTTTGAGACATGCATGCTTTCGTCAACGACTTCACAACAGAGAAGCTATCTAGTCCCCCATAACAAACAAGGCTTTTAGACTTGTGAGAGCAGCTGGTTTTTAGAGGAGCGAGTACACTCCTATTTCTCCTTGGTTTCACCACTGTCCAATGTTTTGAGATGATTTCTCAGATTTTCATTGCGCGGAGGAGAATGGTGAGTTATATTTATATTTTGCTTAAGCTGCTCTCGGGTTGATTCAAGTGAAGACGTAATCCATCGACACCGGGTGAAAGGGGGGAAATGACCTTGCTCGTCACGAGTTATATCTAGCTCTCTACTGCTCCCTCATGAGCTTAAAAATAGAGACACAAAAAGGAGTATTTTGAATTTTTAAAGATAGCACATGACAAATTTACTTGGAATGGCAGGAAATACCATGCATAGGTAGATATGGTGGACTCAGCTGGCAAGATAGTTTGGCTTTGGGATTTAGATGCACGAGTGAACCATACACTCAGTACGAATTTTTGGGCTTAGCAAAGAAGGTATTTGAAGCAAACATCTAAAATTAACCGGTAAGAGAGTAGCATAAGACATTTATCAATCATAACCATAAAAGCTCCACATCGTCTCCAATGTTGACCAAACAATTCTTTTGATGAAAAGATTAGCTTAATGAATTAACAACTACGAAACACCACATAGTTTCAAGTTTTTAACAGTATTTCTTTACTAATCTGCAAGTTTAAGCATTCATCTTAATATCTCAAAACAAATGAGAAGTATCAATTATCCACACAATGATCTACAATACTATGCATGCTTTCATTTCATTCCAATATCACATGCATAGCATTTTATCATTCTAACAAATCAACCAAGCAACCAAAACAACTTTCTAAAAAATATAAGTGAAGAACAATTGAGTTTAATATCAACTACTAGCAGCTCTAAATAAGATAAAAGCTAAAAGCGAGAGCTTACTAGCAAACAAACAGTAGCTAAGAATACTCAACAAGATATAAGCGAAGCACATGAGTATTCAAATGAAAAAGCGGAGCGTGTCTCTCTCCCACAAAAACAAAGCAAGGATCCAACAAGCATATGACCAGCAAACAAACAAACAAAACTGAAAGCAAAAAGACGCTCCAAGCATAGCACATAATATGTAAAGTGATAAAAACGTAGTTTCAACGAAACGACCTAATGGTTGTTGGTTAAGAATGGGGACGCTTGTATATTCTTAATTATTCCGGGGGATTCCATGGGAGAATCTCCAAGCTTGAGCTTTTCTCCATTCTCACATCACCGTGTCGTTCAAAACTTAAAACTCCATTCACACAAAACTTCTCATAAACTGATTAGAGGGTTAGTGCTCATAAATTAAAATGCATATGTGTTCAACTCAAGACAAATTACAAACAACTTTATTAGGAATTAGCTACTGTTTACTAAGCCTCAATCTGACACTCCATCTCTAGAGTATCGCATTTGACGATAGTAAAAGAGACGAATACAAAATAAAAGCAGAATCTGTCAAAAAATGAACAGTCTGTAAAGATCGAATTTTTCGAGGCGCTTCTGTACCTCAAATCAGAACAGTCAAAACAAACTAAACATAGATAAAAGTATCAGGTTTGCTGTCTAAAAATTTCAGAAAAAGATAAAATTCGTAGGATTTTTAGATTCGAACAGTGAAGGACAAAATTTTGTTTCTGGACAACAAAACAACACCTCGCACTTTCAATGCATTAGAGGCTAAACTTGGCACAAAAAACCAAAACAAAAAGATACAATGAAGTTGCTATAGAAGCAACAACTCCATAACTCAAGAAAAGAAAAAACAAAACTGAAAGAAAAAGATGGGTTGCCTCCCAACAAGCGCTTTTCTTTATAGCCTTTTAGCTAGGCCCAGTATTTTCAATGATGCTCACATAAGAATAAGTATTGAAACGCAAGGGAGAGCATCATGAGGAGATTATCAAACACATTTAAGTCTAACTCTCTTCCTATGCATAGGCATTTTATAAGAAAATAAATCAATGAAGCACAAAGCATTAAGCATAGGAAGGTAAAGCAAGTGTAACTTCAAAACTTTTAGCATAAAGAGAGGTGTTTTAGTGACATGAGAACTCCGACAACCATATTTTCCTCTCTCATAATAATTTTCAGTAGCATCATGAACAAACTCAACAATATAATTATCACTTAAAACAGGCTTTTCATGATCTACAAGCACATAGTTTCGGTCCATCTCAAAAATAGTGGGATTAAACCCACTTTCAATAGCATTATAATTTTTATCATCAAGTAATATAGGACCATCATCATGAGCTTTATCATATAGACTTTCTAAGCACAACTCTTCATTATCATGCATCTCAATGGTTGGAGTAAATAAAGGATTATCATAAGATTTATCAATATAGCACGGATTATCATATATAACATGATCATTTTTATCAAAAAAGGATGTTTCAAATGAATCAATGGGATCATAACACTCATTCCCCTTTTGTAAGGAAGGAGGACAATCAAATAATATATGAGTTAGAGAGTTACTCTCATTAGAAGGTAGAGATGGGTAGCTACTCCATTCTTCCTCCTCTTGTTTGTCACTCTCCTCCTCGTTTTCATCCAATGAGCTTCCAGTTTCAACAATTTCTTCTTCCATAGCCTCCTGCACGGCATTAGTCTCTTCTTCTGGGGGAGATAAACCCTTAAGATATTCAGTAATGTAGCAATTTTCATCTTTATAATTATCCATGCAATATTTAAGTATAGCAAAACTTTCAGATTTATAAGGAGCATCATCATCATTTTCAAGCAAAGAAGTAATTTCATAAGCACCCTTCCACGCAATAAATTCTTCAATATGTTCCACATCATAAAAATCATAGTTTCCCTTAGCATAAGATGCTAAGGTTTCATTATCATTACCAGCACATTGAAAAGGAAGGTGTTTAAAATTCATGCTACAACTAGACTCATCACAGCAATAAGATATATCATAATTTAAGCACAAGTCTCTAGCATAATTGTTTAGAGTATTAATTATTTTCCATAAGTGTATCCCTTTTTGTGACAAGCGGTATTCCTTATAATATTCTTGTTGATCCTCCGTGAATCCGCCTTGCCAATAAGATCTAGTTTCAAAGAAGTTAACCATTGATAACAATAACAATAAAGAGAGTAGAGAGAAAGTGAGTACTTCCCAAGTGAACCAATAAGTAGAGCTATGGCTCCCCGGAAACGGCGCCAGAAAATAGTCTTGATAACCCACAAGTGTAGGGGATCGCAACAGTCTTCACGGGTAGTATAACCCAATTTATTGATTCGACTCAAGGGGAGCCAAAGAATACTTAGAGGTCTTTGCAGCTGAGTTGTCAATTCAGCCACACCTGGAGAAGCACAAGTAACACGAAAGAGGTGAAAGCAACAGTGATTTGAGAACAATAGTAACAGAAACACGAAAGCAATGATGGAGAAATATGGACCGGGGTTCATAGTTTCACTAGTGGCGGCTCTCCTAAGCAAATAATCATGCATTGGGTGAACAAATTACAGTTAGGCAATTGACAGAATTGCACTAATTAATTAATTATGACAAAGCATTCAGTTTATCAATCATACGTAGGCATGTATTTCATATATAGTTGTAACTACTCGCAATGAGAATTCGCACAACATCTTTTGTCCTGCCATCCGGTTTCAGCCGGGCCAATTAAGGAACAAATGGCAATTAAGGTGTTCCTTTTAATAGAACACCGGAACAAAGCATTAACACACAATGAACACATGTAATCCTCAAGTTACTAACCATTCCCATCGATGTCCCCGTTTCTGTCACTTGAGGTCTCCGGTTCCGGACTAATAACAGGTGCATACAACTTGTAGATACGATCTAAGCATCAATTATATTGATGCAAACATAACGCACCCAAATCTAAGATCATGCCACTCGTGCACTAGTGACAAGCATTAAACATAACAACATTGCAGCAACAACAATTCATAAACATAAATAATCTCATCATAACGTGCCAATCCATCGGATCCCAACAAACACAACGCATATTACATCGGATTGATCTCGATCATGTAGAGCAGCTCACGAGAACATGGTATTGAACAACAAGGGGGAGAGAGTACCATCTAGCTACTGCTACAAACCCGTAGTCCGCGGGGGAACTACTCACAACTCATCCCGGAGGCAGCGGTGGCGGTGAAGATGGCTCCGGGGGCCAATCCCCGTCCCGGCAGGGTGCCGGAACAGGCAATCTGACCCCCGAAACTTGTCGGCGATGGCGGCGGAGCTCTGTATCGTATTTGGGAAAATCCTTCGGGGGTTAGGGTTTTTGCGTCGGATGTGATTTTATAGGCGTCGGAGATGGCCGAGGGGTGCCCCACAGGGCAGGGGCGGGTCCCACCCGCGGGTGGACCCTAGGCCGTGGCAGGGGGCCGCCCCTGGCCTGTGTGGGTCCCCTGGAGTCGCCCTTCTGGCTCCCTTCCTCATTTCTTCAATAAAAAATCTCCGTAAATTTTCGTCCAATTCCGAGAATATTTTCAGAAGTAACTTTCTGCAACAATTTCAGCACAAAAATAGGGAACTGGCACTGGGCATCTTGTCAATAGGTTAGTCCAATAAAATGCCTTAAAATGATATAACAAGATGGCAAAAACATATGACAATGAAATAAAACAAGCATGGATCACTCAAAAATTATAGATACGTTTGAGACGTATCACGGCTCGTATCAATGGAGGCGGATCTGCGCGGCAACGGCGATGCGGATCGGCGCGGCTACGTCGGCGTGGATCGACGGGCTGTTTGGCTCGTCGGCGTGGGTCAGCCCTCAAGTGTTCCGGCGGTGTAGCGGTGGAGATCGTCGCGCTCCGGCTTGTGAACTCCAGGCGGTAGTTCATCCCTCCGTGTTGCTCGTGTTGGCGGTGTCGTCCGCCGCCGATGCCATGGCTGCAAGGCGACATGCTCCGGTGATTTGTTTTGGGTCAACATGTGCCCTGCCGTTTTGATGGGTCTGGCTCGTTTCGGCCGTAGTCGAGATCTCTGAAGGCGGCGGTCCGATGTACTTGATGCTGGATGAAGGTTCGTCGAGCAAATCCGGGTGAAGATCCTGTTGTCGGCTATGTTGCCAAAGCCGGCGATGGCGGCGCTTTTTATGTTGTATCCTTCTTGAAGGCATCGTCGTGGGTGAAGCTCCAGACGCATCTCCGCTACCTCCGGGGGAAACCTTTGATCTGTCGATCGAATGATGGCGGCACTCCTGTGTCGTACCCTCCTTGGGGGCATCATTTTTGGAGGCGTGCATCGGTCCGAGAGACCAATGGATGGTATCTATGGTGGAGCGGTGTTGTATCTGTCGCATAGACGACGGTGAGTCTCGGCGGCGTGGCGCAGCGGAGTATCGACGACGGACGCGTGATGATGGGCACGCGCAGTGTGGTGGCGTTATTTGTCGCCATGGCAACGTCGATGGCAGGCCTGGCAAGGGTCTTGACTTCGATCTACACCCCGGAGATGGGTTCGTGGAAGATGGTGGTGGCTGATTCCTAAGCATATGCACAAGGCAATGTCTTTGGATTTAGCCGTTGAGCCGGCGATGGCTATGGCCGGGGAACAAGGCCCCGATTGTATTCTATCGTTGTGCGAGTAGGCAGTGCAATCACCATGTTGGGCGGCTTCGGCTTGTATGATCGTTGTTTTGTAAGGCTGCTAGCTTTGTTGAATAAATGAAATAAAAAGCCGTATGCATCTTTTCGATGCAGAGGCTGTGTACCCCATTTCAAAAAAAAAAAAATTATTGTACTTGGGACCACAACGGGACTCGGCTTGGAACCATACAGATAAGGCGGATTCGACCGAGGGATAGTGTTGCCTTAGATTAGTTATTGTTTCTCTTCTTCCTCCTCTTCTCTAACCTCGAATTCTTTCTCTCCTGAGAACTCCTCTAACTCCAATTGTAACCTGATTTGTGATGAATTAAGTGAACTAGGCGAGGATGAAGACACGAGACGGCTTAGAGGTACAATTTTGACATAAGAAACGTTTAGATAAGATCTGTAAAATAGGACGGTCCACATTCATATACGATATGTACACGAATGCACTGACAACATATATGGTCAATGACCGTGCACGTGGTTTAACACAATCGAGTACAAAACGCTGATACATGCGCAGCTGCATCCACGAACGCCGCGCGCGCGGCTCGCTCAAGGCTCAACTCAGCGTCCGCCGCAACGGCGTGTCAGCTCATCGACGAACTCGTCGAAGCTCCTTTGCGACGACCCACCGGGCGCCGCGGCGGCCTCGAGCGTCGCCCTGACCTTCTTCACGGCCTGCCGGAGCTCCTCCCCCTCCTTCCCGGACATCACCCCCTCGATCCTCGCCCTCACCTCGTCCTCGAACACGGCTCCACGGTCCCCGATGGGCACGCCGACGCGCCACTCCCGCGCGACGAGCCGACGGTGGTGAACTGGTCGGTGAGCAGCGGGAAGCACAGCATGGGGACGCCGGCCCACACGCTCTCCAGCACGGAGTTCCAGCCGCAGTGCGTGAGGAAGCCGCCCACCGCCGCGTGGGTGAGCACCTCCACCTGGCAGCACCACGGCACCACCAGCCCGCGGCCGGCGGACGCCTCCGCGAACCCCTCCGGCAGCGGGTCCGGGTCGTCGGAGCTCACGATGTCCGGCCGCATCACCCACAGGAACCTGGCGCCGCTCGCCAGGACGCCCCCCGCGATCTGGTGCAGCTCCTGCTTGGTGACGTGCGCGTAGCTGCCGAATGAGATGTAGAGCACGGACCCCGCCGGCTGCGCGTCCAGCCAGGTGGAGCAGTCGGACTCGGCCCACATGGAGGTGGCGACGGCGCTGCGGGCGAAGCCGGCGGGAAAGATGGGGCCGACGGCGTAGAAGGGCTTCTCGGCGCGGAGCGCGGCGATGGTGGACGGCTCCAGCTCCTCGACGGTGTTGCAGAGGACGTAGTCGGCGCCGCGCGCTCGTCGAAGGCCTTGAAGATGATGCGGTGCACCACGCTGGTGGTGTCGTCTACCTGGAGGTACGACATGAGCTAGTGCGGCTCGATCTCCGGCACGCCCGGGATGTACGTGATCGTGTCCTTCCGAGGCTCTGCAGCACATCACATATGCCAAATTAAAAGGATCGTCAGCAAAATTCACACTTTAATTTGCAGCGATCAATTTACATGAGTTGCGCCTTAATTATGAAGCATGATCGGTCAAGAGAAGAATTGATCTAGGCCGGTCGGTGTCACCGTTGCATCCGAATGGCCGTCTTGGTGAGCAGGTGGACGTGGTAGTAGAGGTTGAAGATGAGGCGGGCTCGTCCAGAAGGACACGTACGCGACGCCGAGCTTCCTGGCAGCGTGGCCGGCCACACGAAGAAAGTGTCCGCGACGAGGCACGTCGCGGCCGGGTCCACGACGACGCGGCGGAGCACCTCCTCGACGTGCCGGAGAAGGCGTGCAGCAGCGCGCCCATGAACTCGTCGTGGTGCAGCGACCGGTCGAAGTCCACGGGGAGGCCGTCGCTCACAGCTCGCTACCGCACGTCCGACGCGCGCGCGCCGGCGAAGACGTCGTACCCGGCCGGGTCGACGCCGAGCGCGTGCGCCGTCTGGCGGTGCACGGCCTCCGTGTTGACGACCGTCACGGCGAAGCCCCGCGCCGCCAGCCGCAGCGCGAGGTGCGTCACCGGATCACGTGCCCTGCAGCGGGTACACCACCACCACCGCCTGCGGCTTTCCTTGCCGCCGGTGCCGGCCTCCTCTTGCGCCATCAGCTTGCTAGCTGTTTCCTCTGACCGACCGACCTCTCTTGTAGTTGTAGTCAAGGAAGTGTGGCGACCGATTCTAGCTGCAGCTGGTTCCCTGTCGCTTCCGTTTACTTATATGACCCAGCTGTTATCGACTGCCGATGATGACCACATATCTTGACCCCGTGTTACGTCGAACTTGCTTACGTTAATCCGTCGCTATCGCTTCGCCGCCGGCCGCTTCGGGAATCCTGATTCGATCGCTTCGCAGTGTGATTTTTACTGGCTATACCGGTTTGGAAGTGGCTAGTGGTGTTGATTGCCAACGTTTAGTCAAGATTGGCGAAGTTGTTAATCTGGTGCGAAGTGTAGAATACTACGCGCGCCTTATCTTTAGCGAAACGAATGCTGGTGTTTTGTACAGGTGGTGAACTGGTGTAAGTGTAGGTGAGGTTTATATTAGATTGGTGTAAAAAATGTAAAATATCCTAAATTCAGTGAAATCGTCGGTCTATATTAGATTGATGTCTTAATTTCCTACTACAAAATGCATATCGTGAGCGCCGCTGGGGTGAGCCGACATAATACGACAACATGTGTCGTTGATCCTAATAACACATATCCAGTAAGTTTGGCGGACTGACAATTGGGAGCATCGATGGATATGATCTTAGCCTAGATCTCCCGGACATGAGCTGATGTAAAACTATTAAATATAGGGTGGAAACTAGTGGAAGATCATCTTGACCGAAAATTGGGATCCTGGATTGGGAAGTTGTGTCTCATACGGAGATCGTCTTGACCTAATAAATTCGATATTAACAAGTTTGCATATGTTTTTACTATCCTTCTTTAAAATACCTAAAGGGGTACGGAAAAAATTGGACGTGTACCGGAACAAAAAAGAAGTATAGGCTCACCAAATAGAATATTATTTGTCTCACAAAAGACCAAGGGGTGATGGGCATTAAAGTTCTAGACCTAGAAAATAAGAGTTTATTATGCAAATGGCTACTTAAACTTTTAACTGAGGAGGGAGTGTGGTCCGAAATTTTGCACACGACAAAACTTTGTCCCATGTTCAAGCGAGACCTACGGACTCCCCCTTCTGGAAAGGGATTATGGGTGTCAAAATTGAGTTTCTTGCTAGAGGGCCGTTTGTGGTTGATAATGCCTACACACTAGATTTGGGAGGATTCCTCGATAGGAGACAAGCCGGTTGTTAGAGGAATACCCTTCTCTTTATAACGTGTTGTGGCATAAAAACATTTTTAGTTGGGGATGTTGGGGATGTGCCGAATAGGTACCATCACAGAAGTGACTAAAGCCAGTGTACCAGGGTGGCCCATAGTGGTGGTAAGCCGAAATCCGGCTTACCGAGCGGCCCAGTACGATGAAGCGCAGGAAGCCCATCCGGCTAAGGGAAGGTTCCAGAAGGCGGCCTGCATTGTAGTTGACTTAGCTCTCAAGGCAAGGCCCAAGCCGGATTAGAGTAGAACTCTGTAACTTAGTCGGTTAGGTTGCTTCCTGTAAGCCCTAGGTCCGGACGCCTTTATAAGCCGGCCTAAGGGACGCCTCAGGGCACGCTCTAACATTCATTGTAATCGGCGCATATTGACTTATAGTGAATTATAGCAGCACGTAGGGTTCGCCACCGTTGCGAGATCCGAAGCTGGGTAAATTCGTGCTCATCCCGTCACCGGAATTACCTACATCTCCTATACCCACCTCTCTACCTAGCCGGATGGCATCCCTGTCCCGGCCAGATTCGACAATACCACGACAGGGGATGTGATGGTATATATTCCGATAAATATTCAATTGAGATGGGGCATTAACGGGGAATAAGAGGGATGCATGGTTAAGTTTGGTAGAGAGATTAATGCAAGTCTCTATGTCTGATGAACCGGATTATCTTTAAATTTTTTGATGAAGAACGCTTTATTAGACTTCAACCAGTTTAAATCAAGCTAATACAGGATTATTTTAAATGGAACCTAACAGCCCTACAAAATCTACTGTGGAGTCACTATATGCCGACTTTATGAATGGCCATTCAGTATTTTTACGGACATATCTATGAAAACTTAAGATACCTTTAAAGATTAAAATCTTATTGTTGTTCTTAAATAGGAGAAATCTACTAACAAAGGAGCAAAAGGGCGTTGGACGGGATGCAGGAAATGTGTTTTTTTTTTTTTTTTTTGATATAGAGAGTCTATAGAGCATTTGTTTATTTCATGTCAATTTGTCAAAAATATACGAAGACTTGCTCATTTTTTATGATAGGACCGGGACTATGTTCCTATTTCAAAAAAATAAATTTACGGGTGTCGTGATATGACGAAGTCAATTGTCGAGTCGCCTACTGATGTCCTCTCGAATAGTCGGGTTGGCGAAACAGATTTATTATTTGCGCACGCACAGAAGAAGCCAACCAAGAAAACGAAATGCCATCGCGCTGCCTCCTATTGATTGGGGCCTTGGTGCCGGGGACACTTTCATCAGTCTTTGTCTGTTTCTGGACCCCGGGAGCTAGGAACCGAACACATTTTCTGCCCGGAAAGCAATAAACCATTGCGAATCTGTGATGCTACGATCGATGCTCCTAGAATAGGCTTTCTTTGTTCGTATGATTTGAAAGAATACTGTAATAAGCCACTCCTTAAAATATCGGGAGACCCTTCGTTCTAATTACTTAATCAGCTAACACGATATGCAGAGAAATAACTAATGATTTGCACCGCGCGCCATGGTTTACCTTTGCAGTTGAAGTGGCCGTGCTTGGTGAGCAGGTCCATGCGATAGTAGAGGACGAAGATGAGCGCCGGCTCCGTCCAGAAGGACACGTACGGCACGCCGAGCTTCCGCGCCAGCGTCGCCGGCCACGAGAAGAAGGTGTCGACGACGAGGCAGGTGGAGGCCGGGTCGACGACGACGCGGCGGAGCAGCTCCTCCACGTGCGCCGGGAGCACGTGCAGCACGCCCTCCATGAACTGGTCGTGGTTCAGCGAGCGGTCGAACCCCAGCGGGAAGCCGTCGCTCACCAGCTCGTACCTGACGTCATCCGCGCCGGCGAAGATGTCGTAGCGGTCGTCGTCGACGCCGAGGGCCGCGCGGGCCGTCTGCTGGTGCACGGACTCCGTGTTGACGAACGTGACGGCGAAGCCCCGCGCCGCCAGGCGCAGCGCGAGGTGCGCCGCCGGGATGACGTGGCCCTGCAGCGGGTACGGGATCACCACGGCGTGCGGCTTCGTCGTCGCCCGGCGGCCGGCGCCGTTCGCTGCCACAGATTCTTGCGCCATGTTTATCGAAAACGAGTTCTGGGTGAATGCGCAGCGGGGGGCCGTGGACGACGTAGTGTGTACTGATCGATCGGGAGGAAAGAATGACGAGTGGTAAGCAGATGTTAGCGCTACTTTTCCTTTGCCCGATCGAGCTCGCGCGGTTGGAATGGGATCATTTGGCCATTTGGGAAGAGTCTTCGCGTGGTGGGGCTCTGTGACGTGTACGTGGACCGGTGGAAGTGGACACACACGACGCCGCGCATGTGAGTGGGCCGTCGAGCTGATGCATGATTGCGTGAACGTCTAACCGAAAATTATTACTGTACTATGTGCTGTTTACCTGTGAGGACTATAATTTTTTTTTTCTTTTTTGAGGAATTGGGAGGACTACAATGAACTGCTTGCAAGAGACGAAGCTGAGCAATTTCAATGCCTCCAAAGCTTCGTCTTTCCTCCCGCCAGGCTTCACGAACTTCGCTGCCAAGCTCTCTGATGGCGCGTCTGGAGGCATCATCACCGCGTGGAAGGATGCTGACATCCTTCACGTCCGTGATGTCGAGCTGCGGTACTCGCTAACCTCGTTCTTTGAGTTTGCTGCAGATGGTTTGGCGTTCGTAGTGTGTCGGCACAGTGGAAACCAGGGTACCACGGGCCGGCCTGCCAGGGCACACAAGATTCTTTGGATGATTTTCGCTAAGGACCAGGTTCTCCAAGCCTGGCGAGCTTCGCGAGGATTTCTCCCCTCGCAAAGGGTTTTTTCTCCTCGCCAAGGTTTCTTTCCCTTGGCGAGGGATCGCCCCTCGACAAGACGTCTCCGACGCCGCCCGCAATTCTGCTAAGGACCAAGCTGAAGGGCTTGGCGAGGCTTTTCGCCTCGCGAAGCGCCTTCCTCGTGAAGCCATCTCTGCCCCCGCGGCAGAGCGCACATGGGCTCTGCGCCATGTGCAGAGTGACGCGCGTGCCTACGCGCGATGACGACAACGCCGCAGTTGCCGTTTCTATGTATAAAGCAGTCAACAAAGCGGAGCCAAGCAAAGCGGACAACGAGTATTGCCTCTTTGGTGACAAGGGAACAGTCTGCAGCTACGCTCCAAGGACGACGTCACCGTGGGTCGCCTCCCATCTCGGCAAGCGCCAGCCCACTGTCCAGCTGGTCGGTGCCCCTTTTCAGCTTTGGTGACGCCGTTCCCCTGCCGTGGACCGCGTCCACGAGCTTTACCTTTATGGTAGACCTCACCTTTACGGTGCACCGCGCCTCCTCCTTCGTCGCCATGTGGTAGCCCTTCCCGCCCAAATGTTTGGGCAGAAGAGGCCCAGGGCGCCTATAAAAGGAGGGGGAGCACGCCCAAGCAAAGGGTTCGGTTTTTGGAGTCTAGGAGCCTACCCAAAAACCCTAGATCTAAAGACTAGCAAGTAGCCATTGTTAGCCACCTCGAGCTCGACAAGCTCTCCTGGTACTGTGAACTTCCCAAGCAGTGCAATACACAGAAGCAGGACGTAGGGGTTTTACCTCCACAAGAGGGCCCTGAACCTGGGTAAGACCTTGTGTCAATCTCTGCAGTGTCGTCCGCAGCGAGCCTGACGAGCACCGTCGCCGGAGCACGTTGTGGATTGTTTGACTCCGTGTTCAGCCCCTTACACGATACCTTGGAGACACCCCTAGTTCCTGGGGACAATCTCCGACATTTGGCGCGCCAGGTAGGGGGCTGAGGCGCGTCTTCATCCTCGACACAGCCATGGCCGGTTCTCGTGCCGAACGTCTCGCTCGCCGGACGGCTAGCGCCGCCACCGCTCCCGCGGGCCGCCCGCGCGGCCGCCCGCGTGGGGGCTCTGCTCCGGAGCGCCGTGTCGACCCCGAGCCCCGTGTCGAGCACCCGGACGACGACGACATCGACCACGCTGAGGACGACCTCGGCGAAGAGGAGGCCTCCTCCCTGCCCTCGTCGCGGGACCGTGCTGCCTCCTCGCTGGGCCGCCCTGCGCCCAGCCCGGCGACTGCGCTCCTCATGGCGCAGGAGCTGCTGCAGTACCGCCCCACGCCGGCGGCTCAGGAGGCCTGGCTCAACCGCGTTGCCGAGCTCATCGGCGCCGCTCGCGCCGCGGCACCTGTGCCGTCTCGTTCCTTGGTTCCGTCTGCACTCGTGGGGGACGTGGCGCACGGCGCACCTCCCGCGCCTCCTCTCCATCCCGCACCCGCTCCGGCTCCACCGGTTGCACCGCAACCTGCTCCAGCGGGGGCTCCTCCTCGCGACGGCCGCGCTGCATCGCACGCGTCGTCGCCGCATGACTGCCAGATCGTGCAGCGAGCCCCTGAGGACGCACGCGTGAGCATCGAGCGCGGGCAAGAACGCCGCAACCGCGCCGTACAGGACGTCGCCACCGCCGGGCGCCACCTCCGCGCCACCCTTGCCAACGGCACGGTCACCTACGGCACGACGGCCGCGTTCACTCGCAGCCTTCGTCGCGTCGTCTGGCCGGTCAAGTTCAGGCCGGACCTCCCTCCGCGCTACGACGGCAAGAACAACCCCCTGGAGTTCCTGCAGCTCTACTCTCTGGCTATCCAGGCCGCCGGGGGCGACGACAAGGTCATGGCGAACTGGTTCCCTATGGCCCTCAAGGACTCTGCGTCCTCATGGCTCACCAACCTCCCCGCCGAGTCCATCAACTCCTGGGAGGAGCTCTGCCGGTGCTTCGTCGCCAACTTCAAGGGCACGTACGAGCGCGGCCTCACCTACAACGACCTCCGCGCCGTGCGTCAGAAGCCCGGCGAGACCCTCCGCAAGTACATCCAGCGCTTCAGCCAAGTGCGCAACAAGATCCCCAACGCCACCGACGCGCAGGTCATTTCGGCCTTCCAGGCTGGGGTCACAGACGTGCGGATGCTCGAGAAGCTCGGCATCCACGACAACATCACCACCGTCGTCAAGCTTTTCGACTTGGCGGACAAGTGCGCCAAGGCTGAAGAGGGCCGCTTGTTCGTCAAGAACGAGCCAGGGGACCCCACCGAGGGGTCCAAGAAGAAGAAATCCTCTGAGAAGCGCAAGACTACTGCGGTCCTCGCGGCAGAGCCTGACACCAAGCAGTCTCGCCAAGCTGCCACTCCAGCCGCAGGACCTGAGAAGAAGGATGATCGTCCCTTCTGCATCTACCACAACAGGCACTCTCACGCCACCGAGGACTGCTTCGACATCAAGAGGCTTCGCGAGGCAAACGGAGGCCGCGGAGGCCGCGGCGGAGGCCGCAGCGGCCGCGGGGGGCGACGCTGGAACAACAACTACAACGACAACTACCAGCAGAACCCTCAGGCCAACGCTGCCCAGCCCGCAAACGACAACCTGCCTGCCGAGGCTGACGAAGGCTACCAGGTACCTCGTGGAGCCGCTTGCATCCTTGGCGGGGCTCAGGCCCCTCGCTCCAACCGCCACTTCAAGCAACTCGCTCGCGAGGTCGCAGCAGCCCTTCCTGGAGTCGAGGCCTCCAGGCCCCTCAAGTGGTCCCAGTGCCCCATTACTTTCGACTCCGGCGACCACCCCAAGTCCACTTCAACCGTTGGCACCATCCCGTTGGTCTGCACCCCCACCATCAACAATATCGCCGTCTCTAAGACGCTCATTGATGGGGGTGCTGGCCTCAACGTCATCTCCGTCGAGACATTCGAGAAGCTGCAGGTGCCCTACGAGCGGCTCATGCCTACCAGGCCCTTCTCGGGAGTGACAGAGGGTCTCACCACCCCTTTGGGGCAGGTGAGGCTCGCCGTCACTTTCGGCACCCAGGCCAACTACCGCACCGAGCTGATTGACTTCGACGTCGCGCACATCGGCCTGCCCTACAACGCCATACTCGGCTACCCCGCCCTCGCCAAATTCATGGCGGTGACCCACCACGCCTACAACCTCGCCAAGCTCCCTGGCTCGGGTGGCACCATTGTCATCCGCGGCGTGGTCTCGGACGCCCTGTACGCTGCGCAGGCGGCCTACAAGGCTGCCGCGGTGGCGTCACCCGCTGACGAGGACGAGGAACCCCTCCCGAGGCCCCCCGCGAAGAAGAAGCAGCTGTTCTCTCAGGAGAAGGCCGCGACAAAGCAAGTGTCTCTGGAGGCAAGTGGCTCGGGGGCTTGTGTCACCATCAGCGCCAACCCGCCTCCTAAGTAGGGAAGCGCGCCCCCAGAGAAACAAAACTTCATCATCAAAGAGAAAAAAACTCCTGGCCACGCCAGTGTAATGAACACCTATTTCAGGTCATTCTGAACCTTTGCGCATCGCGCCAGCATGTTTTGCGACTTCGGCAAAGCTGTTATTACCTTTTATTCCTGCTCGTATGATCCCTCCTGTGTATCTCACGAGTGGGGGCTAGCAGGGTGCCATGCCACGGGAGCATCCCGGCAGCGCCTAAAACCCAAGGGATCCGAGCTCTGAACTTGCGGGTCAGCTCTCATGCATGTCAACTCCCAAGGAGCTCTGAACTCATGGGTCAGCTCCCGCGCACGTCAACTCACCAAGGATCACCAAAACCTTGGTGCCTGTTTTCTCCTCGCGAGACACACATGAAGGAACCTACGAGCACCATAAGATTTCTAGCTATCTATTACTTGTGGGTATGCCTATTTCTCCAAGTGCAGGAAAACAGGCTCTCCAAGCCTCAGGCACCCTCTCCAAGGCAACAACGCCTCGCCAGGGAACCAACACCCTCTCCAAGGCAAGAATGCCTTGATAAGCTAAGTACAAAGACTTGGTAGAATTTCCTCTTGCTGGTTTTTTCCTCGAGTCTCTTTTCTCTCTCCCACGCCTCATGGGCTGCTTGCACGTCAAAGGGGAGCCCCAAGCATCGCGCTTCACGGAGCTCTTACTTCTTGAGGCCTCACGCACCCCCGGACTTGTGGAGCACTGACTCGCACATACCGAAGCGGCGGTGGTGTAGCGCTAAGAGAGGGTCCTAAGACGTAGAGCGAAAAGACATGAGGGGGAGGGACAAAGGCTTCCCGAGGGACATTCACAAGCACACTCCAATATAACGTGACAAGTTTTTGCAAAGTTTACAATCAAAATGGCTAAGATAAATGTGCCCTCGGCACGTCCAGCTGCAGGCAAGGAGCTCAAGCCGTCGCGCCTCCTGAGGTGCCTGCCTGGTCCACGGCGGTTTCCGCCTCTTCCAGGGCTTCCTCGTCGTCGCCTTCGATCACCACTTGGTCGAATTTCTTGGCGTACGCGATGGCGGCCTGCGTGGCGGTCTCCCGCGCCTTGTCGCTGATGGCGCGCGGCGGCGCCATCACGTCCTCAAGATCAAGTGAGGGCTGGAGCCTCACGAGGTTGCTGAAGACGTTGGTGACGGCGACGACAAGGAGGTCGCGACTCTCCTCCACGACACGCTTGTCGAAGCTCTTCACGACCCCTTCAAGCTTTCCAACGAACTGCTCGAAGAAGTGCGAGTACGAGGTCTCGTCGTCGGTCGCTGCGGAGAAGGAGGGGACATCGATCCTCAGGTCTCTCCCGACCGCGCGCACGCGGCTCACCAAGCTCTGGAGGATGCTCTGGCGCTGGCGCGTCATGAGCCGGTCAACCTGGCGCTGGTCCCGTGCTCGCTCCGCCAGAGCCGCGGCAGGCCCCACCTGCTGTCGGAGCTCATTCAGGTCCCTCTCCAAGGCGAAGGCGTTTCCCTCGGCGCGCGCCTGGGCCTCCCGAGAGACTTCAAGGCAAGAGGTCAACCTTTTCTCCTCCTGCTCAAGCTCCTTGACGCGCTTCTCGAGCTCCTTGCGCTTGGTCTTCAGGCGGTCCTCGTGCTTCGCGACCTTCTCGTCATACTCTTTGGAGAGGTTTTCGCGGACGAGTTTGACCTTGAGGTCAGCCTCCTCTTGGAGCCTCTTCTGCTCCGCCGCAAGGTTGGCCTCGTCGGTGGCCACCCGACCCTCACGCTCCTCCAGCTGCCCCTCGCGGGTGGCCTGGTCCTTCACGAGCAGCTGGACCTGCTCCTCGCGCTGCTGCAGCTCCTTCTCCTGGAGGGCGAGCTCTTCCTCGCGCCGTTTCAGCTCGGCCTCGCGAGGCGCCAGCTGCCCCTCGCGGGCATCCAGCTGCTCGCGGAGCTCATTCAGGCTGGCCTTGGCGGCCTCGGAGTCGGCGGCGAACTTCTGCTTTGCGGCCGCCAGCTCGTCATGCTTGGAGGTGGTTTCCACCACGAGCGCTTCCCTGGCGGCGTCGAGCTCCTCCATCACCTCCTGCGCCTCCCGCTTGACGCTGTCGCGGGTCTCTTTGGCGAAGCGGATCGCTTCCTCGCGAGCCGCCTTTGCCGACGCGTCCTGCCGGCGGCACATCTCCACCCTCTCGTGGAGAAGAATCCAGGCTTCGCCGAGCCTTGCCCTTTCCTCCGCCAGGGCGTCTTCTTCCTTGGCGAGCTGCTCCTCCAGCCCGTCGAGCGCTCGCCGCGCCCGGTAGAGGACGATCCGGCGATGGGCTGCTTGACGATGCGGCGCTTGCAGCGCCAAGGAGACTCCCACGCTGCTGCTGGGTGCAGTTCCCTCGATCCTCGTCGAGGCGCCCGGGTCCTGCCTCGGACCCACGACCGCCTCTGGTGCGACCCGGGGGCTTGTGGGGGCGCCTTCTTCGGCGCTCGCCTCGGTTTCCCTCTGAGGGCTGGGCGCCTTCTCGCGCTCAGCTTCAGCGCCAGTGGGCTCTGGCGTCGCCACCGCCTCCTGCTCCACAGGGGCGCCTCTGGCCCCCTCTGCAACGGCCGCGTCCGCCGCGGCCTCGGGCGCGTCAGCCCTTCTCGAGGAGGCCTCCTCCTCTGGAGGCGGCTCCACGACGATGTCCTCGTCCACGGTTTCCTCCTCCGTCTTCTGCTGGACTGGAGGTGTCGCCGCCCTGGTTGGCGACGGCGTCGCCTCTACGGTCTCCTCCTCCACGCGGTGCTCCGCCGCTGGAGGAGTCACCGCCCGAATCGGCGACACCACGCTCTCCTCGGCCACCACCGTCCCCGCACGGTGCTCGACCGCGGGAGGAACACCTGCCTGTTGCGGTTCGCCAGCCGCAGGCGTCTCCGCGGCGACGCTGGTGGTCTCTCCAGCCTCGCCGAGCCGCCGCCTCTTTGGCTCCGCGGGCTGCCTGAAAGGAAGACAAGTCGAAAATCCTTCAAAGGGGGGAATTCTCAAAGCGAAATATTGAAGGAGAAAGAGAAGTCGAGGGCTTACTCGCCGGCCATCACCCACACCCTCTTCTTCGCCTTGGGAGGCTGGGTGAGGCTTGCTTCGGCCTCCTCCCGGGCCGCTCCTGTCTCCGCGCGAGGGATGCCTCCCGCGGTTGCGGCCCTCCTGTCGTGGACGGCCTTGGAGCGGGGCTCGCAGCGCCCTCTTCCGCCGCCGCTCGTCTCCTCCTCCTCCTCGGCGTGCTGGGAGCGGACGATGCGGAAGGCATCCTCCTCGTCGCCGGAGGAGAGCACCTGGAGGTCCACCTCGGCGTGGGCGCTCCTCGAGGAGCCGGCGCCCTCGCCGACGGGGTCAGCGCCCCTCGAAGCCTCGTCCTCGCCAAGGGGGTCCTCGCTTCTCGAGGCCTCCTCCTCGGCGGACTCGGCCTCCTCAGCCTCAAGAGCCTCATCCATGTACTCCAGCTCCGCCGCCCACGGGTTAGGGCGAGGCCTGCGGTGCCCCGCGGGCACAATTCCCCACTCGTCGAACGTGGGCATATGCGAGCGCTGCTCCTCTATGCTCTCCTCGGCGAAGACAATGAGCGGCTTGGCCGCCTCCTTCTTGGCGGGCGGGATCTCCGGCGACGTGAAGAGAACGCTCATGATCTGGCGGAGCACATCAGGCTCGAAGCCGTCCCTGCTCAGCCGCATTGCGTCATCCTTGCCGTCGTATCGCCACACCGGCTCGGCGTGCTGTTGGAGGGGAGCGATGCGGCGCCTGGTGAAGTCCTTCGCCACCATCTGGCCGGTGACCCCTGCCTCGCGGATGTGACGGATGTACTCGTACACTGCGTCAAGCCTCGAGCCCCTGAAGTCCGCGCTCGCCCAGCGCGCCCACTTCCTCGGCGGCCCCTCGGGCACCTCCAGGAAAGGGTGTGTGGCCTTAGCGTCGACGAAGAGCCACTTCTCGTGGAACTTGTCCACCTTCTTTGTCACCTTGGTGACGGCGTCCTCACCGCACCAGGCGATGGGGATGTAGTTGTCGCTCCGGGCGTCGGCGATGCGGAAGGAGACGCACCCAAGCCGCTCGCCCTTGGCGGAGTTCCGAAGAGAATAGAAGCTGCGGAAGAGCGCCACCGAGGGGCGGATGCCGACGTAGGCCTCGCAGAAGTGGGCGAAGATGGCGAGGATGAGGATGGAGTTGGGATGAAGATGGAGAAGTTGGATCTGGTACACCTCCAAGATCGCCAGGAGGAAATCGGAGAATGGCGGCACCAGGCCGGCGTAGAGAGTGTGGAGGAAGATGGGGTAGAACGTCTCGGTGAGCCTGCTGCCGGCCGACCTCATTTCGGTGGCGCCGTGCTCGTTGGTTTTCGCCGCCGCCAGGTGGCGTACCGTCGCTATCGTCGCCGCGGTGACACGCGTCCGCGGCAGCGCTCCCTCGAGAGCAGCGGCGCGCGCCATCGCCGCGGACGTGCTCGCCTGCGCTGTGGCCTTGCCCTTCAAGTCGGTGGCTGCCTTCTTGGGTGCCATGGTCGCCGGAGAAGAAGAAGAGTACTCTGGAGTTGGAGCGCTCTGGAGAGATTGGAGGCGTGGGGAGAAGTTATGTGAGAAGTAATGGGCGCCGTCCGCGCGCCCAGGCTTTATTGACCAGCACTCGAGTCGTGGCGGGCCCCACCACATCGCCCGTTGGAGCCGAGGAGGTCGTGGCCGCGGGCGCAACCGCTGCGTGACACGTGTCGCGGCCCTGTCAGGCATCTTTGGCCCCTCGACGCTTCGCCTTCGTCATGGGCCTCGGCGTGCCCATCGCGGGCCCGGGGGCTACTGTCGGCAGAGTGGAAACCAGGGTACCACGGGCCGGCCTGCCAGGGCCCACAAGATTCTTTGGATGATTTTCGCTAAGGACCAGGTTCTCCAAGCCTGGCGAGCTTCGCGAGGATTTCTCCCCTCGCAAAGGGTTTTTTCTCCTCGCCAAGGTTTCTTTCCCTTGGCGAGGGATCGCCCCTCGACAAGACGTCTCCGACGCCGCCCGCAATTCTGCTAAGGACCAAGCTGAAGGGCTTGGCGAGGCTTTTCGCCTCGCGAAGCGCCTTCCTCGTGAAGCCATCTCTGCCCCCGCGGCAGAGCGCACATGGGCTCTGCGCCATGTGCAGAGTGACGCGCGTGCCTACGCGCGATGACGACAACGCCGCAGTTGCCGTTTCTATGTATAAAGCAGTCAACAAAGCGGAGCCAAGCAAAGCGGACAACGAGTATTGCCTCTTTGGTGACAAGGGAACAGTCTGCAGCTACGCTCCAAGGACGACGTCACCGTGGGTCGCCTCCCACCTCGGCAAGCGCCAGCCCACTGTCCAGCTGGTCGGTGCCCCTTTTCAGCTTTGGTGACGCCGTTCCCCTGCCGTGGACTGCGTCCACGAGCTTTACCTTTATGGTAGACCTCACCTTTATGGTGCACCGCGCCTCCTCCTTCGTCGCCATGTGGTAGCCCTTCCCGCCCAAATGTTTGGGCAGAAGAGGCCCAGGGCGCCTATAAAAGGAGGGGGAGCACGCCCAAGCAAAGGGTTCGGTTTTTGAAGTCTAGGAGCCTACCCAAAAACCCTAGATCTAAAGACTAGCAAGTAGCCATTGTTAGCCACCTCGAGCTCGACAAGCTCTCCTGGTACTGTGAACTTCCCAAGCAGTGCAATACACAGAAGCAGGACGTAGGGGTTTTACCTCCACAAGAGGGCCCTGAACCTGGGTAAGACCTTGTGTCAATCTCTGCAGTGTCGTCCGCAGCGAGCCTGACGAGCACCGTCGCCGGAGCACGTTGTGGATTGTTTGACTCCGTGTTCAGCCCCTTACACGATACCTTGGAGACACCCCTAGTTCCTGGGGACAATCTCCGACATAGTGACAAACTTGTACGCTCCGTGCATGCCTCCCTAACGGGGCTCCTTCCTCTGCTCTCTCACTCCGAGCTGTGACCTGCCATGGATGCTTGTGGGTGACTTCAACCTCGTTCGTGGCCCGGAGGACAAGAACGCTGCCTCCTTCGACGCCTCGGCCGCGGAGGCCTTCAATTCCTTCATCGACGACCTCGTCCTTCAGGAGCTCCCCCTCCTCGATCGGATGTACACCAGGTCGAACAACCGTGCAGTTCCCACGCTTGTACGTCTCGATCGCGCCCTCATCAACCCACAGTGGGGTGGAGCCCTATTCAACTCCACGCTTCGCTCGCTGATTCGGACGACCTCATATCACGTGCCCCTGATGGTAGAGGCCACTTCGAGTGCACCATGTCCCAGGTCTTCAAGTTTGAAAAAATATTGGCCCCAATCCGCGGAATATCGGGCCTTGATTGGTGAGGTTTGGGCCAGGTCGTGCAACCAGGTTGAAGGTGCGGCGCGGCGCCTGTCTCGCAAGCTCAAGTGGGCCCGGGAGGAGTCGAAGAAATGGGCCGGCGCCAGGCTAGGGCCTAGTGATGTGGTTGCGAATTACCGGGACGTTATCTCCCTGCTTGATTTGCTTGAGGAATTCTGCACCTTGACAACGACTGAAGCTCGTCTTCGCGGGCATGTTCGCAAGCACCTCTCGTCCGAATGCAAGAAACTCAACGTGTATTGGAAGAAGAGGTATACCTTCCGTCTCTGTAAGCTTGGTGATGAGAACACGTCGTTCTTTCATGCGAGTGTGTCTGCCCGGCTTCGAAGGAATCAGATCGTGACGCTGCATGAGGGGGGGCATGCCCACTCCAACCATGAGGACAAGGCGCGCATCCTGCGGGACTTCCTCAAGAGTCTGCTGGGCACTGTCCACGATGTTGCTTGGGACCCGGGTCTGGCGTCGCTGCTCCCGTGAGTTCCTGGTTTGGCTGCAGTTGAGGTACCTTTCTCCGAGAGCGAACTGAAGAAAACCGTCTTCTCTATGCGGTCTAACAGCAGCCCTAGACCAGACGGGTTTGGCCCCGCTTTCTTCAAGATTTTCTGGGAGGTAATCAAGGCAGATCTCATGGCTTTCTTGGACGAATTCTACCATGGCCGTGCCCACCTGGCTGGGGTCAATCAAGCCTACATCGCGTTGCTGCCAAAGTCTGAATTGGTGACAACGACGGATGGATTCCGGCCAATTTCCCTTCAGAACTGCGTAATGAAAGTGGTCACCAGGATACTCACCACATGCCTCTAGTGTTTCATAGAGCAGCTCGTCGGTTTTGAGCAGTCAGGATTCATAGCGGGGCGATGTATCTCAGATAACTTCTTTTACGCAGCGGAACTGATTCAGTGTTGCCGACTTAGCAAGACCCCGACGATTGCACTGAAGCTGGACGTTAGAAAAGCCTTCGACTCTGTTGATTGGAGGTCTCTTGATGCGATTCTGGATGCACGTGGTTCTAGCGCCCTCTTCCGTTCGTGGGTACGCGACATCTTACGTACCAGCAAAGCCGTAGTGCTCCTGAACGGCGTCCCAGGGCGATGGATAGAGTGCAAGAATGGGTTGCGGCAAGGCGACGCCTTGTCACCGTATATGTTCCTAATTGTCGTCGGCCTACTGTGTCAGCGGGTTGCAGAGAGCTCTGCCGACGGCACACTACTTCACCCTATTGTGGACAACCTTCCATGTCTCGTGCTTCAGTATGCGGATGACACGCTGATCTTGGTCGGTGCCGACCCTCACCAACTCACCCTCCTTCAAAGCGCTCTCAATGCTTTCTCTGCGGCAACTGGGCTTGCTGTCAACTATCACAAGAGCACCTTCATCCTGATATGTGTCCCTCCCAATGAAGCGGTGTTGCTAGCTGTGATCCTTGGGTGCCCCATCTCTGTGTTCCCCCAAACTTACCTGGGATTGCCGTTGTCTGACCGCAAGCTTCCGGCATGTGCGCTCGATTTTCCGGCTGACAAGATTGTGGGGCGAATCCCTAGTTGGAAGTGCGTACTCTTGACCCCGACAGTCGATTAACATTGACGTCCGCTGTTCTGTCTGCACTCCCATTATTTTCTATGTCAGTGCTGCCACTGCCAAAAAGCGTAGTGGTGAACATGGATCGCCCACGCCGCGCTATAGAGAACTGGGCATTGAGAACCCGTTCGACAAGTACACAGACCCGAAGGTAAAGAAATTTGTCAGGTCCCGGTACGCCAAAGAAAACGAAAGTGGGGAACTCGTCACGGACCCCAAGGTGGTACAGGGTGTTCGTTTGGTCGCGAACCAGCGGGTGAAGGATTTTGAGAAAGCCTTGGTAAGCAATTTGCCAGCTTAAGTATATAAATCCTAGTCATCAAGTCTCGATTAAAATCTAGTATTAGCATTTCTAAATGGCTCTCAGTTTGCTTGTGTAGCTAGAAGAAGAACAACAGGAATATGCCTCGTCCAATGTGTCGACGGCCAACAACATTATCCCGTGGAACATTCCTATTGTGAGGGTGATGAACAGGGTAAAGAATGTGGATCCGTTGAAAAGGCCACATATGGGCCGTGTGACCGGCGCCGGGCATGGTCGCAAGCATGCTAACCATGGCTTGGCCGAGCCCAGTACTATGGAGTCGCGACAGGAAGCGCGAGAGGAGAGGAAGCGCCAACAGGACCAGGACACGGAGGTTCTGAGGAACAAGTTGGACACCTTGGAAGCAAGCATCCCGCAGCGGGTCGATGACGCGGTGGCCAACAGGGTTAATGAACTCATGCCTACCGTGATGGAGTCGCTCGTAGCTTACTTCGCCGGAGGCCAACAGGGGCCGCTCCCGGTGATCAGCTTGGGCGGCAGCAACTCGCACAACATGGCGTCGCGGAAGGAAAGTGCACCACGAGAAAATGCACCCGTGGTTAATAACTTCATGACTCTGGCCGTGAGCAATCCGCGTGCTAGGGAGGATTCGCCGTTTGTGGCGGCGGCAAGCAGCCCCTCCGTCACTTACACGCCCATCCCCGGTTCGTCGACATTAGCCGAGCTCAACGCCCTCACGGTAATTAATTGAGCATCTCATGCCTAATCAAGTTAATTATTATATTCATCGCCGCCCCTCTCCGACCTAGCTACATGTTTTTGTAGGCACCTGAGTCGTCATGCACCTTGCTACTTATGGTGAACAATGAGTTGAAGGCTGTGGCGAAGGGAGGCGTCATCATGCCAACCCAGCGCAAGTTCCACGACGCTGATATGCCCCATGGCGTGCACCGGGTTCGTGTGGATCGGCCGTTGCCGGGATGCAAAGATTTGTATCATCCTTATCATCCCGCAGATGCCGATAGCAAGTTGATAGTTGCACAACTCAGGAATCATCTCTTGCTATGGCCGAAAACCCTCATTCGGCTGCACGACACCTCGGGGTCGGCGGCAAGCCAGCAAGGAAAGAAGGTCACTCCACCGGCGTCTGCGGGTGCTCATGATCATCTCGAGCACCCGACAGAAGACGACGACCACAACGTTTTGAATATTGATCAGGCTCCCATCGATGAATTCATCGACCAACTCGGCATGGATCAGGATCCTCATGATTCACCCAACCCAGATGAGCTCCGAGTGGGAAAATTTCAGTGCTCGAAGAAGTTGTTCAGTTCTCAAGAAACACTTGAGGAAGCTGCCACCTTCACCACTCCTCCACAGTCTATGATTAGCCTGAACACACTACTTGGTGCGACCATGGAGGCGATGGGACAAGGCGGCACTCCCGGGTACCTCAAGAAGAAGAAGCGGAAGAGGCCTGTGAGAGGAGTTAAAGCTAGCGCCCCTTCCTCCTCCAGCCAGCCGGAGCTCCTGCTTCTGCACAAGTTACCCTCCCAGTGGCGACATACGCATTGGTTGGGTGAACCGATCCTGCCGCAAGAGGTTGTCAGCTGCATGACTTGGGATATGAGGAGCGTGCATGACACTGTTCGGTATTTGGAGGAGGAGCTTCTCAAAAGACAATCTCCCTCGTACCTGCTCCACGTCGTCAAGGTGCCAAAGGGCATGGGCTTTGTGGATAAGAACTACGGAGATTTGTTCTTCATTAGATATGATGACATCTTCAACCTCTTCCACTTCAAACGGCTCGATCGATCCTTGGTCCGCCTAGTATCGCTCAGCATGTCCCACCAGATCATCATGGAGAAGACCCCAAACACCGCGATAATGGACCCCTTCTACATGCTTCAGAGCAACATGGCCAACCATGGGAACCGGGTAATTGTCACGAAGCAGATCGAGGACTTCATGGTGGCGAATAAGCATAAGAAAATCCTTCTTATACCTTACTTTCCCGAGTAAGTAGTCGTTCGCTATCCGCCATGCATTACATTCTTTCGTACATTTCCGTCATTCTTTTGCATGTGCGAAGGTTAATCTGAGGGTTTTGTTGCAATTGTTTTGCGCAGAGACAAGTACTGCGTCCTCCTCTTCATGTACCCGCAACATTCACACGTATTTTACCTCGACTTGGGGAGAGATATACGAAGACTACACCCATATCAAGGGTGTCCTCGATAATGCTCTCACCGGTTTCGCCGCCAAGACAGGCCCCCTCATAGTAGAGAAGAAGACGAGAGGCTCCCTCACGTGCATCCATAAAACCGATTTCCCCTGCATCAAGCAGTCGGCAGACAATGGCATGGATGCCTGGTACGTCATACATCTCATATAGGAGTTCTTAAGGGATGAAGAGGACCTCTTGTTGCCAACTAGTCTCCAAGGACGGACCAAAGACATGGCGAACGCCAACAGTGCAGAGATTAGAGCTGAGTTCCGTCGCATCCAGCGGACGATCTGCACAATAATCAGGAAGGATGTCTACACAAGGGGTGGCTTGTTCTTCTACGGCCACACACGACCAAGCAATGAGGAGATAGAAACCCGCTTAATGATGATGCGTGACGAGAGGCCATTCAACATGCTGAAGGGGATCCGTCCCTTCCCGCTGAAAAACCTAGAGTAAGAAATGTTATTTCTCAACCCGCGTCCAGTAAAAGTTAACTTCTCACTTTTGTGCTACATATAACATGTGAACTCTTTTCCTTTTCAGCGATTAACTTGCATCTAGTTTGTAAATGTTATAGTTCTAAAACTTTTCGCTTTTCGTTGCATAGTTTATATGATGCATATATGTTATCTATGAATTTGCTACTGACGTATATTTTGTCTTGTGCATGTAGATGACGTGGTATGTCGTGTACCGGGGACATGTTCCCGGAGTTTACGACGATTGGGAAGCATGTCGGAGACAGGTGCACCGGTTCAGCGGCAACAACTACAAAGGGTACAACACTATGGCAGAGGCACAAGCTAGATATGCGAGCTATCTAGCGGGAGAGACATATCTAGCAGGAGAGAGGAGGAGGAAGCGGATGAAGACCACCTTCGTCATGACGATCATGCTCATCACGTCCGCGTTTCTGTTCTATCTATTCCTATAGATCGATGTCTTAGCTAGCTTGTGAGCTATAACTTGGTCGAGACAGTGTGTATTCGTGTGTGATAACTTTGTAACTAAACTATCTATCTTAATTAGCTACTTCGTATGTGTACTAAATTATCGGATCTTAATTAGCTATTTGACTGTGTATTTCTCTGTATTTTTCTATTTGTCTACGTATTTCATTTATGTAACTGTATAATTAACTGTATATATAGCTGTATTTTTAGACCTGTAAATCATAGCGCCAGCGCACGGGGCACATTACCACCGGCGCACAAGAAGGCGCCTCTGCTAGCATGACTTACCGCTGGCGCATGTGATTGGTGCACCGGGGCTAAGTATACCGCCGGCGCAGAGCACGGTGCGCCAGCGCTAACTTCATTACCCTCGGTGCATAGGGGTTGTGCGCCGGCATTAAGATATTACCACCGGCGTGATGATCGCCGGCGCAACACCGTGCGCCGGCGGTAAGCCTTTTTGGTGCACCGGCGGTAGCATTTTCCCTAGTAGTGCTTCATGCTGTCACTATCGGCATCCAAATATAGTACTAACAAACACCACAACCTATCTCTTGAATAATCTCTTTCTAATACATCCACGACACGCGCACTGTCACTGTCGCACCATGGAGATTATACTAAACACAAGCATCAAGAAACCTCATGATCTATTCAATTCAACAATAATAAGGAACAAACTCATGATGAAGATCCCTCTAAGCTATTATCATAGAGTCACACACGAGACCCACACTATCACCATGGCACCGTGACCACAACGGTGACTCCCGAACTTATACTTGATGACACCACTTGAGCAACAACATATCCATTACATAAAGGGAAACATCAACTATATCAACAAAGCTCATGATCACAACGAAGATCACATCATGGGAGGGAGAGATAACCACATAGCTACAGGTACAAGCCTCAACCCCGACGAGGGACTACTCCTTTCTCATCACGGGAAGCAGTGGTGTCGATGAAGATGGCTCCGGAGGTCGATCCCTGTCCCGGCAGGATGCCGGAACAGCAGCAATCTGTCCCCCGAATCTTGGTTTCGCTCCCGGCGGCATTCCGTTCTGTTTCTGGAAAAATCATCCGGGGGTGTGAGTTTTAGGTCACAAGTGATTTTATAGGCGAAGAGGCGACTCGAGGAGGTGCTCCAGGGCCAGGGGCGGGTGCTGGCCGCGGCCCACCTCCAGCCCGCGGCTGGGGGTCGCCCTGGGCTCTGGGCCTCCCCTGGAGCTGTCCTTCGGGCTCCGGTCATCATTTGTTCAATAAAAATCCCCGTAAATTTTCGTCCAATTCCGAGAATATTTCCAGAAGTAACTTTCTGCAACAAAAACAGGACAAAAATAGGGAACTGGCACTGGGCATCTTGTCAATAGGTTAATTAAATAAAATGCCTCAAAATGATATAACATGATAGTAAAAAGATATGGCATTGGTATAAAACAAGCATGGAACAATCAAAAATTATTGATACGTTTGACACGTATAAAATATATGATTGGAACATTAGCAGGCATTCGCAACTACTAACATTCATTAAGGTTAAAACCCAACCATAACCTTAAGATCATATGGTCCTCTTTATCCCATACAATGTCAAAAACCGGGATGGGGCTCGGGTACAAGTATATAATGTACTACAAACCGTATAATGTGATCCGTGCGCGCACAAGTATATAATGGGCACCATAGTGAAGGGTTCGTTGCATAGAAAACAAAAAATTTCCTACGAAACAAGCGGAAGAAACCCAACGGATCTAGATCTATTAGATGAAGGTAGCAAGAAAGAGATCCAATCTTCTTACCCTCGAAGAACGAACAAACATGTTTTGTCGATGCAGGGGTTGGTCTGTCGATCCCCGCAACTAGACTTATCTAGTCGCGAGGAGATGTATCATCCTTCGAGATCCAATCCGATGAAGTGTCGCACAAGCAGCACCTCCGCGGTATCCACACGTACAGCTTGATGAAGACTTCTTCTCCTTGATCCCGCAAGCGAGGAAGAAGTGGCTCGGGAGATCCTAGCAGCACGATGCTGTGGTGGTGGAGATGGTGGAGGTTCTCCGCGGACAGGGCTTCGCCAAGCCGTGCACACGAGAGAGAGAGAGAGAGGAGGGAGGAGAGGTGTGGTGCGGCTAGGGTTATGGGGTGCCATGCCCCAACCCTCCCCTCCTCCTTATATAGGCGTGGGACAAGGGGTCCAGCCCCTCCCCATCTAGGGCCGGCGGCCAGGGGGGAAAACTTGCCCCCCAAGGCGGCCCCTTCAGGGTTAGGGCTACCCCTTCCTCCTTTGGCCGTATGGGCCTTGGGGACCAGGTGCGGCCAGCCATGTGGGCTGCTGAAACTCCCTTCGGTCCATCTTGACTCATCCAGGTTCGTGGGCCCCACTATGGCCGGAACCTTCTGGAACTATTCCGGTACTCTGCGGGAAAATTCTCGAACCTTTCTGAAACCTGAAAAACCACTTTCCTTATATGAAACTTTATCTCCAGACTCTTACGGAGCTCCTCATGATATCTAGGATCGCATCTGAGACTCCGAATCAACATTCGTTCATACCATCCAATATCTCAACGTAAGCCCTAGCTACATCAAAGCGTTAAGTGTGTGACCCTACGGGTTCGAGAACATGTAGACATGATCCGATCAATAACCAGTAGCGGGACCGGGATTTCCATATTGGTTCCTACACATTCAACGAAGTTTTTTATCGGTTGAACCACGATGTCGGAGATTCAATGAATCCCATATACGATTCCCTTTGTCTCACGATATATCACTTGCCCGAGATTCGATCGTCGGTATCACCATACCTAGTTCAATCTCGTTACCGGCAAGTTCTCTTTACTCGTTCCATAATATAGGATCTCCGTGACTACTACTTAGTCAGATGTTTGCAAACTTCAGGATGCTATATTACCGAGAGGGCCCAGAGATATCTACTCCGTCACATGGAGGGACAAATTCCAGTCTTGATTCATGTCACCCAACAAATACCATCGGAGATACCTGAAAGCCATCTTTACGATCACCCAGTTACGAAGTGACATCTACTCCGTCACATGGAGGGACAAATTCCAGTCTTGATTCATGTCACCCAACAAATACCATCGGAGATACCTGAAAGTCATCCGGTAAATGGGAGTAACACAATCTCATGGTCTAAGGAAACTATACTTGACACATACTAAAAGCATTGGCAATGAAATTATGTGACACGATCAATTCCTATGCTTTAAATGGGTCTGTCCATCACATCATACTCCCAATGATATGATTGCGTTATCAAGTGACTTTAACAAGTCCATGGCTAGGAAACCTTAACCAACGCTTGACTAACGAACTAGTCATAAGAGGCTTACTAGGGACACTTTGTTGTTTATATTCCACACATGTATTTAGTTTCCGGTCAATACAATTATAGCATGGATAATAAACAATTATCATAAACATGAAATATGATAATAAACAACTTTATTATTGCCTCTTGGGCATATTTCCAACAGTCTCCCACTTGCACTAGAGTCAATAATCTAGTCAACTAGTAAGCACTTAAAACCCATGGCTTTCTGGTGTTATTACCATGCTTCGCATGTGATAAACTCCATCAAAAGATCTGACATGTTCAGGTCCATTTGTATTTGCACGTCTTTGCATCTACACGCATCACTCATTCTCTAATGAGGTGGCTTTGTATATATATTTGGTCCACCAGTGAGACCTTAATTCCTCAGCATAAACTAATGTTAGTAACATTGTTAAAAATGTAGCTTCATGGTATTAGCATTCTTGGAAATTCACCAAGTTCAATAAAGAACTCCTTGACACAAAATACTCTTCTTATTCTCAACACGACAATATACTTAGCCTTTGTTGTAGTATCCATCACAATACATTTGAAACTCATTCAAAACCAGCATGGAGCTTTCTTCCAGCCTAATGTGCTACCTTCTATTCAACACATATCTTTATTTGAGATAGAATTATTTGTATAGATGACAACACCATTAGTGTAACACTTTACAATGAATAGTTTATCATTACTACACAGGAAGACTAATCCTTAGCTTAAGGATCTTTCCCATTGTTGTCTAATCATCATATGAATTATCCTAGTATAACACTTTATAACACATGACTCATCTGGTTGTGTACATATTATGGCTCACATGATTTAGAAATCTCAATTTCAATTTTTGTTCATCATGTGTCAAAACACTTGAGTCTTGCTATCATCTTCCATGCGGCAAGAACCCCTTCTTGCCGTTTCTGTATTGACTTAACTTCAATACTCCATCTATGTACTTTGGCTTAACTAAATCAGGCGCCTCAATCTATCTCTATATATATTTATGCCCAATATATTGTTTAACCTAAGTCTTTCATCAATATGAAAACTTAACTATGTTAATTTAAATTACATATTTTCCAATCAACTATATGTCAACTACATAAAGTATTAGAAATATGTCTTAGTGCTCCCACTTAAATTCTTGTAACTATACAAGCATCTTCACCGTTCATGATGGAATCAAACTCTTTTGATAACTTCATTAATGTAAACATTCCAACTTCGTTATGCTCATTTCAACCATTGAAATTTGCATACCTTTCTAGCAACCTTTTGAATTTTAGAAAACACTCGGACTGTTTCGCATACACATCCTTGATCAACCTTCCTTGAGAGAAAAGTTGTTTTGTTATTCAACTGCATATCAAAATATGTAACTTTTGCTAAAATTATCCGTAAGAGTAAAGCATCGCTACGGAAGATCAAAATCTTGTCGTAGCCAACTTTTTGAACTTTGTCGCAAACATCTTTTCGACAAGTCGAACTTTCAATGGATGTAAACGTCCACATCTTGTTGCTACATAGATCCATTTACGTTTCTTTACGCTACATGCCTTTCGAATACACTACCAATTCACATACTTGATATTAGTACATGGATACTATTGTGGATATAATGGCTTATAGCCAATTTACGAAGTCAGGGCCCATCATCTGCTTCCTTTATAAGTTGTAAGTCCTTTGTTGTCAAAACAACACTTCATTCCCAAACCACAAGTTGGTCTGGGTACAAAGTTTTTAACGACCTACGTGGTTCAGTATGCAAACTCTTTTCGAAGTTTCTACATCACATGTAGTGTCTTCCATTCAGTCAAAATAGGAAACCCCAGAACACTTCCGGTGCTACGCTACTCTTGACATGATGACGATAATTCTCTAATCTCGTCGAGTTGCACTGTCCTCCCACTCACCTATTTCGCAAGAATCACTTTCTCGACAAATCCACCTTCCCGACAAACTCTTTTGTCCAAGGTTTGGTGACATGAGAAATACCCAACAGGTTTGGGATAACCTTATAAACACGTATTTATTTGATTTGGTTGTAAACATTTTACACATGCTATGTATACCAAAATATGAGAAAATACAATTTCGGGTCACTACCCAAACAATGGTGTAAAATACAACGGATCATGATGGCGCTCTTTTAAGTGTAAAGCGGTAGTCTCTAATGCATAAACAACAAAATAGAATGGCATTTTATTTATCTTACCATGTCCAACAAGGTTCTATTATGTCTCCCGAACATTCCACACCACTGTGGGGTTTTCCGGGAAGCATAAGTTGTGGAACAATTCTGCAACTTCTCAGATGTTTTTGCTAAACTCGTAACTTAAATTTTATTCTTTATGATCCAATCATAAATACTTGATCTTCTTGTTACGATGTTTTCACTTCATACCAACAATACTTTGAACTAATTCAAAAATATCAAACTCCTTTCTCTTTAAATGGACATGCTCATATATCCACTTAAAACATCGTTGTTATTTAATGAAGGAAAATTAATCCACCACACACGGCTACACATAATGGACCATATACATCTATGAATAATATCCACTAAATTAGTCGTCCATTCAACTTTGGCCTCTGAACGGTGTTTTAGTCATCTTTTTGAAAAAGGGTTCACAAGCGTCAATTTATTGGAAAATAAAATTAACTCCAATAGTCCATCGACATGGAGTTCCTTCATGTTTTCCTTTCCAATATGAACTAAAAAGGTGGTGTCACAATTTAAGTGAAATTCTTTAATTTTTTGTCTTGCGATGTTTAGAATTTATAGATGTTTTATTTTTTCCAACGCGATTTATATTAACTCATCCATCAATTATGGAACATGGTCATAGTTTGAACAACTATTTATTCTCACAAACAACCGGAACAAAATAACAATTTATTAAGTTCTTAAAATAAATCTTGAAGTTTTGGTTGGATGTCACAATGAACAAAATAACACTTTATTTCCATTCTTGTCGTGCATCATCACAATATCTTCTACTAGTTCTTTTAGGCCATATTATTTCTCATATTGTATTTGTTTGACAAATCATACCAACCAATCTGGTATCCAAAATACCCAAGGTATACATAGTTCACTAGTAAATCACATCTGTAACTTGTATATCATTTATATACATCTGAGCTGGACTTTTCCAGTATTTTATTTTCTGCCATATACTTTTGTAATCCTTTTTTCCTTTCCTTTATAGAAGAATCATTCAACATCAAACAATGCCAGTTTAACTAGCACATGCTCCTTGGCGTGTTAGTCATAGACTATCACCTTTGGAGTCATACTTCGAAGTTGAACGCTTTACTCAATATCATCATATCTTCAACATTCTTCCCGATTACACCCGTAGCTATCTCCAAGTATAGTAAACGATTTTTACGCATGCTTTTAATCCGTCCCACCATAACAATTTTGTGATGAAGCTACTGTAGCTCGAAAGAAGGAATTCAGAGAACAATTTTTAGTGTCTGCAATCCTTGCATATATTCAAGCAATATAAGCACATATTGTCACACTAAATTATACTCTGTCATGTTGCCACAAATAGGGTTTCAGATATCAATATATCTTTCACTCCTTGCTTTTATCTGAAAACAATCCTTTTCAGCTCCCGCTCCCGGATTATCTTGATTCTCAAAACTTTCTTTTAAAGATCCGGTATTTATGGAAACAAGCATGACACCGGATACTAAGTTGGAATTCGTGCTCTTTAGATCAAACAATTATTAATCATATGGAGCTAGGTTGGTTTTACCGATTTTTTTACAATAGGACTCAAATTTAAAATTCACTAACACGGTACCAAACATAATTGTTTTGCCAAATCATAACAGTTTCATCTCAATTAGCAATCTAAGTGAAAGGTAGTTTGTGGATGCCATTTACTACTACAAATTATGCAAATTCACTTTGATTTATTGTTCATGATAATTGGTTCAGGTTAATAAAATTACTAATGAACTCCCACTAAACTCAACATCCCTCAAGTTGTTTAGTGACACATGATCCAAATCCACTACACCAACTCCGATCATCACGTGAGTTGATGTAGCTTCAATGGTGAACATCACCATGTTGATCATACCATTCATACGACTCGTGTTTAACCTTTCGGTTCTGTGTCCCGAGGCCATGTCTGTACATGCCAGGCTCGTCAAGCAAACCGTAGTATTTCCACGTGTGTAAATCTGACTAACACCCGTTGTATATGAACGTAGAGTCTATCACACCCGATCATCACGTGGTGCTTCAAAACGACGAACTTTTGCAACAATGCATACTAGGGAAGAACACTTTATTATATTGATATTAACGAGAGAGATCACCTTATAATGCTACCGTCGCGATCACATCAAAGCAAGAATAAGGTGCATAAAAGGATAAACACCACATGCAATTTAAATGTGACATGGTATAGCCTTTTCTTCTTGTGCTTTTGATCTCCATTTCCAAAGCACCGGGATGATCTCCATCACCACCAGCATGACGTTGTCGTCTCATAGTTGCCTCCACCAACTATTGATACTACAACTATTGCTACTACTAGCGATAAAGTAAAAGCAATTACATGGCGTTAAAGATTGACACGCAGGTCATACAATAAAAATGAGACAACCATATGACTCCTGCCGGTTGCCGTACTCATCGACATGCAAGTCGTGAAAGATTACAAACATGATCATTGCATACAAATATAACAAATCACGTCTTGGCCATACCATATCACAACACTGCAAAAACAAGTTAGACGTCCTCTACTTTGTTTATGCAATTTTTATGCGGCTTACATGGGTCACAAGATAGAACGGTTCTAACTACGCAAAGCCACAAAGGTGATATAAAATTTGCTTATTTTATATCCTTTTTAAAAGCCACCCTTTGAAGATTGCATCTCACTATAGCTAGAGAAACAGACACCCGCCAGCCACATGTGCAATACAAGTTGCACGTCAATTGTGGAACCGGTCTCTCGTACGCGGACGAGTAAAGTTGGTTCGGTCCGCTTCAATCCAACTATCCCATAAGATACAAAATGCACATGGGTAGGTAGCAACAAGAATATCAAAGCCCACAACTCATTGTGTTTTCATCACACCAACATCTACGAATAGATCTAGGCTCTGATACCACTTAAGGGTTCGTTGCATAGAAAACAAAAAATTTCCTACGAAACAAGTGATGACGGAATTGATGAGAGTGTTTCTCCCTCAACTACGCCAACAAGCACTCTTGATACCCTGAAAGGAAAATAATATATGGGATAGGTTGAGCCTCCAAGTGCAGAGTATGTAGAAGTGGAAGTTTTTTCCCCACGAGGGTGACTCAAGGGTTTAATATCGAACTCTCGGGGAATCAGTAGTGGGGATTTTATCTCCTTGTCCTTCTCTAGATTTCCTGCAAACAAAGTAGATTGCTTTGTGCCGTCAACCTCACCAAGTGGTTGTTAAGCACAAGGTGTGAGAATGATATTAAGATAATAATGAATGCAAAACAGTAAATAAATATGCAATGGTGCTAAGTAGTAATGCAAGGATGATAGTAATGATGATGGATGATATTTTTGGGGTTTTTATATGTGTATGCAATGAATAAAAGTGTTTTTGTATTTTCTGATTTTAAAATGGATGAATGTAGAAAATGCTTAAAAGTGGTTGGAAAGTTGTTTCTTATGATTAAAAATGGACCGGGGTTCATGGTTTCACACATGCACTCTCTCTTTAATATAGTGTGGCAAATAAGTAGACATAGGATTAACATATGAGATTGCAAACAATTTTAATGACATGTTACTAATTATATGGGCATCACGTCCTAACATAGAGACCTTTTGATTATTAGTCTCACTTATACTCCACCAAGATGCGAACTAAATCATAACACCTCAATAATTAAGATGACTCAGAGTATAGCCTTAAGATTAATGACATGAAGTGAAAATAAGAACATGCTGGATCTAGTCATAGGTAGAGGCTTGTCACTCCTCATACCTTGCAACATGGTATTTTGGTTTATCCCTAGTGAGGCAACAAAGTAAGGTAAACACCCAATGGATTGCGATATTAAGTTGTCAGCTTATCACATCACCACCCCTGTTACTCCAACTAATGCACACGTTCCCCCTCACACGCTCTCATAAACATGCTTGATCAAAACAAGGATACAAGAACGGGGTACATAATATGCATCTACTTTCATAACTGAAATAAACATTGCAATCTCAACATATATTAACTCATAAAAAGATCCACCACAAAGGTAATACAACGATGACCGTAATCATGTTCAGCAGCTCATACGGTGCTAATTAGTGAAGTTCCAGAGAGAGAGAGAGAGAGATACATATGCTACTGCCACAAACCCATAGTCCAAAGGTGGACTACTCCCTCTTCATCATGGAGACGGTGGAGATGTCGATGGAGAAGAAGGAGACCTCTCCGGCAGCGTTCCGCCGGAGTTTCCCCCCTCCAATCTGCAGCCTCCTGGTCTCTGTTTCTTGTTTCTCTCGTGTGGCGGCTCTCCCTCCGAAAAACCTCGGGGGGGGGGGGGGCTCTTTAAATAGGCGTTTTTAGGTCACGAGGAAGCTTCAGGAAGAAGGATCAACGCAAACGGGGCCACGAGGACCAAAAGAGGTGGGCCCACGCGGCCCCTGTACCTGGCCGCGTGGGGCACCCTCTTTCGCCCCTCCGGCCTCCGTTTGCTTGCTTCCTTCGCTCCTAGGTCTTCCTCCTTCCAAAATAATGATCCCCATAAATTTGCAGCTCATTATGACGTTGTTAAGGCCCTGAAATAAATAAGGAAAGGAATAAGGGTTTTCTGCCTACGCAGGATTAATTCCATAAAAAGGGGAAATCATTATTAATTACCAAAAATCATTAAATAACAGTAATATACCCCTTATATGATGCAAATATGAATGGAATACAAGTATTATAGTGCAAAGTTCATGTATGCATTTTACATGCATCAACATCCCCAAGCTTAACTCATGCTCGTCCTCGAGTATGAAAGTGATAAAACTAACATGAACTTTGCAATATAATAACAACATAGATATAAAAGATGATTGCTACTGCTACATAAAGTCAAATGATTCATTAATTCAAAGAAGTAGCAATATGCAAACATTTTATAAAGTGATATCAAGTATTCAGTGCAAGGATGTTCAATGATAGTTCACAAAGTGTAACATAAAAGATAGTAATATGGACCACAAGTATGCAATATGATAAGTAAGAACATCCTACATTGGTCATAGAGTGAAGATGAAAATCTGAAAGTAAAAGGTGGACACTTTGGAAAGGATATATAAATGAGTAGAGGTAAAACATGCATAAGTTTCATCTATCCTCCAAACTATTCTGCTTGAGTTATTGATTGCAATGGTAATACTTGGTGTCAAGCTCTCATTCCCCTATCATAGCATCTTGAATGATTAAAGTTAAATGTGAAAGCAAATATGAGTAGTGGCCTTGATAAAGTAAAGGTTAGATGTCTCATGCCCCTTGAATACAAGTATCTACACCATGATTACTCATCTTGGGAAACAAAGCAAGTTTAAGTTATCTATCATTGTAAGTAATAATGGTATTATCAAGAGCCTCAACTGGGGTACCTCTTGTCCCATGATATGGATCAAGCCCACATCAAACAACAAGACAAACAAACATAATGAACAACCTCAACACCCTTTTTATTTACCACTTGATATAGCTTTTTATTGTAGGGTGTATCACAGAAAGTTCAAAATAGCATGTAAGTAAATTTCCACCATGAATGATGCATGGCTTAGATTAGCGGCCCAGGTTTCTCTCTAACCATTTATACAAACTCATTTAAACTTACTCTATTTCTACATTATTTCACCATGATAGGCATCCATAAACAAAAGTACATGATATCAACTAAATAAATGATGGAACATGTTGAAAGCTTTGCATGTGACAGCACATATGGGCTAACTCCAAACCTTAAACATTTATCAAGCCACTATCATCATAATATTAATCACAATGGTTCATGTTTATTAAATGCAATAAAAATAAAGTGTGCATCAAGTTCGCGAGAGGTTTTTAACCAACTTTTTCCATTACAATAAATAACATAATCATTTTCATTTAGAAGTACAGATAACACAAATAACATGGTAAACATACTTGGAATAGCATAAAGCTAATAGGTAGATATGGTGGACTCACTGGAAAAACTTGGGTTGAGGGTGTTGGAAACAAGTTTTTACTTGTTAGAATTTTTGGGCTAGCAAAAGGGAGAAAGATGACCATCTAGATGCATGCATGAGTGTCCATAGAACTAACTAATTCATGTCAAACAAGGTGAAATAACATACAGCATCAAAACATGAATAAAAGATAGCTCATGATAAAGCATTTGCAAATTATTACTCATAAAAAAGCTCATGAATCATGCAACTATATGTGTCATTAAAAATCAACTTAGACATCCCTTTTCCCAATACAATAAAAGCATGTAAGATATTTCAACCCATATTTCCAGTAGCTTTCTCATATATAAATGATAGTGTGGTGGTCTCAAAAATAAATAAAAATCAAAGCAAAAACAAACAAAAAGACGCTCCAAGTTTATGCGATAAAGTGTTTCAAATGAAAAACAGAAGTTAGGGGCCCATGGCCACGGTGGCAGCCACGTAGGCGCCACGTCGGTGCTGACGCACGACGACATCATCCGCCGGGCGGAGCGGCTCGGCGATGACCGCGCCGCCGATTTAGGGCTCGCCGGAGCTAATCGTTGGCACAGACCTATTCTACGCGTCGAGGGCTACGCGTGGGTGGGTTTGGCTCCACCGGAAACCCACCGGAGCATCGCCGGCGTGAAGCACGGCGGCAGCCCGAAGCAAGAAGTGCATAACGGCGGTGATCTATGGCGCAATCGAGAGGGGAGAAAGCACGGGGAGGTCCTCCAGCTCACCCTGAGAACGTTGGAGTGGGCGGCGAGGTCGGAGGAGGCTGGAGTCGACGGCGATGGTGCTCGGAGCGCGGCGGCCGTGGTCGGGGAAGAAGGTGTGGCGACGGCGATCCGTATCTCCCTGGCTCGATTCTTGGTACGGGGACGAAGAGGAGGATGCGGCAGAGCTCGTGGTACTCTCCGATCTACACGGGGAGGTCTCTACCGGCGGTGAGCTTCCTTGGCGGCGACGACCATGTTTCGGTGCCGAGGAAGAAAGAGGAGGGAAGGAAGAGGGGAGAGAGCAGTGGGGGTGGTGCGGTGGTGGTGTGTTGCTTCTCTCCGTCGGGGGCTCCTTTTAAAGCAAGCTGGGGGGGGGGGCTCGGGAGAGGAGGCACGAGGCGGCGCCCATGCCGATTCGGTCGGGAGCATGGCGGTGGCGTGGGGAGGGTTGTGTCGGGTCGATTCCGGTCGGAGCCGGCCGTGGGCGCGGCGCTGGGGGGTTGCTGCGGGTGCAGGAGGTGCGGGAGGGGGCTGGGGAGCACGGGAACATGCGGCACGGCGCCCTGCCGGAGAAGACACGGCGGCGGGTTCTTCGGCTACAGGAGGAAGAAGGGGGTTTTGCAAAAAAAAAACCTGCCTCTAATTTTCTTATTTAATTTAGCTCCTTTTCCTTTTCTGGTCTCGATTTTGCACATTTATTTGAGGCACTTAGATATTTCCAAAAATTCTGAAATTATTTAGGGAGGCTCCCCATAACATATAGAGACTCCACAAAAAAAATTGGTGTGGCAAAATAAAAAGTTTTGCACAACATTTGCTCATAGTGTTTGAATAAGAAATTTTTTAATAATTTCCAAAATCCATTTACTTGGGGTATTTAAACATTTTCAAAATATGTGAAAATATTCATGGAGGCTCCCAATAATATAATGAAGCTCCCCATATTTTTATTTGAAATTTTGAAATGTTTAACTGGGGTTCAAATTAAGAATTGGTTTAACTCCAAAATTGAAGTCCCAATTTATTTCATTGTTTGGCAAGAATTTGACTTTGCCAAATAATTATGAAATGCATTCTTGGAACTTCCTGGAAAAATATGGAAACTCAAGAATATTTTGTTTTGCCAATTTGAGCAATTGCATTTGGTTTGGAATTTTAGGAAGTGTTTGCTCCCTTTTAATGTTTTCCATTGTTTGCAATATTTAATTTTGCAATTTAAATATGAATGCCATGATGCAATGCAAAGCAAAAAGTGAAAATTTGGCTCAAATTTTAGGGCACCAAATCTGGGCTGTTACAGATAATTTAGCAATTGATTCAGAGTTTCCTCCAAAGTAAGAGGAACATTTTCAGCAATATTAATAGAATTCAATCCAACCATAGGTGGTGCTTGTGGTTTTCCAGCAGACATACTCAATAAAGTGGCTTGATTATCAGCAAGTTTTGAAAGGGCTTTGTCTAGTCCTACAGCTTGGAGTTGTAAGTTTTTAATATCAGAACTAACAGAAGCAACAGACTTATTCAACTCTTGTATCATGGTATTATGACTAGCAACTTGTTCCATAAGAATTTTATTAGCCTCAAAATTATCATTACTTGATGACACAGGCTTCCATTTATCATTAGCATTAGGATATGGAACAAAAGGCTGATTGTTGGGAACATATGGAGGTTTATTATAAGAATTATAATTTTTGTTAGCATACCCATTGTTTCCATAATTCCTAATGAAGTTGACATCAATATTTTCAGAATTATTACCAACTAGTTCTTGCAAAGGAATATTTTCAACACTAGGTTTATTAAGCAAAGCAAGAATAGTATCCATCTTAGATGACAAATCATGAGTTTCTTCTATGGAGTTTACTTTCTTAGATGAACTAGGTGCTCTATCAGTATGCGATTGACTATAGTTTTGCAAAATGCTTTCCAATATATTCTTAGCCTCTACTATAGTTTTTCCCATAAAAGCACCTCCAGCAGCAGAATCAAGTATATTTCTAGACATGTAATTCAGACCATTATAAAAAGAGTGTAGTATGGTCCATTCATTAACTCCATGTGATGGGCAAGTTCTAAGCATAAGTTTTATCCTATCCCAAGCCATAGCAACATGTTCATTTTCATTTTTCCTAAAAGATAGAATATTGTTTCTATTTTGCAAAATTTTAATAGGAGGATAATATTTCTTAATGAAAGCTTCTTTCAGATCATTCCAAGTTTTAATGCTATCAGTAGGTAATGAATGTAGCCACTCCTTAGCTTTTCCTCTAAGTGAGAAAGGAAATAATTTCAGTTTTAGAACATCACTTTCAACATTCTTAAATTTTTGCATGTCACAGATTTCAACAAAATCATGAAGATGCATAGAGGCATCCTCCACAGCACTACCACCAAATTGCTCCCTAGTTATCAAGTTCAACAAACTAGGACTTACTTCATAGCTATCAGCCTGTATCTCAAGTGTGGTAATAGGTTTAGCAATAAATTGATCATTTGGAGTATTTGTGTAGTCACACAACTTAGTCCTATCACCCATTTTAGCAAGTTTTTACGTGTTTTTAATTTTTTATGCAAAACTGAAAATAAAATGACACTAAATAATGCAAACCGAATTAACTAATGCAAAACAAAATGCAAAACTGAAAATAAAAAATGCAAACCGAAATCTAAAAATGATATGCAAGACAATAACAAAACAAAATAAAATGTTTGAAGGTAAAGATGGACAAGATGATGCTCACGTAGGTGCAACCTCCCCAAGCTTAGGTGTTAGCACAAGTTGGTGATGAAGTTGACTTTGTTGTGATATCCTTGGATAAAACCTTCCAGCTATGATTCCCCGGCAACGGCGCGAGAAAAAACACGTGATGACGGAATTGATGAGAGTGTTTCTCCCTCAACTACGCCAACAAGCACTCTTGATACCCTGAAAGGAAAATAATATATTGGATAGGTTGAGCCTCCAAGTGCAGAGTATGTAGAAGTGGAAGTTTTTTCCCCACGAGGGTGACTCGAGGGTTTAATATCGAACTCTCGGGGAATCAGTAGTGGGGATTTTATCTCCTTGTCCTTCTCTAGATTTCCTGCAAACAAAGTAGATTGCTTTGTGCCCTCAACCTCACCAAGTGGTTGTCAAGCACAAGGTGTGAGAATGATATTAAGATAATAATGAATGCAAAACAGTAAATAAATATGCAATGGTGGTAAGTAGTAATGCAAGGATGATAGTAATGATGATGGATGATATTTTGGGGGTTTTATATGTGTATGCAATGAATAAAAGTGTTTTTGTATTTTCTGATTTTAAAATGGCTGAATGTAGAAAATGCTTAAAAGTGGTTGGAAAGTTGTTTCTTATGATTAAAAATGGACCGGGGTTCATGGTTTCACACATGCACTCTCTCTTTAATATAGTGTGGCAAATAAGTAGACATAGGATTAACATATGAGATTGCAAACAAGTTTAATGACATGTTACTAATTATATGGGCATCACGTCCTAACATAGAGACCTTTTGATTATTAGTCTCACTTATACTCCACCAAGATGCGAACTAAATCATAACACCTTAATAATTAAGATGACTCAGAATATAGCCTTAAGATTAATGACATGAAGTGAAAATAAGAACATGCTGGATCTAGTCATAGGTAGAGGCTTGTCACTCCTCATACCTTGCAACATGGTATTTTGGTTTATCCCTAGTGAGGCAACAAAGTAAGGTAAACACCCAATGGATTGCGATATTAAGTTGTCAGCTTATCACATCACCACCCCTGTTACTCCAACTAATGCACACGTTCCCCCTCACACGCTCTCATAAACATGCTTGATCAAAACAAGGATACAAGAACGGGGTACATAATATGCATCTACTTTCATAACTGAAAAAAACATTGCAATCTCAACATATATTAACTCATAAAAAGATCCACCACAAAGGTAATACAACGATGACCGTAATCATGTTCAGCAGCTCATACGGTGCTAATTAGTGAAGTTCCAGAGAGAGAGAGAGATACATATGCTACTGCCACAAACCCATAGTCCAAAGGTGGACTACTCCCTCTTCATCATGGAGACGGTGGAGATGTCGATGGAGAAGAAGGAGACCTCTCCGGCAGCGTTCCGCCGGAGTTTCCCCCCTCCAATCTGCAGCCTCCTGGTCTCTGTTTCTTGTTTCTCTCGTGTGGCAGATCTCCCTCCGAAAAACCTCGGGGGGGGGGGGGGGGGCTCTTTAAATAGGCGTTTTTAGGTCACGAGGAAGCTTCAGGAAGAAGGATCAACGCAAACGGGGCCACGAGGACCAAAAGAGGTGGGCCCACGCGGCCCCTGTACCTGGCCGCGTGGGGCACCCTCTTTCGCCCCTCCGGCCTCCGTTTTCTTGCTTCCTTCGCTCCTAGGTCTTCCTCCTTCCAAAATAATGATCCCCATAAATTTGCAGCTCATTATGACGTCGTTAAGGCCCTGAAATAAATAAGGAAAGGAATGGGGGTTTCTGCCTGGGCAGGATTAATTCCATAAAAGGGGAAATCGTTATTAATTACCAAAAATAATTAAATAGAAGTAATATACCCCTTATATGATGCAAATATGAATGGAATAAAAGTATTATAGTGCAAAGTTCATGTATGCATTTTACATGCATCAACAAGCGGAAGAAACCCAACGGATCTAGATCTATTAGATGAATGTAGCGAGAAAGAGATCCAATCTTCTTACCCTCAAAGAACAAACAAACACGTTTTGTTGATGCAGGGGTTGGTCCGTCGATCCCTGCAACTAGACTTATCTAGTCGCGAGGAGATGTATCATCCTTCGAGATCCAATCCGATGAAGCGCCGTACAAGCAACACCTCCGTGGTATCCACACGTACAGCTTGATGAAGACTTCTTCTCCTTGATCCCGCAAGCAAGGAAGAAGTGGCTCGTGAGATCCCAGCAGCATGATGGTGTGGTGGTGGAGATGGTGGAGGTTCTCCGCGGACAGGGCTTCGCCAAGCCGTGCACACAAGAGAGAGAGAAGGGAGGAGAGGGGTGGTGCGGCTAGGGTTATGGGGTGCCCCGCCGCAACCCCCCCTCCTCCTTATATTGTCGTGGGACAAGGGGTCCAACCCCTCCCCATCTAGGGCCGGTGGCCAAGGAGGGAAAAACTTGCCCCCCAAGGCGCCCCCTTTAGGGTTAGGGCTGCCCCTTCCTCCTTTGGTCGTATGGGCCTTGGGGACCAGGTGCGGCCAGCCAATGTGAGTTGCTGCAACTCCCTTCAGTCCATGTTGACCCTTCTAGGCTCGTGGGCTCCACTATGGAACCTTCCAGAACCTTCTAGAACTATTCCGGTACTCTGCCGGAAAATTCCCGAACCTTTCCGAAACCTGAAAAACCACTTTCCTTCTATGAAACTTTATCTCCGGACTCTCCCGAAGCTCCTCATGATATCTAGGATCTCATCCGAGACTCCGAATCAACATTCATTCATACCATCTAATATCTCAACTTAAGCCCTAGCTATATCAAAGCGTTAAGTGTGTGACTCTACAGGTTCGAGAACGTGTAGACATGATCCGATCAATAACCAGTAGCGGGACCAGGATGTCCATATTGGTTCCTGATGACGAGGATCACACGTTCGCTGGGAGACCCCAAGAGGAAGGTATGATGCAGCAAAGCAGCAGTTTCCCTTGATTACAAAAACCAAGGTTATCGAACCAGTAGGACTTGGAGAAGGCTTAGCAAGGTGTCAACAGTGCTAGAAAAGAGGTGTTGCCGGCGTGCTGACGTGGACCTACACACAATCACAAACAAACTCCTTTACCCCAACGAAACATAGAGGTTGTCAATCTCTCTGGCTTGCTGAACACAAAGAATTAAATATGTGGATGTAAAATATGATGAGAGTGAAAATATGACCAACGAGCAAATGATGATGAAAAGATGTGAAAACGGTTGTAAGCAATGTAGGAAAATAGGACCGGGATCCACAGCTCGCTAGAGGTGTCTCTCCAAAAGATATACATGATGGGTAAACAAATTACAACACGGCAATTGACAGAATTGTGGGCGCACAACAAGGCTATCATAAAACAATATAGTTCATTGTTTCATCTAATATGGGCATTACGTCAAAATACATAGACCGTCTTCCAACTGCATCTATGACTAATAATCCACCTTGTGATCGCTATCCAGCATGTCACCCAAAAGTATTAAGTTGCAAGCAATAGATCATTGCAATAAGCAAAGTGCGTAGTGTAAGCAATGTAAATAACACAAGGAAATCACACTGCTGTTTTCTCCCTAGTGGCAACAACACATCTCTTGTATTAATCGTTTCTGTCAGCCCGAGCTCAGACAAGAGAGGCATGAACCCACTATCTAGCATAAATACTCCCTCATACAACACTAATAATTACTTGGCCAAAGCATCCACTAGCATCGGAGAGCATGCAAGATCATAGATAAAACACAACACAAAGATGAACAAAAGCAATGACTTCCACAATTCATCGGATCCATGCAAACACAATCATGTAGCAGTTACAGATAAAATGATCTTGATCATGATAGGCAGCTCACAAGATCTAAACAATGGAGTACAAGGAGGAGAGACAACCATCTAGCTACTGCTATGGATCCGTAGTCCCGTGGTGGACTACTCACGCATCACTTCGGAGGCATGCATGGCGATGTAGATGCCTCCGGTGTCGATTCCCCTCTCCGGCAGGTTGTCGGGAAGAGCTGCAGAATCCTCCCGAACTAGGGTTGGAGATGGCGGCGGCCTCGGACGTCTTCTGGAAAATATGATCGGGTCTTTAGGTTTTTTGCGTCGAGGGGGAATTTGTAGGCGAAGAGGCGATGCGAGGAGGTGGGCCACCTGCCCAGGTGGGGTCTAGGCATGGCCTAAGGAGGGGTCGCGGCCAGGTGGCTTCTGGAGCCCCTGGGGCTCCCCTCCAGGCATCCTTCGGGTTCCGTCTTTGTTTCATATTGGAAATAATTCCTATAAAATATCAGCGCAATCCAAGAAACTTCCCAGGGCAACTTTTCTGAAACAAAAAGACAGCAGAAAACAGGAACTGGCACTGGGCATCTTGTTAATAGGTTAGTTCCATAAATCATGCCAAAATGATATAAAAACATTATAAAAACATGTGGCACTGATATATAATCATGCATGGAACATAAAAAATTATAGATACGTCGGAGACGTATCAGCATCACCAAGCTTAACTCCTGCTCGTCCTCGAGTAGGTAAGTGATAACAGAATAATTTTTGAAGTGACATGCTACCAAACACAATCTTGATCATGTAATCATGTAAAGCATATGAACCGAATGCATTGATCCAAAATAAAGGTTCATTGAATGGAACAAATAATGATTAACCAGTTGTAACATCTTAGCAAGAATTAACTAGAAAAGAGTACCTTGGAGATTTAAAAGTATAACACTTAACAATGATTGATATCTCACAAAGCAATATTAGTTCAACAAAGGAGTTTGGCCAACAAAAAGGAAGATTTCAGTTTTCAGCATAAAGCTTCAACTTGCAACTTGTTTATCTAAAGATAAAGTCAATAGAAAGTTTTCACAGTTAGACACAAATATAACATGAACCAAAGTTGATACCAAGTGATTGCTTGAGGGGGTTAAGAAGGAAGAGAAAGACTGACTCAACATAAAAGTAAAAGAAATGCCCTTCGCAGAGGGAAGCATGGATTAGTCATGTGCTAGAGCTTTTTTTTATTTTTCTTATTTTTGATAGAAGTAAAACAGTTTTGAGATATGCATGCCTTCGTCAACGACTTCATAGTAAAGAAACTAGCTAGTCCCCCACTTCAAGCAAGGCTTTTAGACTTGTGAGAGCGGCTGGTTTTAGTGGAACGAGTACATTCCTCTTTCTCCTTTGTTTCACCACTAACCAATGTTTGAGATGATTTCTCAGATTTTCATTGTGCGGAGGAGAATGGTTAGTTATATTTATATTTTGCTTAAGCCGCTCTTGGGTTGATTCAAGTGAGCACGTAAACCATCAACACCGGGTGAAAGGGGGGAAATGACCTTGCTTGTCACAGGTTATATCTAGCTTCCCACTGCTTCCTCATGAGATTAAAAACAGGGGCACAAAAAGGAGAATTTTGAAAGTTTTAAAGATAGCACATGAAAATTTTACTTGGAGTGGCAGGGAAATACCACATGTAGGTAGGTATGGTGGACACAAATGGCAAAGATATTTGGCTCAGGGAGTTGGATGCACGAGAAGTATTCCCTCTCAGTACATAATTTTTGGGCTTAGCAGGATATCAAGCAACACATAACATCAACTTGGTTCAATGAATGATTACAGATATACATCATGCATAACCACTGACTTCACACCGTCTACCTTGTTAGCCAAACCAACTCTTTGCAAAAAGAATATCTAGACTTTGAGAGCTACCAAGCAGGACAAACACCACAATTTTAAAGCTTTACAATAGTTCTTTACTAATCTATTCTTACTAGATGATCCACAAGTTTAAGCATTAATTTACTTCATATCTCTAAACAATTTACAAGTATCAAAGATTCAAGACAATGATCTACAAGATTAAGCAACACTTTTCCCACTTCCTACATGATAATTTCCACTTCACCAAACACCAATCAACTTATTTGAAACAAAACTAAAAGGATGAAGCAACAAAAGCAATACTCCCTAACTACAAAAGCTAACAACTCTGAACAAGCAAGAGCTGAAGCAAAAATAACAAAGGCTCAACACTCAACACATATAAGTGAAGCACAGGAGTGTATAATGAAAAAGCGGAGTGTGTCTCTCTCCCAAACAAGCATGCATGGATCCAAATTATTGCAAAGACCAGAGAACTAAATACAAACAAACTGAAAGTAAAAACAAACTGACCCTCCAAAAACAGCACATAATGAGTAAAAGAATAAAAATATAGTACCATGAGAGAAACCGATGATTGTTGATGAAGAAGGGGGTGCCTTGGGCATCCCCAAGCTTAGACGCTTGTGACTTCTTGAATATTTCAGAGGAGGGTCCATGGGGAGCCTCCCGTCTTTTATCCCTTCTTGATCTTCCTTCATCACCTCGCACTTGGATACTTGAAAACTTCCTTCACGCAAAACTTATAGCAACTTCATTAGCGGGGTTAGTCCACAAAAACAATATCTTCTTTCAGTTTCAAAGCACATATCATGAACTTATTTTTTTTACAACATTAGCTACTGTCACAAAGGTCTAAGTAAAGCTCCCGCTTTGTAAAAGAACTTCACTCTGCCCGTGAAAGAAGCAATGCAAAAGTAAGGACAGAATCTGTCAAAAACAAAACAAATTGTAAAGATGATTTATTTCGGGACACTTCTGGACCTCAAATCAGAAAACTTAAAACTAGAGAAATGTAGAAAAAACCCTGATTCTTGCTTTCAAAATTTGCAGCCACAGATGACGTCCTGTGATTTTTTGGATTTTCGAACAGTGAAGAACAGAAATCTGTTTCTGGACAGCAAACTCACCGATTAGTCATCCTCTCTTTAGAGGCTATTCTTGGCACAAAAAACCAAAAGAAAAATATACAAGGGAGTTGTTGCAGAAGTAAAATCACCCAAAACTCAAAAAAAACAAAAAGAAATAGAAGGTAGAATAAAAATGGGTTGCCTCCCATAAGCGCTTTTCTTTAACGCCTTTTAGCTAGGAAAAAAGGGCAAATTCAAGTTTTATCAATAGGACCAAATTCAAAACCACTCTTTGGCTTAAAAATGGAATCAAAAGGTTTCTTTATCCTCTTCCTAGGGAAATGTTCCATCCCTTTTTTTAGTGGAAATTGAAATTTAATGTTACCACTCTCATATCAATAACTGCACCAACAGTTCTAAGAAACGGTCTTCCCAAAACAATAGGACAAGGAAGCTTAAAATCAAGATCCGTAACAATGAAATCAACAGGAACATAATTACCATTAACCATGATGAGAACATCATCTATTTTACCCAAAGGTGTATCCGAAGTGGCATCAAGAAAATTCACATTTAAATCACAATCTTGTAGTGGTCCAAGATCAAGGGCATCATATAACTTTTTTTGGCATAATAGAAATACTAGAACCAAGATCACACAAAGCATTACACTCAAAATCATTCACTTTCATTTTAATGGTAGGTTCCCAAGCATCCTCTAATTTCCTAGGAATAGAGAATTCACATTTAAGCTTTTCTTCTCTCACCTCAATGAGAGCATTAATAATATGCTTAGTAAAAGCCAAGTTCATTTTACTTGCGTTAGGTGTTTTAGCAAGCTCTTGTAAAAACTTTATAACTTCAGTAAGGTTACAATTATCAAAAACAAGATCATTGTCATAAAAAATAACAGGAGCATTATCACCTAAAGAATCCATATCGTCAAAACTATTTTCAGCATTTTTATCAACAACAATTTCTGTGTTGACTGAAAGTTTTGGGTTCTTTTTAGGTATGGTAGAAATTTTTCCAACTCCTATTCTTTTACCATTAACATAATTAGGTGCTGTAGATGACTCTTGAGCATTCAAAATTTTAATATCATCAATTAGTATAAATAGTGCAAACATTAGCAACCTTACTATTTTTAGCAATTTCAGCCTTTTTTCTTCTCTATCCCATCTAGCATGTAGTTCAGCCAACATTCTTATATTATTATCAATTGTAACTTGTATGGCATTTAAAATTTTATGTTCCTTAACATCACGAGGCAAAAAAATTATATTAAGGAAATCAACTTCATGAGATAAACTAAAAACTTTAATAATGAGATTATCAAGTTTCTCTAGTTTTTGTTCAACAATTTTATTGAAAGCTTTTTGTGAAGTGATAAAATCTTTAAGCATGCTTTCAAGATCAGAGGAAACACCTCTATTATTTTTGTAAGAATTACCATAAGAATTGCCATAATTTGAAGGATAAGGTTTGTAATTATTATTACCAAAGTTGTTCCTATAAGCATTGTTGTTGAAGTTATTTTTAACAAAATTGACATCAACTTGTTCCTCTTGAGCAACCAAACAAGCTAAAGGAACATTATTTGGATCAATAGGAACTTGTTTGCTATCAAGCATAGACATAATAATATCAACCTTATCACTCAAAGAGGAGATTTCCTCGACATAATTTACCTTCTTACCACTAGGAGCTCTCTCGGTGTGCCATTGTGAATAATTTGCCATCATTTCATCCAAGAGCTTTGTTGCAGCACCTAATGTGGTGGACATGAAGGTCCCTATAGCTGCCGAGTCCAATAAATTCATTGAAGAAAAATTTAATCCTACATAAAAAGTTTGGATGACCATCCAAGTAGTCAGTCCATGAGTGAGACAGTTTTTAACTAGAGATTTCATTCTTTCCCAAGCTTGAGCAACATGTTCATTATCAAATTGTTTAAAGTTCATAATGTTACTCCTCAGTTGTATAATTTTTGCAGGTGGATAATATTTCCCAATAAAAGCATCTTTGCATTTAGTCCAAGAATCAATACTATTCATAGGCAAAGACAATAACCAATCTTTAGCACGTCCTCTTAAAGAAAAGGGAAAAAGTTTTAGTTTTATGATGTCGCCCTCTACTTCTTTATATTTTTTTCATATCACATAACTCAACAAAGTTATTTAAATGAGAGGCGGCATCATCACCACTAGCACCAGAAAATTGCTCTTTCATGACAAGATTTAATAAAGCGGGCTTTATCTCATAAAATTCGGCTGAGGCAGCCGGTGGAGCAATAGGTGTGCATATAAAGTCATCATTATTCGTGCTAGTGAAGTCACACAACTTGGGGTTCTCAGCTGAACTCATTTCCACAAGATAAAAGCAAGAAACTAAGCAAAACAAAAAGAGACTAGTTGTTGGAATTTTTTTTTTGTGTTTTTCAGTTTTAGAGCAAACAAAAGGCAAAACAAGACTAACAAAAAATATACTAAGCAAAAAAATAACAAAGTAAAGTGAAAGGATGTGTGAAACTCCCCTAGCTGAAGCTTCCAAGTCCCCGGCAATGGCGCCAGAAAAAGTGCTTGATGACGTGGATCACACGTTCGTTGGGAGACCCCAAGAGGAAGGCATGATGCAGCATAGCAATAGTTTCCATTGATTACAAAACCAAGGTTATCGAACCAGTAGGACTTGGAGAAAGCTTAGCAAGGTTTCAACGGTGCCAGAAAAGAGGTGTTGCCGGCATGCTGACGTGGACCTGCACACAATCACAAACAAACTACTTTGCAGCAACGAAACATAGAGGTTGTCAATCTCTCCGGCTTGCTAAACACAAAGAATTAAATGTGCGGATGTAAAATATGATGAGAGTGAAATATGACCGGCGAGCAAATGATGATGAAAAGCTATGAAAACGGTTGTAAGCAATGTAGGAAAATAGGACCGGGATCCACAGTTCACTAGAGGTGTCTCTCCAAAAGATATACATGATGGATAAACAAATTACAGCATGGCAATTGACAGAATTGTGGGCGCACAACAAGGCTATCATAAAACAATATAGTTCACTGTTTCATCTAATATGGGCATTACGTCAAAATACATAAACCGTCTTCCAACTGCATCTACGACTAATAATCCACCTTGTGATCGCTATCCAGCATGTCACCCAAAAGTATTAAGTTGCAAGCAACAGATCATTGCAATAAGCAAAGTGCGTAATGTAAGCAATGTAAATAACACAAGGAAATCACACCGCTGTTTTCTCCCTAGTGGAAACAACACATCTCGTGTCTTAATCGTTTATGTCAGCCCGAGCTCAGACAAGAGAGGCATGAACCCACTATCTAGCATAAATACTCCCTCATACAACACTAATAATTACTTGGCCAAAGCATCCACTAGCATCGGAGAGCATGCAAGATCATAGATAAAACACAACACAAAGATGAACAAAAGCAATGACTTCCACAATTCATCGGATCCATGCAAACATAATCATGTAGCAGTTAGCGATAATATGAGCTTGATCATGATAGGCAGCTGACAAGATCTAAATAATGGAGTACAAGGAGGAGAGACAACCATCTAGCTACTGCTATGGATCCGTAGTCCTGTGGTGGACTACTCACGCATCACTCCGGAGGCAGGCATGGTGGTGTAGATGCCTCCGGTGTCGATTTCCCTCTCCGACAGGGTGCCATGAAGAGCTGTAGAACCCTCCCGAACTAGGGTTGGAGATGGCGGCGGCCTCGGACGTCTTCTGAAAAATATGATCAGGTCTTTAAGGTTTTTGCATCGAGGGGGAATTTATAGGTGCAGAGGCGACGCGGGGAGGTGGGCCACCTGCCCAGGTGGGATCCAGGCGCGGCCTATGGGGGTCGCGGCTAGGTGGCATCTGGAGCCCCTGGGGCTCAGCTCCGGGCGTCCTTTGGGTTCCGTCTTTGTTTCATATTGGAAATAATTCCTATAAAATATCAGCGCAATCCGAGAAACTTCCCAGAGCAACTTTTCTGAAACAAAAAGACAGCAGAAAACAGGAACTGACACTGGGCATCTTGTTAATAGGTTAGTTCCATAAATCATGCCAAAATGATATAAAAACATTATAAAAACATGTGGCACTGATATATAATCAAGCATGGAACATAAAAAATTATAGATACGTCAGAGACGTATCAGTTCCTACACATTCAACGAAGTTCTTTATCAGTTGAACCATGATGTCGGAGATTCAATTAATCTCATATACGATTCCCTTTGTCTCACGATATATCACTTGCCCGAGATTCGATCGTCGGTATCACCATACCTAGTTCAATCTCATTACCGGCAAGTTCTCTTTACTCGTTCCATAATATAGGATCCCTGTGACTACTACTTAGTCACATGTTTGCAAACTTCAGGATGCTATACTACCGAGAGGGCCCAAAGATATCTACTCCGTCACATGGAGGGACAAATTCTAGTCTTGATTCATGTCACCCAACAAATACCATCGGAGATACCTGAGATCCATGCCATAATTAGTTTCCGGTCAATACAATTATGGCATGGATAATAAACAATTATCATAAACATGAAATATGATAATAAACAACTTTATTATTGCCTCTTGGGCATATTTCCAACACATAGAACTATACCATATCGACATACAACTCGAATCAACCAAAGATATTTAATAATTCAACCATAGGACAAAAAGGAACAACACAGATGCTAACTACTATTGGGAGACCCCAAGAGGAAGGTATGAAGCAGCGGAGCGGAAATTTTCCCTTGATTACAAAACCAAGGTTTTCAAACCAGTAGGACTTGGAGAAGGCTTAGCAAGGTGTCAATAGCGTTGTTTCTCGATTATTGACGTGGACCTGCACACAATCACCAACAAACTACTTTGCCCCAACAAAACAGAGAGGTTGTCAATCTCTCCGGCTTGCCAAACACAAAGAATTAAATGTGTGGATGTAAAATATGATGAGGATGAAATATGACCAGCGAGCAAGTGATGATGAAAAGCTATGAAGATGGTTGTAAGCAATGTAGGAAAATAGGACCGGGGTCCACAGTTCACTAGAGGTGTCTCTCCAAAAGATATACATGATGGGTAAACAAATTACAGCATGGCAATTGACAGAATTGTAGGCGCACAACAAGGCTATCATAAAATAATATAGTTCACCGCTTCATCTAATATGGGCATTACGTCAAAATATGTAGACCGTCATCCAACTGCATCTATGACTAATAATCCACTCTAGGATCACTATCCAGCATATCACCCAAAAGTATTAAGTTGCAAGCAACAGATCATTGCAATAAGCAAAGTGCATAATGTAAGCAATGTAGATAACACGAAGAAATCACACCGCAGTTTTCTCCCTAGTGGCACTACACATCTCTAGCCTTAACCGTGCCTGTCGCCGAACTCAGACAAAGAGAGGCATGAACCCACTATATAGCATAAATGCTCCCTCATACAACACTAACAATTACTTGGCCAAAGCAGCCGCTAGCATCGGAGAGCCTGCAAGATCATAGATGAAACACATAACTGAACAAAAGTAATGACTTCCACAATTCATCAGATCCATGCAAACACAATCATGTAGCAGTTACAAATAGATGATCTTGATCATGATAGGCAGCTCACAAGATCTAAACAATGGAGTACAAGGAGGAGAGACAGCCATCTAGCTACTGCTATGGACCCGTAGTCCCGTGGTGGACTACTCACGCATCACTCCGGAGGCAGGCATGGTGGTGTAGATGCCTCCGACGTCGATTCCCTTCTCCGGCAGGGTGTCGGGAAGAGCTTCTGAACCCTCCCGAACTAGGGTTTGAGATGGCGGCAGCCTCAGACGTATTCTGTAGATTATGATCGCGCCTCCTCAGGTTTTAGGTCAGAGGAGAATTATAGGCGAAGGGGCGGCACGAGGCGATGGACAGGAGCCCAGGTGGGCCCCACACGCGACCAGGGGGCGTGGCCAGGTGGCGTCTGGAGCCCCTGTGCCTCCCCTCCGGCTGTCCTTCGGGTTCCGTCTTTGTTTCATATTGGAAATAATTCCCGTAAATTATGAGAGCAATCCGAGAAACTTCCCAGAACAACTTTTCCGAAACAAAAAGACAGCATAAAACATGAACTGGCACTGGGCATCTTGTTAATAGGTTAGTTCCATAAATCATGCCAAAATGATATAATTTTTTTGTAAAAACATGTGGCACTGATATATAATCAAGCATGGAACATCAAAAATTATAGATACGTCGGAGACGTATCAATAGACATGACATAGTTCATAGGATAATACTTTATAGCATCAAACATTAGGTTTATATAGGTGATTACAGAGGTTTGTGAGAGAGTGGACCTCTGTTGCTATGGAGGAGATGATGATGGAGGTGTTGGTGAAGACGGCGGCCATGGAGGAAAGGGCAAGGCAGAGGCGACGCGGGTGGCCGACGGCCGACCGGCTAGGGGGAGCGACGCCCCTAACCCCCTTCCTACATGGCTTCTTGGGGATATAGAGGAGCCCCCCTCCCCCCCATGGAGATGAGCCCCGTGAGGGAGGCAAATTCGTGGCTTTTGGTGGCTGCCTGAAAATTAGGGTTTCCCATCTTTATATAGGCGGTGACACTACTCCTCGGCCATTCGATGGATGACCCCTTGATCCAAGGGCTTTTCAGTACCTCTAGAACCTTCTTAGGGACCCTTTCACCCCTAATGAGGCCCCAAAGTCGCGACTTGGTCGAATCCATCAAGTTTGGTAAGAGCATCTCCAGTCAGGGCGCCAATAGAGCATCCAGATGAGCGCCCAGACGAGCTCTATTGGCGCCATCCTGACGAGATGGCGCCTATTGGCGTCGGCACTCCCCGAGCACCAACGCCTATAGCTGTCGCGCCTTGGTTCTTTTTTCTCAAATTTAAACATACGAAACAAATAATTCAAATTATTACATTGCTTTTAACACATGCAATTAAATAAATTGAAGTTGAACTGTCCTCAAGCGGCCAATCCTTTGAGCATCCAAAAATGCTCCATTAGATCATGTTGAAACTGTTTATGAACAACCTTATCACGAACCTCTGTATGCCTAGCGAGGTATTCACCAAAATCCGCAGTCACGTTGTGGTCAATAGCGGCTAGAGGACCCTGGAACTCATATGGGAAAGGATCATCCACTGGATTTGCGCGTTCACTCACGATGATCATGTTGTGAATGATCACACATGCATTCATGACCTCCCACCTCTACTCGTTCGACCATGTCAGAGCAGGGTATCAGACAATTGCAAACCTCTCCTGAAGGGCTCCAAACGCCCGCTCGACATCCTTCCTGCAACTCTCTTGTTGAGAGGCAAACCAAGATTATATGTTGCCTAGAGGATTGGAGATTGTTTTCACAAATGTCGCCCACCTTGGATAGATGCCATCGGTTAGATAGTACCCTTGTTGTATTCGTTGTCGTTGATCACATAGTTGACTGGAGGAGCATTGCCTTCAACAAGCCTCGCAAAAACCGGAGAGCGCTACGACACGTTGATGTCATTGTGTGATCCTGCCATGCCAAAGAAAGAGTGCCAAATCTACGTTTCATGATCGGCTACAGTTTCAAGTACCACACTAAAATACCATTTTGGCCACCTTTGTACAACCCTTGCCAAGCAAATGGATAGTCTTCTAGCTCTAGTGCATGAAATTGATGCTTCTAAGTATCCCAGGAAATCCCCTCGCTTCATTCACGGCCAAGATTCAAGGTGTTTCTTCTTCATTCGGTGCTCTCAAATGGAAATGGAAATGGGAAAGACAAGTGACTAGTAGAAAAATAGTTACCCGTGGCGCACCATTTTTGGTTACCCGTGGTGCAGGGCCCTGCGCCACGGATTACCATGCCACGGGTAACATTTTAGTCGTGGCACAGGTGCCCCGGTGCGCCACGGGTAACAAATTAGCCGTGACGCACATTTACACACTGCGCCACGGCTAATGTGCGCCAGGGGTATGCTAGTAGGTGCGTCACGGGTATGGGTTCCAGGAATTAAAAAAATGCAACCGCCGCCCAGGGACCGCGTGCGGGGGCAGGGCTCCGTTCGTGGAGACGACTCGCCGGCCGCTGCCGACACGAGCCAACCGGCTGCAGGGGCCTTCCGACGCGGGAGGCTCCGCTTGTTCAGGTATGCGGAGCAGAAGCGTTCGAGGTCGCCGGAAGAGCCGGGGCGGGGCACGGAGGTCGGGCGCACAAGGACTCGGAGGAGCTCGAGGTTAGATGCGCCGGTGCGGAGGAGCTCGAGCTGAAGCGCGGTGAGGAGGCCGGGCGTCGGACGAGCACGGGGCAGAGCCGGAGGAGAGGACGACGATGACGATGGCGCGCGTGGGGATGTGCCGCTTATCTCCTCGGCGTGGAGCCTGCCGGAGGACGGA